>CM029771.1:26127488-26727488 GCA_017562165.1 Ectropis grisescens
TTTATTCCATTGATAAGCGCCATCTCATAATCGCATTTAATGACCGACATGTCCATGTTAAAATGCTGCTTGATTAGGTCAAAGAGGCGTTCGTACGTATCTTGCGTTTTGTTAGGAAGCAATGCATATATAACTCCCATAATACAAGTTGTTTCATCACAACTATTAATATCAACGTGAATTGATAAGAGCTCATAGAATGGCTTGGGTGTAGCTTTGAATGTTGCATCAATAAAAACATTTTTCCTTTCAAAGTTTCAATGCATTTTCTACTTATAGGTGTTGAAAAAATTAAGATTTTATTATTATTACAACCATCTTCACAAACAAGGAATTTATCGGCCAGAATTTCAGGAATTTTAACATCATTTAAGTTTTTGTACTCAGTTTTGAAACATTGAAATATGTACGACGGGCCCTGAACAATGTATCTTTCTTTGAGTTAAAATCAGGTACCTGTTCAATTTCATCCACTTTTCCGAATTCTTTTTCAAATATTTTCTGAACAGGCTTTGCGTGTTGGCAAACTAATTTCTTGCATTTATCCATTACTATATCCGTTCTATTTTTATCAAAATTAGCTTTACAGGTATGTTCTTTCAACTGACGAATTATCTTATTTTCATCTTTATTAATAGTAACAGATGCACTACACTCGTTACGCTGGGAGCATCTCCATAGAGTCGACCCTCCTTTATTCGTTAAATTTAAATTGTACCTATGACCACTCAACAACAGCACACGCCTTTTCTTTTGACTTTCGATGAAAGTAAATGTTTGTTTTTCATCCATTTTAGAATTCGGAAGTCAGATCACCATATAATATTGAACACGATCACTTATATGTAGCCAGGTTATGAATGGCAGTAGTAATCGATACCGGAATCATGAGTACCTAATGTCAATCAAATATCACACTTGACAATAAGTGTCGCTACTAAAAAGATTACATGCCAACAGAAAACAAATCAAGGAGTTTGCATGTATGTAATACTTGCCCTCACATGGTATTATAATGATATTTATTTTTGTGGTTAAGTGTCCAGGCATTTTAAGAAATTGACGACTTCCTAAATAGACGTTTTGTTACATAGACCTGATGATAGTTAGACGTTTTGCTACATGGGCGATTAGCTAACTAGGCAGATTGCTCACTAGACTTTTCGCTTTGTTTGACGTTGTGCTACTTAGACTTTCAGATCGTGAGCCCAAAAAAAAAGGGGTTGTTATAAGTTTGACGTCGATGTCTGTCTGTCTGTCTGTCTGTCTGTCTGTGTGTGTGTCTGTCTGTGGCACCATAGAGCTGAAACGGATGGGCCGATTTCGATGCGGTTTTTTTTATTTGAAGATTAATATCCGTGCGGATGTTGTTAGCTATGTTTGGTTAATATCAATTCAAGATGGCCGCCTTCACAAAATGGCGACAACAATACACTAGTAGAATGTTGTACCGATAACAAATCTGAGGTAGTCGGGGGTTAATCAAAATGTTTAATTTTGTCCTTTTTTTTTGTTAATAGGTTTACGTTGGGCCTTGGTAGCCCCACAAGCCTGATGAAAAGCTACGTTAAGCCAGAGGATTCACTATTAGTTGCTATTAGGGCTATTAGTTGCTCGTGATTTCGTTCCCATAAAATCAAGTAACGGACTAAAAAAATTTTAGTTTTTCCTGCAATTATACTTATCTATCTGCGTTCCAAAGTTCAATATAATCCATAAACCTAGTAGTTGAGACCTTCCGACGCAAATGACAACAACATCTCAACCAAATTTTATTTTTCTCTCAAAAAATACAAACTATTATTACCTTAACACAAAATACATATTTATGTACATATAGGTTATTGATTAATAATAATAAACATTTGTGCAATTTCAAAAGAAAACAGAAACGTTTATAATATTAACAATAATTAATAGGGGGTAGTAGAAACTTAGTCAAATCAAGGGCGGATCCAGGGGGTATCCCCCCTTGGGCGTGGTCCAGAACCTAGGTGGACCACTGATAAAAACGCAGGCATGTACTTATCGTATAGTCTTGTGACTTTACCACAACTAGGTTTGTGACTCCCCTGGAGGCAAAGCTGGATCCGTCGTTGAGTAAAAGTATTGATGTTTCAGGGAACATTCAGGCATTTTATGAAGTTTTGTGAAGAAAATGACAAGCGCAACGAGGCAGCCGTGGAGATTGCTCACAAGTATTACATGAGTAACATCGCGCCAGTGCGCGTCGGTGTAGATGGAGTGTTGGAGTTGCTGGGTGCTCCGGATGTTGATGTCTTCTCACGCCATCCTCTGGTCAAGCGTGAAGCCATTGAAAAATTCAGGTCGAAACGACGTTATTACGTTCCCGACGTTGAGGACCCTCATTTGAAAGATCTTATAAAGGTAGGCAAGGAACCCATTCAGTAGTTTTTGCTTACTTACTAACAAACTTGAGCGTTTTGGCCTCATATTAAAAATATTGCTCAGGACTCAATCACGATCTAAATTACGATTGACTTACCTATCGACATTTCGGTCGCGTTACTACAGCCGTGGTCATGAGACGACCGAAACATCGGGAGGCATTTGAACAATAACTTTGATCGTAGTTACAGATTATATTATTACAATATGCTTTTACTCTCTCTATCATTTTGGAATGTTTCTTAGGGGTAACCTGGGGTAAACTTATTTATTTCGTATTTAAACTTACCATTCAATATTGAAAACTTTTTCCTTTCCCACCCTGGAATAAACATTAATTTGTATATTGGATACGGATGTTTATCTGTGTGCTTATTATAAGAATTATAGGTATTATAAAATTATGTATAATACAAGCTTGCTTGCTTCCAGGCTAGTTTGGAAGTCCCCAAACTAAACAAGCTAATGTTGGGTAAGGGATGTCCAAACGATAGTGTTGTCGAATCCCGGCCGGGGCTGAGAACTTATACTAGCGCTTCTCTCCCCTCTTGAGCAGCAGTGCGTGTAGAACATAAGGAAATCGAGTGGGAGATTTAGGAAGTTATTCGACTGATACTCTCTCCTATCGGCCAAGTAAAATTCATAAATCTTCCAGATGTATAGAGTGCTCAGTGGAAGTACAAGGGCTATAGAGGCGGAACCGCAGCTACCTCTAGCTGTAGTCGTGAGGATCGACCTCTTTCTGTCGACCATTTTTGCCAAGATGCTCTACAGTGAGAGGTCGTGTGAGACAGAGGAGTGAAAGAGAGAGACGGGGACGAGCCACCCTGGCTCGTATCCCGTCTCCTTTGGAGAGCCTGGGGCGTCAGACGTTTATAGCCGTCCGGCACCCCACCTAGTGATAGAACTTAGAAGAGGAAGTGTCTAAGCGCTGATTTCCGGCGCGTCACTGGAGCCAAATAATGGAGTGTAGGACATAGGCCTGCAAGGGCGGCGACAAGTGGGTCAGGGTCATTGGTGAGAGTGCGAGAAGCAACGCGCCCCCCCCGTGACTCTGACTCCAGGCCATGCTGGAAAAACCTCTGGATATTTTAGTCTTTTGGGGCACCATGTCTATCCAACTATTTAACATTAACTATTTCTAGTAAAATATAACACGTTGTATTTATTTTATTTCAGAAAATCGAAGACAGTTATACTTGGATACAGCTGAAGGTGGGAGCGCAATGTATGGCCAATTTAGTTTCTGTGACTGCATTGGGGGCCTTGTTTATGGCTAGGCGTTAATAATATAAGGGTAGGTACAAAGGGATTGATACCAACAATTTAGGTCATTTCGCATCCGAAACTATCACTAGATTGGGTGCAAATTCAATGTCACTTAAATTACAATAAAAATAGTCCAAAAATGGAAAAAATCAACTCTGACGAAAAGTTTATGAAAACGATAATGCTTGTAAAAAACCTACAGATTGACCTCTCCGACACATCGACAATGGGATAGGAATATATCCGCTCCACTTGGCATGTGTGTAGGTCTGTAGGTATATTGTCATACCCCGAATATCCGTGGTCATACCCAATCAGCATCATTAAGGAAATTGAACGTATAAATAACACCAAAATATACCGAGAGCTACTAGCAAATTTTGGGTAGGTATTATTACCTTTGGGTGCCATTGGGTAGGTCGGACCTGGGTCTACCATAAAAATCCAGTCCTTAAATTTAGCCCTAGCCAAGTATGTCAGTGAAGCCACTGAAGGGCCTGCTCCATCCCGTCATTATACCCCAACACAGATGTAAACCTGACTGATGAGAGACGGGGCAAAATGGATCCATTTATTTTTTAATTTTTAATTTTATATTTTTATTCAGTGAATATAATTGAGGTAATAATATTTTTTTATATGATGTATGAATAAAAAAAAATAAGCCAGACTATTTAGTCGGGGTTTTAAAATTTCCAGGCGCGTGCAAATATGTTTTGCAACGAATATAAAAATGAGTTTGAGACAATTTGAAATTTAAATTGGGTATTATTTATAATACAAGAACAAAATTTAAAATTTTGACTAACCCTCGACTACCTAAGATTTGTTATCTGTACAACATTCTATTAGTCAAGCCCTTTCATTTGATACCCATATTAAGGGAACTCCCTTTTTTCACAACTGTGAAAAAAGAAATGTAATTCGCCATTTTGTGGAATCAGCCATCTTGGAGTTAAAATTTGTCACAGTGCAAAGTATTCTACTAATTAAGCCCTTTCGTTTGATACCCATATTGAGGTAGTAGTAAAAAAATATATATAATTCGCCATTTTGTGGTGGCGGCCATCTTGGATTTGAAATTTGTTATAGCGTATAGTACTCTACTAGTTAAGCCCTTTCATTTGATACCCATATTGAAGTAGGTTGTGAAGAAATATTTTATCCGCCATTTTGTGGAGGCGGCCATTTTGAATCGATATTAACCAAACATAGCTAAGAGCACCCGCACGGTAATTAACTTTCAAATGAAAAAAACCGCTTCGAAATCGGCCCATCCGTTTGAGCTCTACGGTGCCACAGACAGACACACACACAGACAGACAGACAGATATACAGACAGACAGACATACATCGACGTCAAACTTATAACACCCCTTTTTTTGGTCGAAGGTTAAAAAAAATAGGGATTCTCAAAAAAAGATTATTTTGGTGGGACTATCTACCTGCCGAGTGATATAAATTGAGGGATTCATTTTGCCACCACCAGCCAGGTCGGACCTGTGATGGATATGTCTACATCGAGAACCATGTGACAAATTTTCAGCTTGCCTCAAATCCCTACCCAAATTTCGCTACCAGCTCTCGGAACATACCTAATAAATATGTGCCATAATGTTATCCATAAAAGTATTGAGTATTGAAATTGGTTGTAATTAATAAGTGATCAAATATTTGTTTATTGGTGCACGCTTAATGCCGTCTCGACGGCTTTTAGACTGCCTTGCCGCTGACTTCGCTTGATTTCGATCGCCAAGTTGGCTTATTCCCCACGGCACTACCAAGCCGCACTACTGGTAGTGCCGTGGGGATTTTTTTTCCCTTCTGCACTACCGGCCAGTAGTGTCGTGGGGAATTTTTAAACGTCTTACAACTTCATTCCCTTCTGCACTACTGAGTACAAAAACGTTTTACCAGTAGTGCCGTGGGGAATATTTCTGCACTACCAGCCAGCAGCTTAGCATCACCATTCCCATCGACGCGACGCTTCTACTCGTACTATACTATATCCATTAAAATTTTAAACGAACTTAAACAATCTACCTATAAGAAATTATAATTATCAAAATCTTTAATACAATTTAAATTTATTTAATAAGCAAACAGATTTTGTTTGTCATTATTTTACTTTCAGTATATTCTGTCAATCTGCAAAAAGTTGAAAACTAAACACTTTTAAGTAGGTAACTTACCTTCTTATTTAGAGCAGAAATAATCTATACCTACTCGCAACTTTGAGAACGGAGAACGGCGACTGCCGATCGGAATCCCATGGTTCGAATCCCAGGTGCACCAGTGTTTTCAAAGTAATGTGCGTAATGCCACTAACTTAAAAACGGTCACTTCAGAGAGCAGGCCCCGAGTTAGTAACATTTAGTAAACTGCTTATCTCTTTCACGCGTAGTTATGAAAATTTTAATGGATATAGTGTAGTACGAGTAGAAGCGTCGATGGAAATGGTGATGTAAATGAGCCCTTATAAATTACCCAGTACCTAAGCTGCTGGCTGGTAGTGCAGAAATATTCCCCACGGCACTACTTGTAAAACGTTTTTGTACTCAGTAGTGCAGAAGGGAACGAAGATGTAAGACGTTTAAAAATTCCCCACGACACTACTGGCCAGTAGTGCAGAAGGGAAAACAAATTCCCCACGGCACTACCAGTAGTGCGGCTTGGTAGTGCCGTGGGGAATAAGCCGCCAAGTTCGCCAAGTCCAAGTTCGTAGTGTTGTGCCAATAGCCGTAGTTAGTGAAATATAATGGGCCACCCGGTATCCATTAAAGCGAAGACTAGATGAGATTCGTTTTGAATAAATCAGACTTCGTTATTTTCACATCTCCTCTCCTTTTAGTTTCAGTGGAAATTGATCAAACGGAGAGGAGAGTTCTGTAATTTTTAATTTTGCTCCGCGGGATAGCAAGCCACGCAGCAAGAAGAACTGCTCTTCTACTGTGTAGTTCGTATCTTCTTGATTTATTTACTAAATAAACATTCGTTATGACTCCTAAATGTACAATCTGTGAAAAAGACGTGACTAGTAACCACAGTATTATAGTATAGTTTGCCAAAAAGGTATTCAAGGCTTAATAAAAGGAAATATAATGTTTCTTGCAGTATACCGTGCGGCCGCTACTTAGTCTGAGCTTAATAGATATCGATATTTAGTTCTTTTGAAATCTTGTAGGTACTTACTAAGCCCAATTTTATTATTTTTTCATTCGGCTCTACCGAAGGCTCAGCCAAATATTACGTTTATAGAGTATTCCATCAAGTACATGAGTGACTTAGGACTCAACTGCCCTCTGTCATATGGGTTTGGAAACGAAGAGTCGATGAAAACTTAAATCCAAACACTATACAGCGTGGCGCTTTGGTGCCGACATTAAATGAAATCACATATCACACATCATATTTTTAGGCATTCTGTAAACTTAAATTTCGTGTATCGTGTATGTATATAATATGAAAGAGATAAGACAACACATGCGTTTGTGTGCGAGTTAATGAAATGCAGAGAGGATGTGCTCCTCTAATTTTTTTGTCTATCTCCTTCTCTCCACTAGTTGACCGTTGTCCTTGACACATATCTCACGCTAAAACATTAATTGTAAAGATCTAATTTACTGTTTTAAATCGTTAGCTAGGTAATTAAGTAATTTAATTATTCGCGAAAAAGACTTACGCATTATTTTTGTCGTTTATTTAGTGTAATTTATTGTACGAGTCAGTGTCAATTAGATTAGGTTAGATACCGCGATAAAGACGCCTTTTTGTTATATACTTTTGTGTTGTGATTTTGTTTTGTGAGTAGTTATTTAATTGGTGTTGTGGAACTCCATAGTATGCAGACATGACTTTAGTTTACACATAAACCCATCAAATAGCTGCCTTTGCGATAACGATTTGTCGCCCAAAGCAAGTTCATCGACAAAGTGCAAGTTTCCCACAGCATCACAGATTTCGGCTTCACCTGGACACTTATTGGAAAGCATTCGTTTTCATTTTCATTTTTTAATAAGGTTTAGTGTTCGCGAAAGTGGCGGTCACGTAGACCATTTTAAAAATGCAGATCAAAAAACTTTCGCTCCGATGTTTGTACCTAAAATTTCAAAGGATTACCCGGCGCGGCGCCGCGCCGGAGTTGGCGCCGCGCCGGAGTAGGCGCGGTGTTGCCGTTCCGTGCGAGTGCGTAGAGGCATGTAGAGGTAAAGGTGTATAGGTACTTACAACTTACAACTATCCCTACAACTAATAGGTACCTACCTAGTTACTGTTTTGAAGGCATTCTTAATTTTATTTACTTACGTAATCGTAATTAGATTTCAAACAAATTTATCTTTTATTTGAAAGGGTTTTGTTGGTTAAATTATTTATGAAATTCAAATCTTCAAACCAAACCTATCGCGAGAAGTTGTTTTTATTTTATTTTTAAGAATGTTGTAGGCTAACCAATTCAGCAGGTTTCAGGATTATGGCCTTAGCTGGCTATCTCCTTGCTAGAGAAGGCCCCGAGTCCCACCAGTGGGAATAATGAAAAAATGCGAAGTGCCCTTGATATGAGTACTGACAATACGCATCTTATTATTTCAAAGTCAACATTTTGGTATGTTTCGCCACAATTACAATAGGTTAGGTACCTACGCATTTATTTACATTTTGTGTGCTTACCTTTGTTGTTTATTATTGGGTATTCGATTTATTAGTGGTGAACAGATGTTGAATCTGCTGTTTCATGATGTACCTACTCACTCACGTTCAAAATTAATCAGTAAAATAAATTAAATAACTAAAAATTATGTAAACGTATCTGTAGATAGGTACATACGACTCCGCTTAGCGCGGCGGCGGCGGCGGCTGATAGGTACTTGGGGGCTTGCCGCACGAACGAATACTGTCATAGCTTTGTAGTTTCTCTCTCTCTTTTTTTCGTTTGACATGATAAGAGATGGCAATAGCAAAGCCAAAGCCAAAGCTTTACTCACACGCAACTTACTCACACAACGGAAGTTATTGAATGAATCTAGTGCACATTGTGATTTTCATTCGATCGCTTGATACATTTATTTAGTTTGTTAGAAACTATTTTTTTTTTTTAAATAAGCGAATATTTATTTTTCACTCCTTTTGTATGATTACTGGTCAGTAACCCTACCCGTGCGTTCATTTAATGTCGGCACCATAGCGCCACGCTGTATATATATTAGATATTGGATCCTCCTGCTTCTGATACGTTGTTTAGTTAAATTTTCTGCCTCTGCAAAAGTAGTTTTACAGGAAATGTGGCTGTCGAAACGCGGTCATTTATTACAGTATTATATCTGTAACAGGCAGATGAAAAAAACAATGAAAGAATTTCAGTCTGTTATAACTATGAAGTTACTTTATTAGAACAATTTTATAAAATGAGAGCTTTTAAGAAAATCCTTCTTTTACGGTATTCTTCTATATCAGGCGCTGCAAAAAACGATGTGTTATTGTCGAAGACATTAAATAAAAATATAAAACCTTAACCTTAAAAATGCACCACGTATTTGACATTTTTATATTCAGGTCAACGCCGCGCCGTCTATCGACAATTAAAAAAACCCACTATTATTTTTTTAAAAGCTCTCATCAAAATAGGAGGTAATTTATACAGGATATTGTTACATATCTACAATAGTTAACTAACTGTACTGTTATATTGGACACTGCGTTCAATTTCCAGATGACATACTCGCACAAAATGTGTTTTCGGTAGTATACTCATATCAACGATTAATATCGTGCAGATGACTTTACTATGAAAAGTAATGTGGTTGCTACGATTTAAAAATGAATTGTTAAAGTACTCGCGTGTGACATGTCCGCCAGCCTAACTTAAGTTTCAGTCGCTGGCGCTTACCTCTTGAAAAAGGCCGCCGGATAAACTTGAACGCCGTGCCGCTGAAACTTAAGTAGAGCTAGACCGACCACATCACGCGTGAGTAACACACGTGGCAGAAATCGTTTAGAACCGTCGAAGTTTCTCCAGTTTCATGTGTAGGTCGATCATCTGGAAATTTCTCTACAGAATTATTCATAAATGTCTAAGATAAATAATAGCTGGAATTATATTATTAGACGTTTATAAATAAGGGAAAAACTCGTATATGTACATGAATTTTACAATTAATTTTCTACTTATATAAAAACCTACAACTATTTTTTAGAATGTAATAATGGTAAGATTTAATTTTAATTTGCTCTGTATTTGTATAAATTGGCATATTTATAATAAATGACAATGATAACCTATTTACAAAATTTGTTAATGAACTGCATGGATGATCATTAGTGATTTCTTTCAAAAAAACATTATGTAAATTGGTAGGAATTTTATTAATGACGCTTTTAAAAGGCGTGTATATGCGGACACGCAACTTGTATTTTGACATTACCAATTCAGCACCTTATGTGTAGTAGCAATGAGGCAAGTTTACAATATTTTTTTTTTTAAATAAATGGTAACGAGACGATCCGGACATGTGCCTGATGGTAAGCAACATGCCTGACACATAACAGCACAGTGACACGCAGCTATTCGAACATGAAGAGTCCAAATCATTACCTAGCACTGCACTGCGCTCGTCACCCAGAGATCTAAGATCTTATATTTCTAAGCCCTGTAATTTCTCTGGAAACATTGCCCTTCAAACCGGAACACAGTAATGTTTGCACATTACTGCTTGGCGGTAGAATAACTGGCAAAGGTGTGGTACTTCCCCAGGCGGACTCTGCCAAGAGTCCTACCACTACAAATGACAGTTAAAAGTGATGGATGCGGGAAAATAAGCCTGATTATTAACATTGACGTCAGCTTTTCAATTACAGATCTCAAACAATAAAACGCTCATTTTGATATCTGAAAAAGACCCTGTAAGAATGTAATTGAAAACGGTACCTACTAAAAAAAAATTGATAAAACGTTTTAAAAAATACATTTATTTTTAACGTGTTAATAAAAATTATACTATAAGAATAATGCTATAAGTAATCAAAACGAGCCTTTTATTTTTTGAAATTACGCTGCCTGTGGCGAAATCAAAAACAAAAAACTCTTTTAAATCAAAAACTATTGCGACAGGTTTTTTCATACGTATGTCGTTATTTAAGCACCTCATGCTTATCTTTTATGAAAAGAACGTCGTCAGCTACCATTAGACAAACACAAGCCAGCTCAACAATATCATTGCACAATATTAATATACTTTATTTGAGTATTTCCTTAGCATTTCTTTTAGTATGAAAACTAACGTGGTTATTACACATTTTAATTAAATACACGGGTAACTCACGTTTGATATAGTCAGTCCAGTCCGACTCAAGTTTCGATCGCGTCCGGCGATCTTTTTCAAGGAGAGTGCGCGCGCGTGTTTGCATTAGCACGCTCAACTTGAGTCGGACTGGACTGACTATCAAACGTGAGTTAGTATTTATTTATAAGTATAAGTTTAATTATGTATCAATTAAATGTATTAAATGGTTTCATCTTCTTTTTATTTTTAATGGTATTTCCCTTAAATATTAGATATTACTAACTAGTAGCGCCCCGCGATACTCGCGTAGTAGGTACCCGTTCTTGTAATATTCCCGAAATTAAACTAGGCTATATGAATCCAGACTATAATAAAACTGTGTTTAAAATTTTAACCCAATACGCTCAGTCTTTCCGATTTGATTGAGCTAAGCATTTTTTAAATTTTCGCATTTGTATTATAAACGATTGTTTATAAATTAAGGCCACTTCTAAAATGATAAGCGAAGCGATTAGCGATTATAGCCGAGTCAAAATTTGGGGCCTTTTTCAGTTTCTTGTGATTTTGCATTACAGTTAGTAGTAGTATGGTAGGGTAGTTAACGAAGGACTAAGACCGAATAAAATTAGTTATATAACTCTAAGATCATAATTTTGTATTATTTACTAGGTGCACCCCTCCGTGTCACCTGAGGCTTACTTAAACGATTTTACTTCCTGAAGTGTAAAATTTTATATTAACTCAAATGTCATACGTATCTTATTATCCTACTAATATTTTAAATGTCAATGTTTGGATGTTTGTTGCTCAATCACGTCGTAACGTAACGTTGAACGTAAATCATTGGGCTGAAATTTGGAACATAGACAGGTAATAGTCTGGAAGAACACAGGCTACTTTTTATCCAGGAAAATTAACGGGAATAACGGGAACGGAAACTACGCGGGTACTACTACAGCGGGGCGCTGCTAGTTTATTTATATGTAATCAAAACCCTGCAAAATAAGTTTTAAGATTCTAGCTTTGTCATTTCAGACGAAACTTTCAACCTCTTTTTCAACTTTTAACAACAACCCTTTCTTCGCACTAAAATGTAAGTTATTTGCTTTCGCTCTGGTCTACATTTGTCCCAAATGTCATCAAATCGGTCAAATAGTTTAGGCGTCAGAGAGTAACAGATATACAGAGTTACTATCGTAATTATACTCGTACTTGATATTAAGGCCCACATCACAAGCGAAATTAGTATAAATGAGGCCGCTAGTAATTTAGAGTAAAACTTTACGATAGCGCTATTTTATAACACGAGAAAAACATTATGATCATATTATCTAAAAACAGCGAGAGTTATTTAACTAAATTTTATTCTTAGTTAGGTATCTTACCAATTATTTGTAAACTTTAAAGCAGCAACAAGAATCTAATTTAAATACAACTAATGCTTAGGTCTAATAAGTATATCTATAGTCTCGTTGTCCACTTTGGTTTTAACGCTAAAAATGTCTTTTATTCATGACACATTATAGTGATATTAATAAAAATACTTAACAATAAAAAGGAAATCATAGTAGGACTCTTATTTTTGTGGGAAATCGAATCTTGAATGATCTAAAAAGTCCGTTGTCTTACTAGCATAGATATACCGATGATGAGTATGTATAGCCAAATGTTATTAATATAAGTGTACCGTTTTGTTTAAAAATAAATTAATTCAATTTTGTAGATGTAGTAACATTATTTGTATAAAAAAAAATACAGTTCTGAAGCCATGTTGTTGGGGTTTATACAAAAATGTTCTCTGTTACGGTAATTTTCAGAATATTTAACACATCGCCATGTGGAAGGAGATAGTTTATAAGTTAAGCTAGGATTATAAGTAAAAACAATTAAGACATTATCCTTAAAAATAATTTCACAGGAACGTATCTACGTATATTTTCTTTTCAATATGATAGAAAAAGACACTTTAAGAGGAATGCAGTTTAGTGAATGGCACAAAACTATTATTCTATATTTTCTCACCAGCGAAATCTAAACCCTTCGCTATATAATTTGTGCGCGTGATGCATAAAATCAGTAGTCTTTTCAATAAGTTTATCACATATTTCAGGGAATCGTAGATTGGGACAAGGTTCGTCACATCTAGATTGTCAATGTTTCTGTTACACGAGGAGTCTATACGTCGAAAAGCAGCGCAATATTGTGCTGCGAGGCGCGTCGCTAGTAGTGCTCGGGCGCGTGCGCGCGGTACGGCGGCGCGCGTGAGTATGTCCCGTACGCGTCCTCAGCCGGCCGCCGCACGCCCCCCGCGACCCCCGCTCCACCCGCGCTGTACACTGACTCGCGACGATCGCTCACCGCTGCGCCTGTCACGTAACACAAGGAATTATTTTACTAAAGATCACAACAAGAATATTTTTTTAAAATTAACACCTACTAGCACTACTTACTACCATGTTTTTGAAACTTGTTACAGTATTTTACTAGTCAAGCTCTTTCATTTGATACCTACCCATTTTGAGGGAATTGTGAGAAAAGATCTTATCCGCCATTTTGTGGAGGCTTGGCTATGTTTGGTTGTCTATCTGTAATTCAAGATGGCTGAATTACAGATAGATAACCAAACATAGCCAAGAACCAAGTCTTTGACAAATTACTAAGGGCTATTTTTAACCCATGACCAAAAAGGGGTGTTAGAGTTTGACGTCGATGTCTGTCTGTCTGCCTGTGTGTCTGTCTGTCTGTGTCTGTGGCACCGTAGAGCTCAAATGGATGGGCCGATTTCGATGCGTTTTTTTAATTTGAAAGTTAATGTTCATGCGGGTGATCTTAGCTATGTTTGGTTAATGTCGATTCAAGATGGCCCCTTCCCCCTTCTTCTTTGGCGGACAAAATATTTCTTTACAACCTACCTCAATATGATATAATATAATAGGTAATATAATAGTACCTAGGTACATTTATTTATTTCTGTTTACATATTTTATTTTTCCTACAATAGACGTCTGGGTCAAAACTTCCGCCATAAGACCCCCTTTCCAAAATACTCGTTCCCAAATAACCCTATCGTACTGCCCATAGACAGTCACATGAAGTCGTAAGATTCTATGAAGAAACTTAAAATAAAAAAATTGGCGGTCGTAGGAACTGTCGATAGAAGTGAAAACTTATAACTCAGAATTTAATAGCTTACCTACTTTGGAAACTACGCGGGGCAAACGGGAGGACCTGGTCATGAGCATAACCATCTAGAAATGCGTCAGCCAATGGACATGGTTCCGAGCTTACCCACCCGAAGATTTCTTATCATACCCGAGCGTGACGCTAGAATTCAATTCACAGCCCACGAAAAATCTGTCTGTGCCGCGCCAAACGAAGTTTTCACTTCAATAATATCAATTTTAAAATGTGCGTCTATCTATTTATTGGTATTATTTGTTTTTATTAAGTGCAATAAAGAATTAATCTGTCTATCAATTGGTTACGCTATTTATTTCTAGTAGTGGTAGGATTCTTAGCAGAGTCCGCCTGGGAAAGTACCACGCCTTTGTCAGTTATTCTACCGCCAAGCAGTAATGTTACGTACCAAACGTTACTGTATTCCGGTTTGAAGGACAATGTTTCCAGTGAAATTACAGGGCTTAGAGATATGACATCTTAGATATCTGGGTGACGAGCGCAGTGCAGTGCTAGGTAATGATTTGGACTCTTCATGTTCCATTAGCTGCGCGTCACTGTGCTGTTATGTGGCAGGCATGTTGCTCAGGTACATGTCCTACTCGTCTGGACATTCTTCATTTATATAAAAAAGGACTCTAAGTTTGATAAATTTAGAGTCGTTAATCGAAGTTGTGACTGACCGGCGGGTCCGGGCCGCACGCCGTTGGCGGTGCCGTAGGGCGGGTCGCGCTGCGCGTTGTGTGTGTTCTGCGCGTGCGCGAGCGTGTGCGTGTGTGTGTGCGGCCGCAGCACGAGCGACTGCGCCGGCGCCACGCCCCCCGCGCCCGCTACCCCGCCCCCGCCCGCGCCCACGCCGCTCGTCGCCACAGAGCTACCCTTACTGTAGACCGACTGCGATCTGAAATTCACAAAACATAACAAAATAACAAATTATGAAATATGTTACTCGTACTTGAAATCGGATGTCTCTGCTCGCGATTAGAAGAGATCCAATGAACCGTGGCCTTACTGGTACGATTAATAAGTCAGTACTGATACAGAGATCAGTGATAACGTGCAGTACACCAATATTGAGATACTCATAACAATAGTAGTAGTAAGGTCTACTGACCAGTAGTGGTCAGCCAGTAAACTCTCAGTGGAACAGCATAGGAGCAGCACCAGTAGACCCGTACCAGAACCAATTGTGCCGTATCAACACCAATACACTAGTAGTAGCACAAATTCGGAGCCGCGGAGCCATGCACGCAATGCCTTCATCGAATTCATAGCCACACTGAGCGCGACACGACAAGTCAACCTCAAGACCTGCGAAAACATCATGCAGTCCTATAGGCTAGGAAGTGACAGCCTTTTAAAGGCGAAACTCGAGGAGGCCGAAGCAGCCATTTACAATAATGTCACTTCCCGGGTCATCAAGGGAACCATGACAGGACAGTATATGGCAGCTTACAGTGCAGAAAATGGCTTCGTGACACTGAACGAGAGAGAGACAGAGCGCGCGGGACTGCTTGTTTATGCGACACCACCAAACGACCCAATTGTAGTTACTGCCCGATGCACCAAGATTATGCTGGACGATAAGATCCTAGAGATGGCCAAGACCATCGAAGGGAACGGAAACGTCAAAGCAGATTGGGAAAATTGGGAGGTACCGAGAATACAGTGGGTCAACGGAGTTTCAGGATGTGGAAAAACAACATGGGTGATTAGACACTTCGACGTGGACAAGGACGCCATCATCACTACAACAACTGAGGCAGCAAAAGATCTAAGAGAAAAGCTATCGCACCGAATCGGAAACCTGGTCAAAACCAGAGTGCAAACCATGGCTTCTGCTCTGGTAAATGGTTTCGGTAGAGAAAGTTTCAGTCGCCTCATGGTGGACGAAGCTCTCATGAACCATTTTGGAGCCATTGTGATGGCTTCAAGGCTGTCTGGTGTTGGTGAAATTGTCCTCATTGGAGACGTCAATCAGTTGCCTTATATCGACAGGGAAAATCTCTTCGAAATGAGGTATCATCGCCCGAACCTGGTAACAAAGATCAGCCAGGAGTTGCTCTGCACACATCGAAACCCAATGGACGAATGGACGTCGCATATGCACGGAGGGAAATATACTCCGGTATGTACTCTTCAGCGTCCCGTATAAAGTCCTTAGAACAGAGAAGATATAAGGGAGCGCAAATACCCAACACCCTACCAAACACCCTCTTCTTAGTTCACACTCAAGAGGAGAAGGAGACCCTGACAAACCAGGGTTATGGATCAGGCATCGGGTCACGCATCCTTACCATCCATGAAGCTCAGGGACTAACATACGAGTCGGTAATCGTAATCAAAACCAAGGCAAACATGAAGCTGCACGAGAGCGTGCCCCATGCGGTAGTGGCAATCTCACGGCGCACGGGGACCTTCACATACTACGCTGACGACACCGACGACGCCATCGGTCGGTTCGTGCGGCGAGCGTGGGCTGCATCACCGATGACCATCCGCGATTTTAACCTACAGATGGCCATCAGGGACAGAAATGCGGCCGTTGTAGAGGCTCTGGGCCGGGAGGAGGCAGCTTAGGCAAATGGCAAAAGGCAATTAGACAAACACTCGATGTCTTGTCGATTACTAGCGGAATCCCAACCGGTAGTGATCGGCTCTACAGACGAGCACTAGAATTAGATTTTAAATGTACCCAACTCCCTCCTATTTTCCTCTTCTTCTCCTTATCCAAGATATGTGTAAAAAACGATAATTGTAATGACAAAGATCACGGACCCCGGAGTCTGTGGAGTGGCTAATTTAAATTAAAAAAAAAGTAGCACCAATAGTCCAGGACCAGTATCAATATAGCAGTAGCAATACCAATAAACCAATAGACTGGTAGCACCACCAATACTTAGGCCAATAGGAAAATAAATGGGGTAAGTATAAATAGTCTAATTGGAGCCCCAATAAAATAGTAGCATCCCCAAAAAAACAATAGCATCCCCAATAAAATAGTCGCATCTCCAATAAAATAGTAGCATCTCCAATAAAACAGGAGCAGCCTTAATAAATTAGTAGCATCCCAAATAAAATTGTAGTAGTCTCAAAAAAGCAGTAGCAGAGCCAATATTATAGTAGCCAGCCCAATACAACAGTGTCAACCCCAATAGTATCCGTCGCGATAGAACAGTAGCAGCCTCAATAGAACAGTAGCAGCCCCAATAGAACAGTAGCAGCCCCAATAGAACAGTAGCAGCCCCAAAAGAACAGTAGCAGCCCCAAAACAACAGTTTCAGCCTCAAAAGAACAGTAGCCATCTTAGTAGAGCAGTTGCAGACCCAATAGAGCAGTAGGAGTTCCAACAGAGCGGCACTGACCTGTGCAGAGCATGGTGTCTGGCAGGCGGCGGCGAGCGGCAGTACAGCGACTTGGTGCCCGAGTAGAGCGGCTCGGCGGTGTCGGGGCGCGGCGCGGCGGCGCAGTACGTGGGCCGGTAGTGCGCGAACGACGGCTTGTCCAGCTCGTCCAGGTCGCGGCGGGAGGACGCGCGCGAGCCCGGCCGCCGCGCGCCCCACTCGCGCGCCAGCCCGGCCAGCGCGCCGCCGCCGATGCCGCCGACCCACCACACCCAGTGCGCCTCCCAGCGAGACAGCACGAACGACGGGCCCAGCGACCGCGCCGGGTTCAGCGATGGCATCTGAAACATCACAATTTTTACGTTTCAACAAACAAGCATTTGACCTGGGCTTACACGTGCAAACAATCTGTAAATTTTTCAGTAAAATCAAATCTGCCAATTTATTCACAACGCAATCGGATTGAATCAAACCTCTCGGTCTTTGTCTTATCCGTTTAGAAAAACAGGGACAACGATTGTCCCTCCGATTTTGAGTCGTTCGGATTGCGTTGAGAATCGTAATGTTTTCGATGTATCGATAGAGATATCAATCGAGAAAAAGAAAACCAAATTTGTCATCGACAGTAAAATGAGGCGTTTTCCAGGTACAAATTGGCACCACTGTTTGTTTTTGTGAATTTCTCTAACAAAATAAAACATTGGCGCCTATAGTGAAATTGGGAACTGTCTTTGACAGGTCTTTTTGCATCTTCAAAAGGCCCCATTGTATTCACATTTTTGTAACATTTTATGTAAATGATCTGTTGTCTGTTGTTGTGTAAACTGTGTTTGCACTGAAAATGTGCAACTCTACTCACGTTCTCTATGGCATTGCTCCAATCTGTGTTTTTTAGCTCTAATAAGTTTACACTTGACCGCCATCACGCTTGATGTTAAGCGACGATGCGGTCTAAAATGGAACATTATAACGCAGTTTAAACACCAATAAATAATAAACTGCAGGCCCGTGAACAAAATGTATGGGTCAAATGAACCACCAAGAAACCTATGTAGAATGTCAGAAGGGTATAAAGTAATAAGATTCAGCCCTATGCCGTCACTTGTAAGCTGTCCAACTGAGTGCAGTTGAAGAGGGGGGGTTGCAACCCTCGACCATTTCTCCATCGCACATGATTTTTGTACGGCATTGAGAAATAATGGATTAGAAGAGGTAGAGGATTAGTGTTGAATCTTATTAGTTTATACCCTTCTATCATCCTAAATAGGTCTCCTGGTGGTTCATTTGACCCATACATTTTGTTCACGGGCCTGTAGTCTATAACAAAATACATACTGTTAAAAGTAACGGTGACAAAATCACAGCACCTACCTCATACCTACTTATTATTCCTAAGACTTGTCATTCGGAAACGGAAAAATCTTTTGTCCATCATCATACAGTCCGCGAGGTATAAGCTGAGCTTTGCATTAGTGTGAGTGATCACCAAAAGTACAGTCAGACAACAAACTCTTAAAAATTAATATCATTATATTTTAGGTAGGTACTTAAGGCATAACATAAGTCGGAGAAGTATTCTAGTTTTAAAATAAAATAAAACTAAATTGATAAAATAAAGTCCAGCTGTGTATTTGACTGATGAGTACATATTATTGTGTGATTATTACTAAAAATTCAATTTGAAAGACAAAATAACTACACATCTTCTACACCAGACATTGCACCATAGTCACTTTCTTTATCACTCTCGTTATCATTTTCACTCTCGTCTGATGTGTCGTTTGTTTTAATAATTAATCTTTCCGTTATATTGTCAATAACGGCGTCGTATCCATGAAACTTTTTCTTCTTTTTATTGCATGGTCACAAACATTTTTCCATTCCTGTACAGTGATACTTTCAATTTTTTCATTTGCTAACCTCATTATTGTATCCATATTCATTGACACGTTTTTTTTCGCGACGTATCCTTTTATCATTGCCCATATATTTTCAATCGGATTGAAATCTGGGTGATAGGGTGGTAGACGAAGGACGATGTGACCATGTTCTCTTAATAAGGTGTCAATTTTATATTCAATAAATCGTTGTTTATTATGCAGTATCAATTGATAAAGTTGTGGTTTAAGCATGGATATTGAGTGATCGATATTGCGTAACTTGAGCCAGTCAATCATATCTTGTTTGCGACTATTTGAGTTGGGAACGGGATTTTTTAACGAATTGTGGTAAGATGCGTTGTCAACTACAATAACGCTATTGGGCTTCAAATTGGGAATTAATTGCGTTTGTAACCATTTTGTATAGTTTTCTGTATTCATATTGTTATGATAATCACCACTTTTTTGGTTAGCTTTAAACATCAGCAGCGCATTTGGTATGAAACCGTTCTCGCCGCCGGCATGAACGATTATCAATCGATTTCCTTTAGAAATAGGTTTCTTCAAACCAGAAGTGCTGCCACCTGAATATGATTTTGATGAAGTGTGAGTGGTGTCAATATATGTTTCATCGGTATAAACGATAGGCCTGCCCTGAATACGGTATTCGGAAATTTTAAGTAAATAAGTTATACGTAGGTGACGGATCTCATGCTTTTCCATTAAAATTTTTCTGTTATTCTCTGTCCTTGACCATTTGAATCCTAAAAGAGATACTTCTTTTCGCAATGACCATATTGATCCTGGATAGTTAATGTCAGCCTTTAATTTTTCATGAATTCTTTTAATTGTTGGCACCTCTTTGTCAGTAATGTGAAAATTATGAATTGTTCTACGGATTACTGCTTTATCAAAATAATCAATGATTATTATATTTTTCCTGCATCTGGTCTTTTTCGAAGATTTGAATTTGGTTCCATCTTTCAAAACACGTTTACCTTCCAATAAGACTCTTTTAACAGTTGACAGTGGAATTCCTGTCGATGTCGATACCAATTGGGCTGATGTAGTCACACTTGACATGTCTTTATCGTTCATGTCTTTAAAATAGCTATTTAAATTACACAAAATTTCTTTTACTTGGTTATTTAATGGTTTCCGTATTTTGCGCTTATTTGTGTTGGCATCCATTTTACTAACACTTATATCAAACAAAAACAAAATAATATTAAACACGTCACGCTGCAGTCTGTACAAGAGGTGAAGTGCGGCAGGAGCGCGGCGAGACAGAATGGCGCCGCGCCTCAGGCCGGTTACCCAAAATCAGTTTAAACCGGTTTTTACCGGGTGAAAATGGCGCCGCGCCTAAGGCCGGTTGTCACACCTACACTATCCATGTACACTCACACAAATGCAAAGCTCATCTTATACCTCGCGGACTGTATCAGACATTAATAAATATGCATAAAAATCAAAACATTCCAATGAGTTTCAAATAGATACGCGGTTTTTTTCAATGTGTCATCCAATAGCCTTCAATTTGAAATCACCTAAGATATCCCATACGAGTAGTTCGCAAAAGCAGATGGCCCCAAACCTGCGTAGGTGAGATTTTTTGTTCGATTTTATACTTTTGTGGCGACGAGGCAGCTGTCGTGACGCATAAAGGCAGGTAGAGAGGCATACAATACGATAAAAGGACGCTGTGAACGGCCACAAAGGCCCAGATTATTATAAGACCATCTGATACGCTCGAGATTCATCTTGGTTCGACATTCATGACTTTGGGTGAATTAGTTCAATAGATTGGTCTACGTATTTATTTGGTCTTGTCTGCTAGAATCTTACACAACATATCTCCCTATCACATCTACCTAGTTAGTATCTACATCAGAAAACAGTCTAAGCGAACCTTACGGTAGTCTCAAGTGATTTGTTAAATCAAATTCGTATTTTTTTTATAAGTTACTGCTGGTGCTTTCTCTATTTCCTTGCTATATTTATCTTGGTAGACCAGTCGTAACTTACTAGACCAGCCATAATTTACTAGACCAGTTATGACTCACTAGACCAGCCATAACTCACTAGACCAGCCACAACTCACTAGACCAGCCATATCTCACTAGACGAGCTACTCACTTGCTAGACCACCCGTAACTTACAATAGTAGCCGTGGCGTCTAAACGTGTACTAGGTTCATTAGAACTACAATTATATTAGTACTACTCACAGAGACAAATGAAGCGGCGTTGTAGGCAGCTCCGAGCAGTGTGGGCGCGCCGCCGCGCTGGCTCAGCGGCTTCGTGCGTCGTACCTTACTAGACCAGCCATAACATGCTAGACTAGCCATAACTTGGTAGACCAGCCAGACAGTGGCTTGTAAGCCTATAGTAGTAAAATGAACTGACGGAGATGAATGAAGCAGCGGTGTAGGCAGCTCCGAGCAGTGCGGGCGCGCCGCCGCGCTGTCCCAGCGGCTCCGTGCGCCGTATCTTACTAGACCAGCCATAACATGCTAGACCAGCCATAACATGCTAGACCAGCCATAACTTGCTAGACCAGCCAGACAGTGGCGTGTAAGCCTATAGTAGTTAAAATGTACTGACCGAGACGAATGAAGCGGCGGTGTAGGCAGCTCCGAGCAGCGCGGGCGCGCCGCCGGCCCAGCGCCGGTCGCGCGCGGCTCCGTGCGCCGCCGCCACCAGCGCCGTGAGCACCAGCTCGGCGCCGAGCCGCTCCCACGCCGCGCCCGCGCCGCCCGCGCCGGGCAGCGCCGCCGCCAGCCCGCCGCCGTACCCCGGCACCGACACCCTGAACACACACCGCCATTACAACCATCACTATTGTTTTTTTTTTAACTTTAATAGCTTTACACTTCACTACCATCTCGCCTGATGTTAAGAAAACTCTACGATGGAGCGCGTTCACCTAAAAGAAACCAATTCACTCTCGCTTTGAAAATTACCATCGGGAAAACCCCACTCATTCCACAGCCTAGACGTTCTTATCACAAAAGTAGAGTCAAACTTCGTCCGTGTCTTTGGAATATCTGCCATGAAACGGTGTCGCTTCTTCGAGTTACGAGAAGTACGATAGAAAAAAGGGCAAGGTGGTATTAGATCATGCAGATCAGTTGGACACTCTCCGAAGTGCCGATACATTGTGCTTGCTGTAGGTATGGGTTTAAAGAATCTTATTTATAATACTAGCAGTCCCCAGCGGGCTTACCCGAGTAGTTGCCGTTCCCGTTATTTTGGATTTTCCGGGATATAAAGTAGGCTATGTTCTTCCAGGCTATAATCTAACTGTGTTCCAAATATCATCCCGATCTGTTTATACGCTACGACGTGATCGAGCAACCAAATATCCAAACATTTTGATGTTATTGATGTTGATGACAATTGCAGATGTAGGTCTGTACAAGTTTTTCATTGCCTGACTTTAACGGTACTGGAAAGTAATATGAGCAAACAGGCATATTCACCGATTGTGCAACTTTGTGATAAGAAAGATATCTTTTTCTATCTTTTGAGGACATGTGCTAGCTCGCACTTGTCCAACGTACCTACCAGTAGACTAACCCCGAAATTGCGAAATGAGTTCAAAAGACATTTTAGTATTTTTTGCTTCCAATTTCAGTATCCGGTCATATAAACGTTGAAAATCATGACTACCGGCTTAACACATACCCATGACCCAGATAATCCTATAACTACTCGTATTGTTCTTCGTTAGAGTTTCTGCGCCGTCTTATATTTAATTTTATCACCGTTATTTGTGTAAAATTACTCCAAGCCCCAGGGAAGCGAGTTCACACCCACGCCTCCTACGCTGCGATCGACTTACGATAAGTACTGTGTTTTCATTGTGGGCGGGAAATATAAAACCCTATCGGACTATGCTACGCGACACCCCGACTTAGTACAACGTACCAACGCAGCAGATTTTCCTACTATCTGCAAAAACTTGTAACTTTCAATTCTAAAAAAAATTTTGCGGTCATAGGAATTGCCGACAAAAGTGAAAACTTATAACTCAGAATTTGATAGCTAACTTTGGAAACTACGCGGGTGAACTCAGGCGTGGCCATGAATAGGCGGCAATGGCAATGCTGGCGGATTTCTAGATGGCCATGGTTCCGAGTTTACCGGAAGATTTCTTATCATTCCTGAGCGTGACGCTAGAATTCAATTCATAGTCCACGAAAAATCTGGTGGCGCGCCAAAAGGAGTTTTCACTTTAAAAAGTATTAAATAGTACTAATGTTGCACAATACTGTGATACAACCTATAAAACCTGTTTATTATTTTAGTTAGTTAGTATAGTTTAGTTATTTCTCCCATCTAAAAATGTATAGCCGCTCCGACGCTACGCCGTTATAGTCAAGTCGGTGACGAGAACCTATAAGATCTTCTCTCATCAAAAAGTCCGCAATGCGGTTAAATAAGTTTTCACTTCTAAATGAAAAAATATATTGTGGTGTAATGAGACATATAAATCAAAAAGGAGGCATTTCATTTCTGGATTCAGAAAGTCATACTCGTATTATGATCTAAAAAAATGTGACATATTTCAAAATAATTGTAAGCCATCGTGTTTTAAAGACGTAATGTGTATTTGGACCCCCGGTTCTCATCGAAGTCCATAATGTCACTGTTACTATAACAAGAATTGCCCTAAATAGGCTCATCACTTTTTTTTCGCTATAGCACTCACTAAGAGCGTGTAACGCACGGCAAAGAACTTCGTTCCAATTAGACTCGTCACTCAACACACTAGTTGACATAAAATAATCAAAGAACTCACTCCGCTATAGGTATAAGGTAGTCACTTTGGACGTTATGGGATAAAATTTACGCAATGAATTGGTTCTCGGAAATAAGGTATAGATAGGTAGCACTGTTACAAAAAACGTCTATTGCGCAATGCACACAAACAGCCGTATAAACAAGAACAAAATTAAAAATTTTGATTAACCCCCGACAACCTCGGATTTGTTATCTGTACAACATTCTACTAGTCAAGCTCTTTCATTTGATACCCATATTAAGGGACTTGTGAAAAAGAAATGAATTTCGCCATTTTGTGGAAGCAGCCATCTTATATTTGAAATTTGTCATAGAACAATGTGTTCTACTAATCAAGCCCTTTCGTTTGATACCCATATTGAGGTAGTAGTGAAAAAATTATATATAAATCGGCATTTTGTGGTGGCGGCCATCTTGGATTTGATTTTTTTATAGTGTCGTAGTATTTTACTAGTCAAGCCCTTTCATTTGATACCCATATTGAGGTAGGTTGTAAAGAAATATTTTGTCCGCCATTTTGTGGAGGTGGCCATCTTGAATCGATATTAACCAAACATAGGTAAGAACATCCGCACAGATATTAACTTTCAAATAAAAAAAACGCAATGAAATCGGCCCATCCGTTTGAGCTCTACGATGCCACAGACACACACACGCACGCACACACACACACACACACACACACAGACAGACAGACAGACATCGACGTCAAACTTAAAACACCCCTTTTTTTGGTCGGGGGTTAGAAACAAAACTTCCATAATCATAATCAACCGAGGAGATGTTTCTACTGCTGGGGTATGAACCTTCCTCTCACAAGGAGAGAGTCAAGGCGACTACGCCCTTACAGGTTGGTGGATTACGCATCATCATCATCATCATCAGCCCTCAGCCCACCTTAATCCGCGGCTGGGCATGGGCCTCTTTTAATCCAACCGTTTGGATAACCTCATAATAAGTATTTTTTGGATCCTACTGGTTTCTTCACGATGTTTGAACATGACACATATCCTGCTAGATTCGAACTATTCCCACTGTTTTGAAATTAGACATTCTCATCACTAGACACCACAACCACGTCAACAGTGAAAATATATTAGTACTATGTTCATCTAATACTTTTCTACTATTTTTTTGAACCGTAAGCTTTTTTATACGGCATTAGATCGTTAACAATGAGTTTTATCGTAATAATCTCAATTTACCCCAAAAGTGGATCTTTTCAAGTTGCGTACGTAATGCGTTCGTGCATACTAATCTGGTTGAACTCTTCAAACGCTTGGGGTTGTAATCTGAACACAAAGAGCCATTAGAAGAACGTTAGGATTTGTTTATCTAATGAGATTGGGAATCTAATATGTCACAGGTGCACAGTTCCACAATGAGAGAAAAAAACATCTTTATTTGTTGATAGGTTGAGAGTAGAAAGGTTAGTATTTATTTTTTATGGATAAAATAGGATTCACTGCGATAGATAGAACATAAATGGAGAAAACGTACCTATAAAACCTATATACATATCTAAGCGAGTACAACTTTAAGAATGTGTTTGGTTTTTTAAAACTGCTCTACAAATTTTTCGAAAGCATGTCAAACCCACTTGGGGTATGTTTATTTTCTCTCTTCTTCACCATATGAAATATAATTATTTTTTTATAATTATTTTACGCATCTTCGAATAAAATTCACAAATCTAAAGTAATCTAAAGACACGACCAACCATGGCTCGATGTTCACATTAGTTTAAAATCGTAGAATTTTCATAGAGTAAAGTTTTTTTTTAAATAAAGACTGACGAGACGAGCAGGACATGTGCATAATGGTAAGCAACATGCCTGCCACATAACAGCACATTAACACGCAGTTATTGGAACAAGAAAGTTCAAAACATTACCTAGCACTGCACTGCGCTCGTCACCCTGTAATATCTCTGGAAGCATTGTCCTTCAAGCTGGAACACAGTAATGTTTGCACATTACTGCTTGGCGGAAGAATAACTGGCAAAGGTGTGGTATTTCCCAGGCGAACTCTACCAGGACTCTTACTACTACTAAACCAAATGTAAACATTAAGTATATGGAACAAAGAGTTTACATACATTCTTCATCTGAGTTATAGAGTCTCAATCCGTTTGGAGCATACCTTTATTTTGCATCACTCTACGACACTAAACATTTTGTACAAGCATTGTAGTATATATATGTATAAGTAGTAGTTACAAAGCACTGGCACATTAGGTGAACGAAGTCCAGAACAGAACTCTATTTAAGTAGGCCGTGCGGTCAGACCACTTTCAACTTATTTTTATCTCCACTGTTACAATTGTATATTTTTATATTTCTGTTATATTCACGTTGATCTCCTAGATGTAGTGCATTTAGTTGCATTAAATATTATTTGGTTCCACAAATCTTGTTACTGGATTTTGTTTAATTTTTAAATCGAAGTCGATTGTTTTGCTTCGCAGAGAAAATGAACTATTGATATTTACATTCCAGTCTAATTGTAATAATGACGTAAACATTTGTCCTGGGTAGGAATTGAATCCACGACTTACGATTCCGCGGACATACTACCAACTAAGCCACGTAGTCAGTCAAAACACGGAGCAAACAATATGACAAACAACCGTCTTATATAATACTAGCTGTTCCCCTGCCACGCTTCGCTGTGGCACATTGTAATCCAAAAATTTGATAAAAACAATCCTTGATGCAGATTATATATCATTCTAAAATTTCAGCTCGATCGGTGCAGAACTTTTTGAGTTTTTGAAGCGTACACAAAACCAACATAACATTTTTATATATAGAGATTAAAAATATGCCTGCAACCATGGGAACATTAATCCACATTAGAAGTGTCAATCTGTATCGGATGATTATGCATAATTTATGCACAAGCGGGGGTCAAGTAGGGTCCGCGCGGATCCCAATGCGCATCTTTTATCCGCGTTGTTGAATGGACAGCAAATTGGGCCATTGGCACCTTATGCCGTCCTGTCTGTCCTGCAAAACACCCTCGTCTCGGATTAGGTCCTTATTTGCTTATCATTGCAGGACAATGCTCGTTCCGGGACCTATCTACGTACAATTGAGTATTTTTTATTATAATGTTAATCCCACACTTGCTACATAGATGTTATGTTCTACATTATGGATCAAAATGAGTATATTGCTTTTGAGGGAATTCATTAATGTATATTATGTTTCTTAACTATTTTCAATAGTGTCTGTAGGTTCGTTATTTTTGTAATACTTGGCAACATTTCGATGAATAGATTGTTTTGAACTCTGCAATGAAGAGCTAAAGAACAAGGAATACTAATATTTAACAAATGACTAATGGATTATACCTAATTGAATTAATAACATAAAATTGATCGAAATCGGTCCATCGATATAAAAAACGACAACAAAAATCTATAAAATTGTTATCATTGAAGATATTTTAGTTTATTCCAATACCTTGTTGTCTTATTTATTTAAAACGATATTCTATACTTCCAAATTAGTTGTTAGGAAGTTTCCTAAATCAGTTTATTAGTAGTTTGATTTTTAATTTTAGACATTGATTTGTTTCCAAACAAAAGTAATATACTTATGTATATAGGATGCATATTCCAACCGCATCAAATAAAAATAAAAAGATATCCCGCGAGTCACCCTTCGATTTAGCTAACAAGCGAACAATTACATTTAATTTACGAATGAGTTTTTTAAAGTGTCCCAATATGGCGTGACCTCCCCACACTGCTATCATTAACATTCAGTTAATCCACCGCGACATTTGTTAAAAAACATATCCGAGGGGTATCTATTTCAAAAAATTCAATTGTTAGAAGTGCCACTTGTCCGCCAACTTTGGAGAGCTTTAATCTGGCAACATTTTACACAATTTAGGGACTCTACATTGTGGGATTAAGGACTATAATTGGCAATTCTTTACAATGAAATGGAATGTAAAAAGAATATAATTCCGTGAAATGGGTCTAAACGAACAAGTGTATGGCATGCAATCATTTTTTAAGTATCCAGTATTAAATTTCTGAGAATTGAGTAATAAATTACCGTTAAAGTTTATTGCAGGAACAGCGTATAAAATACAATAAGTACTTTACAATATCAATATTTTAAAAATATACAATATTTTAATGGAAAACCACTCTTTTTCTCTCATATCGACATGAAGCGAACCATCCCTCCAATAAATGAAGATATAAATATTATCATAACATAATCCTTTTTTTGGCAAAAAACCGCAGCTTCAAACCCAGCGGGCGGCAGGCGCGAACTTGTTACCCCCTTGCCCTCTGCCCTTTGTTTAGTAAAACCATAAAGAAAACAACACCATCCTAACCCTCAGATAACCCTTCCCAGCACATGTCGACACAGGCCGCGGAGACCGCCGATTGTACCATAAATACAAGTTAACAATGACGTCTCCGGCATACCATTTTAATCTCTACTGGCGTGTAATAAAGCGACAACATTTAATAAGGCACAATACTTTTCGGGGAAATATGTGGAGTGTATTTTTGCGTTTATTGTGTCCCGAATGGAGTTTTTATTGCGAATGTCTGCGGCGTTAGTCGGATTGCCGGAGAATCCACATATGTCGCCATTTGCGTATGTTATGATTTTTTGGCATTAGCTCTGGGTCGTGGGACTGTATCGGTTATCTTCGCTACTGATTAATCAAGTAGATTTTTTCTTACAATATTTAGCGCTACAGTTAGGTAATCGTGAGATGGTTAACAACGCGGCTGTCCACAATATCATAGTGCTAATATGCATGCCACTTGAATACGAAGTGTCCATATTACCGCTTGTCATCCACAGGTACGAGCTAGATAGCCTTTCAAACCGGAAAGGTTTCTGAAAACTGTAGCTTAAGCTTAAGTGTTTAGCTTAGTGACTATTTGAACTTAAGAAGAGTTAAAAACAGTAGCTAGTACGGCACGCAAATGCACGTAACCGATACAGTACCACACAACCCAGAGCTATGTGGGATTGTATCGTTTATCTTTTCAGAAGATTTAACAGGTAGAAGGTTTCCCGAAACTGTACTGGAGCTTAAGAGTTTCATTGTATGGTTATCCACGCTACATAAATCAGGCGCGGTCCCAGCCTCGAATTTTGGAGGGGGTCGCCGGTACGCAGCCTCAGGTTTTGGGGGTGTCACAAGTAGAAATACAATAAATCGAGCAAAAAATACTTTACTAGTAGCCCCCCAAGATTTTACCCGCGTAGTTCCCGTTCTAATTGTTTTCCCGCGTTAAAAAGTAGTCTATGTACTATTAGATATTTTTAATTTTCTTAGATTTTTTGTTTAACTTATACGATTTGGGGGGGGGGGGGTCATGTCCCCTGTGACCCCCCCTCTCGGACCGCGCGTGACATAAATATCCAAATACCAGCGTCAAAGATTAATTTTTATACAATATGACATTTTTTATAAAATAAAGTTGCGGAACGAGCAAAACGTGTACAGGATGGTATACATATCCGCTCACACAAGCCACATCACGTAGCCATTTGAGTGCAGTGGTAGATGTAGATGATTTGAACTTTTATAGGTATATTTTTCTAATACTGCTCTGGGCTCAGCATCCGCAGTAAAATTAAATCTGCTTCAAACAAAGAAAGTGTATCAAAATATGTCCATACATCTATGAGCTAAGATTACACAGACACGTCACACTTAAAACACGCATTTATAATACATTATTTACGTCACGGGTTCATAAATTCTCTGTAAAAGAGCACCGCTTACAGAAAAAGAAAGCTAAACAGTCAGAAAGGGGAAGCCAACATAAATTAGAACAATAGCTCCATAGCCTCAATAAAACTGTCTGAATGCTCTGAAAGCTTTCCCCGCGGTGGCAATAGCCGCAATAGTTTACCTCATTTGCGTCCACGCCGGGAATGAGAGCGGAACTTATTTGCGAACTATTCGTTCAGCTCTAGAAGGATTATTCGAAACTTAATCTCAGTTGGTAACTTGGCTAATTCTATAGTTTACGGAATTTAAGATAATTTTATGGAAACTAGTGGCTCTCGTTAGTTTTCTCGGTAATTCCCTTTAAAACCCTTTCTGCACATAAAAGACGTGGTGGTATAGTGGCAAGAATGTCTGCTTTAACAAGCTTGAGATTTCAGGTATCAGGTTCGAAACCCACCTGCACTTCAGATCAAGTGCAAGTGTTTTATCAACAAGTATCTTATCATGATCTTATCACTACTAGTTCTAACGACAAGGAAATATCGTGAGGTAGTTTGCACATTTCAAGAAAGACATCTTTCTATAACATGTGTTTTTTCCAATCTGCACTTGGCCAGCATGGTGAAATATAACTTGTCAGGGAAGACCCGGAGATCCGGAGATCATGGGAACGTAGAGTATGCTATACCTATTTGTATGGCTATTATTTAACTCTCAAATTTCGATATACCTATTTCTGCTAGTTTTTATTATCATAAAACAACAATGAATACCGGATAAGCCCTAGAGCTTGTTTTGCTTTGCCACGCATTAATTTTGTGCATGACTGGAATGACATCTTTATAGGATGGTGGATCCCGGAGCCGCCATAAAAATTGGGACCTTAGGCGGGAGCCTGGGATTTACATCCTTGCGATAAATAAGGGAATAGATTTTGGGCAGATTTTGGTGGTATTTTATAGCTGATCTCATAAGTAAGGGCTCTAATACTGGTATATCATCCATTAGAGATCATAGTGAAAACAATTTCATGTTATTATGACCTTATCCTTACGTTTAAAACAATTTTTCTTTGCAGATTTACCTTTAGGTACTCAGAAAGTTAGCTTTTTTCATCGCAAATGAATATAATGAATGATCATACTACTGCAATGCTATGTTAATGTTATACTCGTAATACTCAAATACAAACATAAATATTATTTAATCATTTTGCCTGATCTGTCAATTTCTCCAGTTACAAAACTATCGCATGTAATAAAAAATACCCAGCTTGTAACCTATAATGGAACATAAGTTCAGGTATTTCACAGTTTTATGTTATACGAATATTAATATTTTTTTCATTATGTTACATATTGACTTCAAACTGCTTAGTTCAAATTTTCGGTATATATATCGTGTACTTCTGGGATTTTCTATCATAATTCAAGCGATTTCCTTTTGTCTGGCTGCCTGACAATAGAAAAAACATAGAGATAAGGCGAAAAAATAATCAAGACTCAAGACCAGTAAAGTGCCCCTAACCCGCATGCTACGCTATGACTTGGAATACTGAAATCAGCTTAATTGAAATATCCTGCCGAGGATGATTCATTGATGAACATTAATTTAAAATAATCGCGTCTGCATCCAATAACGAACGTATTGATTGATTTTACAATGGGCCCTCAATATTCCCACGAATACTGCGTAGCTATAATTTTATTCTTTTCAAAGTGGACGCAAATCTCATTCTTTGACATGTCTAACTTTTAAATCTATTATTTGATTTTTAGTAGTTACCTACTATGTATTACCATTATTATTTTATTAATTTGTTATGTTCTACTATCCTACTAGTATTATAAATGCGAAAGTTTGGATATTTGTGGCTCAATCACGTCTTTGTCACGTCACGCGTTTGAACGATCTTAGTTAACGGTGAAGTTGTATGGATGTTTGTTTGCTCTTTCACTTAAACTACTGAAGGGATCTGGCTGAAATTTGGTAGGTACGTAGATAATAACACATAGGATAATTAACATCCCGGGAAAACAACAGGATCGAGAAATCTAGCTGCTAATCTGCTAGCTAAAACCATCTAAAACATACATATTTAGATATTGATTAAATATTGCGCAATGTTTTCGATATGAGCGCGAACTGTAAACTTTATAAGTTATAAACGTTTACGTACATACTTAATTCTAATTTTGTGTTTTCAGTTTCGACGACGTCGGATAATAATGCTTAATAACATTTTCCTCCGTTTCCTTGAAGATTTTAATAATAGGGTAATCCTGTACAATCTAATTTAAGGGTTGTTTTTGCAAGACAAGAAAAGAAATTTTTATTTGTTGATTCGTTTATCGTTTTTTCCCCGAGGGAATTGTTCGTGTTAAGGGAGGCTCTGTTAATCCATTAAGTAACCTCCACTGGTTTTCCTATAAGATTTCCTTCGGCAAACTTTCCTTTCAGTTTGTACTCAATTCTTATTCAATTGCCACAGGACAAAGTTTCAAACTATTCGAATATCTATAAAGTATTTTCTTTCGTTATCTGATGGTATTAGCTACCATCAGGTATTTTCATTTTACTTTGGATAAATAGACACACACACCCGAACTCAGAACAAACATCCGTTTTCTTCAGAAATACCTTTGTCCTGACAAGATAAATATAATGTAATGACACAATGTGTGGAAATCAAACAATAGAAAAATAGTTACATAATTTTGTGGAAAAATTAATCCAGCCTAACATTGAGATCCGAATTGAACTGCTTTATTCCAAAGCATTAAAGCACAGTTCCAAGAAGAACCCCAAACAGCAAACTGCACTCGCATGCTGTAAGCAACACTAGTCACTATGCTTTTCTATGAATTTGATTCCAAGTGCGGCAGCACAGCAGACAGCGGCCGCGTCGCGCAGCCACTGCAGATCGGTACTCGAGTAGTGTCAACACAAAAAACTAACAGGGCAAGTAGAATAAAAGCTTATGATAAAAGCAACACAAGTAGACTAGGCCGTGGCATGTCGGCGCGCTTGGAAGTAGCAGCAGCCGCGACCGCAGATAGCACGGAGATCATCAGCTGTCAGTGGTAATGTCGCCTGCGGTTGCAGTTGCAGTCCAATTCGGACCACTTACCTTTATTTAAGTAAGATGGGTTTTCGGTTTAGGTAAGTAAGTAAGTAGGTGTTTGACATCACAAATTTCGATTCTATTTACATTATGTACATTTTAGAATGTCTCAAAAAATGTGATAAATTTGATCGTTTCGCGTAAGTTAAGTGAATGTTCCAAATACAGCGAATGCTCTGTGCCAATGTGTGTTGTAGATTCGGGTGTCATGTTGCGATTGTCAAGTGGCAATATGCGAAAGCTAATTACGCAGTTTGCGCTAGTTTCTGCCTATGACGTATTGGGGCCACGTTTATTTGGGCCTACTCTAATGCACCCGTGACGGGCCGTCAAAACTTGGCCCGCCGCTGTTGTTGGTGGAGTCTCCGAACCGGTATTGTTTAGGCCTAGATGGCAATTTCGTGTTTCTATTAGCGCTTGGCTTCGGCAGTCTGTTAAGTACATTAACAAAGTTAAATCACTCTGGATTGATGTAGAGTTGTTGTTAACTGTTAAATAGAAGCATAGTTACGTTATTTTACTCGGGTGTACACAACGTGGGTGTTTTATGTTATATTAGAACCAGTGGGTAACATAACGTGTTTAAACAGTTTACATTTTTTACATTTTTTACATTTGTTTCAACAGAAACCCCAGCCGGGACATTAATTTATATTTATTGAGCTTTATATCAATTATTTGGTTTCCATCTTTGCTTGTTTTGTGGCTAGATGGTGTTGTGTGAAAAGTGTCGATAATATTTGTAGTTTTGAACTAGGTACTCTTTTTGTTTTCATGAAAGAAAATAGTGATCGGTCGATTCGCCTCACCTGATTGATTCCGGTAAATTATTCGGAAACTGATAACGACGTTGACTCAGCGTTTGTGCACCTAATAGATTACAAAAACGCGAACTCACAAAGCTATTACCTACCTAACGATTGTCAAAATAACATTTAGTCAGAACTTAGTAAATGAGCATGTAAAATGTAGTACATAAAATGAATCTTGTTAAATATATAAGTGTTACATAGTTATCAACCTGTATATTAACCAATATTTCATAGATATGTTTTTTTACTTAACATTTTTTAAACTATTTGTTATAAATTTGGTTAGATGATAAGAGTTATTTCACATATCTGTAATATTGTTGTAATTGGCTACATAACGTTTTAATAAATAAATAAATAATGAATAAAAACGGGCAGAGCCTTTATTAATTAAACTAAAATACAATGACAACTACACTACGCTACATACCTAACTACATACATCAGCATACATCTGAATTATCCATACAGCGATGAAGGTCCACAGATAATCAAAATGTTCAAGCCCACTACCAGACGGAAGTCGGAAGCGTGCCCAGCATATAAGTAAATAAAATAAATATTTTTGGCCATTTACATTACTAAACTGTTTGATAGGGTTTGTGTAGCGTGATATAGATTTTAAATTGATTCAAAAAAATGTTTTATCGAAGAAAATAAAATTATTGTCTCAACGTTTAAATTTATATTTTCCTTTAACTCACCCTAGATCTTTGAATAAAAACAAACAAATTCGTAGGTATTTTTAACTCAGAGTCTCTCTATCTCACAGTAAGTATCCAAGTATCCAGAGAGTAAATTACTTCTCGGCAATGGATTAGATTAATCTACAGAATTCAACGAAATCCTTTGTTCGGAAACTTTTAAATTCGCGAAGAAAATTCTGGCACGAAGAGACCGTACGATAAATCTGGGCAAATCAAAACTTTCTCTTTCCAAAATGACGATACAAATTTCACTAATTACCTGAGGACTTATAAATATATAATGTGATTTTAAGTTTAAAAATAAATATTGGGGTAGCCAATTTTTTTCAGTTATTTTACTAGCGACCCGTTCCATCTTTGTTCGCGTTGAACAATTAATCTAGACTAAGTATTTAGCCTATGTTATCCTTACTAATAATATTGTAAAGCTGAGGTTTTTTTGTTTGAATGCTCTAATCACAGGAGCTACCTGAACCAATTTCAAAAAAAATTGTTGTTTATGTACGTAATCCCAAAGTGCTAAAGGCTACCTATACTTACAGGTAACTTATTGGTATACTTATAAGTAAGTACCTATATATTATGTACCCCGGGCGAAGCCGGGACAGATGGCTAGTTCAAAAAAAATATGACATTTGAATGGTGAATCAATTCTGGAATGGATTCAGTAGTGTTTGAGTTTATCCGTTCGTATCTATCTCTCTAGCAGAACGACAATAAAACTCACAAAAGTTTCACATTTTTGAAATATATCTACGATGCCAAAAATGCTAATATAAAAATCTCTTTCCACAAACCACAAAGAAGTTACCAAGGCGTAAGAGAGAGAGAGAGAGACGGATCGCGGAAGTTCTTCCATAAATTCCAGTTTATAGTTTGGAAATGTAGGTCGAAACACTGAACAGGGAACACTGACAGGCATCGCGGCAAAAACTACGTACTAGTTATTCGTTTGTTTTCTTGAACAGGTTTGTACCTTAGATAAAGAATAAGTAAATAAATAATAGATCAGGTTTTTCCACACGGTTCCTTTGTACCAATTGTAAGCAGATGAGGTGCACACTTGCTATGGCAACAGAGTGATGTGCCGCGACAAAAGTATGACACTTCCACAAGAGCGAGCGAGCAAGAGCGATCAGACTCGTGCTTTCCGTGTAAAGCGTTTGTTCTAACTCTATACGTAATTTATGTAAACTCTTTGGCTTGTACAAAATTAATGAATGAAATGAAAATCTACGCATAGTGAACCGCTAGGACAGGACTCAAGCTTCCGGTGGTTAGGTTATGAGATAAGGTTATACCAGCGTAATTTCGCATAGTTTTAAAGGTTGCCTGGAAGAAATTGTTTTCAGCGATAAGACCGCCTGTTGTAGCATTCACTATTATTGTTTTTATTTGTCTGTAAATCTGTTTTTCTTTTGGTGTGACCAATAATGAGTATTTATCTATTTCCGTTCCCATTATTTCCCCGGGATACAAAGCATGCTTGTGTTCAGCTATGTGCTCTTCCAGATTATAATCTATCGAACTGTGTTCTAATTTACAACCCGATCTGTTAATACGTTACGAAGTTATTGAGCAACAAACATCCATATTTCCAAACATTGACATTTAAAATATTAGTAGGTAGGATTTACCTCTCTCTCTCTCTCTGCCCTGTAATTCGAATACAAGGTTTCAAAAACTTCTCCCCTTAAATATTGTTGGTAAATTTGTCCCGACACATTTCTGCTAGCACTTGCTTTTATAACTCGGCTTTTTGCGGTAAGGTAAATCTCATCAAGTTATGGTATGTTGAAACTTTAGTACTCTCTAGATGCAATTTACAACCTTATATGTCCATAACAACAACGCCGCTTACTTGTTTTAATTAAGCTAATGCTAGAACGTGTTTTGTTTTTGTTGTACGGGATATTTAGCCTTATTAATACTGCAATAAATAAAGCGCTTGTTCGATGAGATGCATGACAAAATCCTGGCTTTCATTTTGGCTCAACTTATTTAAATACTATATTTTATCGTAGGACGTAGGAGCTCAATCATCTCTAGATCTTCGTCGGTCTGAGAATGAATCAGATGTATTTAGTGTAATTTGTAAATCATATGTATATTTATTTATAAATTAAGAGGACGAAAAGCCAACTACAATACATTAATAAATATGTGAAATTACGTACATGGTGTTTCCATTGAAATTAAGTTATCATAAATAAATAATATTGGTAGGCATTTCCCACACAATACCATCTGACCTCAAATTAAGCCAAGCTTACCTATGGAAGCGATAAGAATCTGTGATCATCCAAAAACAGGATTACATTTCATTCTTAAATGTACCATGACGTTTAATTTCTTGATTTTTTATTCCTATTGAATAGAATTTAGCAATATCAATCATTTAAACTGATTTAAAATTAAATGGTAGTTGTAGGGAATTAGTAAGCAGAATGGGAGGCGGATTCTCGAAAAACTTCAACAGCACCTTTGTCGTAAAGGGCATTTAAATAATAGAAGTTTTTTTAACCTTAATAGTAGAGAATATTCATTTATATAATATACATATATCTAAATGTAAAGGGTCCCTGAGAACATGGAAGGCCAGCGTCAGACTGTAATTTTATGCAATTACTTTGGGAGTTTAATTAATTAATCTTACAGACATTGTACCTCTTATAGCTGTCTTTGTAATAAGAAACTGGCTCCTATGTCGGTTTTTTGAGCATCTGTCTCAGAATTTCTGGAACCAAGATAAATAAGTACAAACTTCGCTCACTTAGTTTGTCCCCACCATACAGCAACTCGATCTTCCGCACAAGCACGGAAGAGAGTAAGTAGCCTTAGCAAAAAGACATTGTTCAAATCTTTCTGTTATTTCTTGCGGGAGAGGAAAATTGCACACTAGCGCAAAGCCGCACTATTACATACAAAACATACCTGTACCAGTCCATTGCCGATCGGCACTCACACAGCCAAATCACTAACACATAAAAAATAAAGCACCATTCACAAATCTAGCCCCGCACTCAGCCACAGTAAATTATCAAACTCCATGGTCCACGCGGACTTGTACTTTGACAGAGGGGAAACACTGTGTATGCCTACTCCCTTCCGTGTTGCTCGCTGGTCCCCACAGTACAACGATGGACAAGTTTGAGGTTGGAGTTTGAATCCGTTATTTTAATACGTTACGCTACAACTGTTCGGGATGGCAGCTACGATTTTAGACGCAAAAACGATTGGTATCACATGAAAGGGCTAGACTACTAGAATAAAGTTAACTGTATTAGTAAAGAACGAAGAATAATTACTGATGAAACAAAAACTTGAAAATTATTATGAGTTCGTAATTGAGATTGATTCATAACTGAAAGTTGCGTCGGGGGTAACTCAACATTTTTAATTTTGTTCATTGTACCCGTTATGGTAAAATAACAGATTATAGAGCTTATACTGTATATTATCTAATCTTCGAATTTAGCAATAAGCTTAAGCTTGAGCTTTGTAAGCCAGTTTCGTGTCCAATTTAATTTTTCTAAGGTTCTCACCAAATCATTATTTCAAAAAGGGTATTTTAAGCTTATCTCCGGACCAGTAAATCAACATCAACGTCGTGATGGTTACACTTACCATTAAGTCTGCTCGTAGCACCAAAAAGCGACATCGTTTCGTGGTCGATGTTCCAAAGAATCGAACGAAGCGGTTTTACTCAACTTTCGATATCTCGTCGATAGCGCACGAGTACATTATAATTACTCAACTTTAGGATATGGTACCTGAGTCGGCATCGGAATGGAGTTTACTTATTCTCTATCTAAGGTATGGATATAATCAGAAGTCTTCAGTCTAGAACGAATCGGTATCTTTTAGGTAAATGTAAATGCTGGTAAATGGACCACATCGTCGCTTAACATCAGGCGAGAATACGGTCAAGTGAAATTCTATTATCTGAAAAGGCGAAGTATTTCCTTTTTTATATCTCTTTTCAATTAAAATAGGCATTCTTACCAGTTGTGTCGTTAGCTAGCAAAATACCAACAAACAAATACACACTAAAGCTATTTAGCGTGATGATATTTTCCCAGTAAATTAGTATCATTTGGTCCCGATATGAGAGAGCCAGAGCAATAAAGACGAGCCATTAATCAGGCTGTATCACGATCCCATCACGAAGGCTGCACAAATGCCTTCAAAGATATCTCTCACAAAGGGACGATTTTTCTCAAGAGTCGTGTGAAGCTCGGCTTATTCTTATCTTCAAGTAGGTACTTAATTTACACGTACGGACTTGGGAATAAATCTTTTGATTGCGTAAATTATACAAAGTAAACGATGTTCTACTGGAGAAAAAGTCTAAGAATATTTGTTTTGATCTGATATATTCGTATTAGTTAGTAATGGAGAATGTTCACTAATTTTGAATGTTAGCTTTCTGTATTCTTCGTTCAAAATAATAAATACTCGAGATAGAATTATTTCAATACGTCAATTAGTTTCCAAGATACATAATTTTAAAGTGAGTTGTGCGCGTGACGTCTTACCACAACACTCGCTCAGTTCGTTCACAACTGGAAGCGATGAAATAAAAGAAAACATTCCCCAAGTAAACTACTGCTAGCTACTACAGCTGCCGACTTGCGCCTAAGTGGAGTGGACCGTTGTATAGTGACGTCACACGCGGTAGATATTTTTGGGTATTTTTAATGCTTGTATAATTTTAACTACTTGATATTTTTTAACAAAACAAAAACTAGTGTATCTTTATGCTATAGAAGCTTTACTGTAACATAGTTTCAAATGATTTTACATACCTATTAACATTCCCCATTGCAGCAACAACTACTGTGAAATACTGTTAACGAGAAAGAAAGTAAGCTATGTTCATCCATGTAATTTAGGTACTTATTATCCAACTTTTTTTTTAAATCCGTTATGACTTATAGAGATGGTTTGGTCTCGAGGTAAATCAATCAGATTTTAAGTTTTTTTTTGTTTTATCTGAAATATCTATTTACTGTTACATATTAAATGTACAAAAGTAAGATTCGCAGGAACAACTATACACACTAAAACACATACATTTTCGCTACAATGTTAGTGTGATTTATTGGATTATTTCATGATACCTGATAAAAATATTTACATTTCATAAAAATCCAAAGCATATTATTAGTTTTTTTATGTTTTTGTAGTATTTTCTACTTTTACTTTTTATCGTAATTTTGCTGAAAACAATTGAGTCAAACTTGGGGTCGCCGTAGGGTCTAAAATGTTTACTAAATAAAAATATTCAACAATAGTGTGTTCAGGTAGACAAGTTCTTTCAAGTTAGTTATTACAATCAGAGGGGGAAGGTGTTTTATGTTTATTATTTTTTTCTAGAGCACCTGCGCAAACGTTATTTTATCTTGTAAGTAAAAAAGTGTCTTGTACGTTATACATACAGAAGTAATTGCAATAGGTAGGTATGTATATTATTTTAATATCTTGTGAATAACGTGAATAAAAATTAGACATCCGATTTCACCATCGTGAGATAGTAGGTTTGATTCTTGTCTGCGTTTGTAAGTATTTTTTCACGGAAGATGTAAGTCTGTTGTCACCACTAACTTTAAAGACAAATGAAAACATTGTGAAAAACCAAGAATTCCAAGAAAGAAACACATTTATAGGTCATGTGTCTTCCGCCAACATACACTTCGCCAGCGTGGTGGATTATGATATATGTGAGAGAAATAAGTGGCAACATAAAGTGGGCTGCTATGTACTATTAATAATGAATATTCTATAAGTACTGCATAATGTCAATAAACGTTGACATATATTTTCCACACAACATGTAGCCCCAAACCAAGCATCCAAGCAAAGCCGGTACTTTAACTGATATAATACTTATTAACTGTATTACATAACTGTTGATACATGTTAATAATAGATAGAAAGGTCCAACGTCTCAATGTATTACGCAAATGTTGGTTCTGTGCGGCAAATAAACATACGGCATAGTCGGCAATCTGTACCAACTGCGCTAATAGGGCTGTCAAAAATAACGTCACATTTGTAAGTTACGAACTCTGAGACTATAGTTATAACGTATCTTATCTTACAAATCACCGGCGGAAGGCGCATTGCAGTATGAAGCTGGGGTGATTTACCGCCATTTTCATAATATTTATTCAAGGCCCACGTGAGACAAAAGGTTGTAATTTTTTGTGTAAAGCCGTAAAATTAGAAAATATTACACAGGATCTACTCAAATAAAATCTAAAGGCTGTTTGCTCTATATTTGAAGACACCCCCTATCGAGAAACACACAATCGGGTAGAATGTTCCACAATTGTATAATTTCTAAGTTTTGTAGTTTACTTTTATTGTATAGATATTTGTAATAATAAAATACTCAAGTACACTATTAATTTAATTTTAAAATAGCATAGGGGTTTGAAGTCCCACACACACTCACGCATTAAGAGAGACAGAGAATGTGCATTTCTGATTTCTGTTAATTTAATACATAGTTTATTTTTTTAATGTTATCTGTTACGGAGTCTCCCAGCTGTGATATTTGTTTTTGTATCCATCTTACACCGGCTACCATAATACGGGCCATAGTCTGTAATTTGGGATCAATGATCAAGACTAGGAGAAACTTTGGTGTTGAGTGAGGTCTAAATGTACTATCGTTATTGGTGGACATTTGTGACAAAATGCCATCCAGTCTTAAACTTCTATAGAAGCCAGAATAAAAATATATACTTCGTTATATATAATGCATTTCTATAAGTTTCTAATTACAAATATATTATTATTAAAATGAAGTTCAGCGGAAACAGAACATTAGCAATATTTTTAAAACAGTCCGATATGATTAAGAACATATTGTGTTCACGGTTGGTATCTCTACCGTAATTTACACCACATTAAGTTAAAAAACATAATCCTACCTTTGTTTTTTCGTGCAGGTGGTAACTTTTTTCCTTTCACATTCCGTATAGCCATTCTGACCGACTTAATATATTGTATATACAGTATGTTTCTTCCAAGGAATTATTGGAACTTAAATAGTTACATCTGCGTGATCCTGCTGTTATGGGCATGGATCTATAATAAAGTCGGACGTGGTCTCGCTAAAACAAAAACTGTGTCTATAGAGTCAGCCACATATTATGCGCATGTGCGCTGTCAAATGCAGGCTGACACGCCACAGTACACGGCGCACTGACCGACTCTATAGACACAGTTTTTGTTTTAGCGAGACTATGTCCGACTTTTTTTATTCATCCATGGGCATGGATGTTTCTTACCAATAGGCACATGTCTCGCTCGTCTCGTCACTGTATACTATAAAAAAATATAATTTAGGTATAATTGTATTGCATAAAAACTATATTATTTTAAATTAATAAACGTCATAAATCACGTCCAACAATATACTAGGTATCCATTATTACAATTGTATGTAACCGTTGACATGAGTTATAGTTAAAAATCATCCCACCTCCATTCCCTACTACGGTTGCTAGTAAAAAAGAAAAAAGGAGAGTAAAAACGAAATCGTTGTTTGCGACAAAATCGACATTTGAAACTTCTGTGTTATTAAATGCAATTTAATGAATTTATCTCGTTATTTTGATTATTTACACAAATATACTCGTATATTTACACGAATATAGTTTTTTCTTAATTAAAACCCTTTAACAAACCCCGTCTACCTTGAATTTTTTATCTTTAGGAACCTCGTGTATACGTTTCTTTTACAAATAATTTTAATAATTCCTAAGGCAAAATAAAAGTTCTGAATTCAGACTAAAACTCAAAATATGAAAATACATAACATAAAATAAATATTAGCTGTACGAGCGAAGTAGTTATCGTTACATTAACTTAAGCACCCTGTACAAGGGCGGGTAGGCTGCGGTGGTAACGATCCGCTGCGAAGCGGAATGAATCCCGAATAACATAAAGCGGTCAAGTGCGAGTTGGTCTTGTAAACTGGTTCCGTATGTCAAACACAACCAATAATTCAAAATTCAGAAAACAATTTCTCGCAGATACTACTCGTATTCTTACGGAACATGTATATTTTTTATTTATTAAACAATATAGGCTAGTGTGGTACACTAATTAAGCAACACCGCGGCCGAGGATGGAGTACGCTTACCTAGAAGACACCTATTTATTATAGAGGCACTCATGAGGAAACCCAGACTCTTGTGAAGTGGTTTTACAGTGCGAATTATAAATGTATTCAAAGCGCTGTGTTCGAATTTTCGGAACTTCCACCGTGGCTCTTAGATTTTATTTATGTGATAGTAGAAAAAAGAGAATAAAATAATGCAATTTCTATGTACGTTCCCACAATCAGGGGGTTTCGATCAGGATCTAACCAAAACTTCGTCCTTCTAACAGTAGTATCATTGGTGAACATATTGTACTTAAATAAATTATTGATTGAATTTTCCTTTTAAGTGGAATGTTTTTGTAGAATCATATTAAATACAATCTCCGCGCCTGATTGTAATTTACCTCTATATTAAGAATTATAGAAAGAGAGATTAGATTAAATAGGTTGGTAGTTGGTAGTCAGTCGTGGATCTATTCGTATTTTTTAAATTATTATGTCTGTTATTTTTATTAAAGGCGGAAAAGAAGGAATATTTTATAGTGACATCCACGACATAGTACGAGTATTTAGCTATGTATTTTATGTAAGAACTAGCTTGAACTTTGCCTTTGGTTTTTTTATTTACCTATTTATTCGTTAACTGATTTCCCGTCACAAATTCAACCACCCACTTATATTACGGCTCTAATTATACTATCCTAAAAAGATTGGACAGGTAGACACCGAAATCTTAGTAATTACCCATTTTTTGTACGGAACCCTAACAAGAATTGCGGCGGAAACGCTGCAGAAACAACGGTAACACGAACACCCCGTCCCTTGTAATGACTCTGATGAACCGACACGATTATTGTATACCCTCACATTAAAGAAATCTTTATTTTTATTCGTATGTGGAGTGAGAGAAAAATTAGTACCTACTTACGTGGGATGTGTCGTCTGCTTTTCCTAAGAAAAGTACCTGATTTTTTTAAATCTTTATACCTACTTTTAGGACCTTTTAATCAAGATCAAAAGATTCGAAGCTTCCTAACAAAGAAGAAGACATTTGCTAAGAACTGATAATCTGCCATTAGTAATGCGAGCTTTTTCAGAATATTTAAAAATGTAACTTTTTACGATCTTTGATTGTTCAAGATAGGCAGACCATTGTAATGTAGTTTTTTACCCGACTGGGTTATGTTTTTTAAATACTGTAACAGAGGTAAACAATCAATCAAAAAATGAGGAACCAATGAATTTTGTCCAAGTTTTATAACTGCAGCTTTCTTGTAGGCACTAAAAGAATTTGCATTTTTGTGGAACGAAAAGTTTTGTTGGGGAAGTTCGTGTGTTCGTGTGTGACTTGGCGGAAATTATTTGTTTATTGAAGTAGAAAATGTGTACTATTTTATACTCGTATTTAAATAAATTGAAACTAGGTTTTTTTAATGATTACGGACTGATTTATTTTAGTAAGATTTTAAACAGACAGGCCCAAAAAAGTTTTTTTTTTCCATCTAAATATGTAATAAAAAAAATATAATTATCGTTATCTTGTGAAAATCTATTAAGTTATCGTTTTATTATTATACCTCTACATTAAAAGTTTAGTTTCAAAAATAACATTTGGCTGTCAATAGCCTGAAAAAAACGCGATTTTTAATTGTAGGTACTTATACTCGTAGCGCGACGTATTGTAGATAAATTTGATGTAATTTGAAATGAATTCTGAATGCAATAAATTTTATTCAAAATTGCAATCATAGTTTGAGTAAAGAACTAGAAAGCCTTAGACAGCAATTAATGTTCTCCAAGTCCACGCAATGATGACGTCAAGCTTGATTTACCGCTCTGGGTATTCCAAAGACGTCGAAAAAAAATCTAAATCTATGGGGTATTCAAACTTGGACCACACTTGGCAGCACCACACTTGATATAGATCGAGACAGCTTTGTACCTACTATTTTAATTGTATAATTTGTTAAAAGTTACCCACTACCCCTAAGATAATTATCCCGAAATGTAATTTATGCGGGTAATATTTCGTGGCTTGGTTAAGAGCGCTCCGAGTGAAGACGAGCGGAATAGTCTGTCTACATGAAGTATTCTCTCGCGGGCTTCTATTTATCATTGCGCAGAGTCGCGGATTGTATCAAAAGCTTCTCAGGGTGGTACAAGTTAAACGATGAAAGGACATAAGTACTTTGTTTTTTTAGTAAATTATTTTTATATGTTTTATTTTAAGTTTGTAAGAATGTATGGATGTACATATTTTATGTTAGTCTCTTTCATGCTTACATGCGATTTAGATGAAATGTGGTGCATAAATAAAAAATGGTCTGAAACACATAGGCAGGCGAAACCACGAGGCACTGCTAGTTTATTATAATATGTAAGCTACTAAGCCTTTATAATTTGTATTGCGCAGCTTGACATATTAACATAGTAGGTGTAAATGAACTGGGTTAGATATACTAAGGAACTAGCAAATACGATTTTAAACTTTCTTGATACAGACCGTACGAAAGTTAGATAGATAGCAGACTGGTATTTGCCTTGATTTTACAGCCAATAACCACAACGTAAATAGACGCTTCGCTGGTATAACAAATCCGAAACAATAGCCAAAATCCTCAATTACAAAGAGTTCTAGAGTCAATGTATCGGTAAATAGAAACGTTTTGTGTATTGGAAAAACAATAATAGAACTTTTGTTAAAATTAAAAACATTGTCAATCTTAGGGATTGCCGATAGAAGTGATATTTAATAACTTAGATTTCAGTATTAAGCAGCACCGATGATGCACAATGCGTCACGTATATATAGCTATAGATAAATTGCTATTAGATACGCATGTCGGTAACAGAAACAAGATCACCTATCCAAAAAGCGTCTAACGCACTTTTCAATCCACGTTAACATGCATGCATGCATAGCATGACGGTGACCAGTACGCCGACATTGCGTATCTGCATTAAAATATCAGTGAACTCTAGAAGTGTTCACTTCAATAAACCGCGCATAAGTGGAAACCCCAACTGATGTCATTCTCCTCTATCTATCTATTTATTTATTTAACTAGGCGCATATAACAGATTACAGTTAATTATAATAACAAAACAGATCAATTCCAATGTGATGTTCTAAGCTGTTATCCAAAGCATGCACACACAACTTAACTATAATATTGAGGCAGTCTCCAAATTAAATACATACAATATAAAGCAATAAGATGAACATAACACATACCTTTATGCAACTAATCTATATAAAAGCGAAAGGTCACTCATAGTATATACCTAAATGCAACCAAGAAATATTTAATAATTTACTAAACAGACTAATTAAAGAAAATGTAAACCAGCTATCTATCTATCTATCGTCATTCTCTCGTGACTTGTCGCACAATGGCACAGAGAACACAGAGGCGACGTCAGCGCCAGTGACAGCGTAATCGCAGACAGCGATAAAAATAACGGATGGAGCCCGCGGCCACAGATGATACAACAGCATCCATCTACGCCGTCCAGCGCGGGTTATATCTGAGGACGGACAAACAGTCGAACTAACTATCCAAAGTTACGTGAGATAGATGTTATACACTAAAAAGTGTGGCATTTTTAGTGTAGAACACCTGAATATTGCAAATTTTTTGTACTGTGGGTAAAAATGACATAAAGGTAAAAACTATCATGCTGCATTAAAATTAAAATTCAATTTAGGCGTTTTCAGGATGCATATATTTTATGAATATTCTTCAAAATAGTTCACAATCTCTCCAAATGTGGTGAAAATGTTTTATTTTTTCAAATTTCTTTTACAAAACAAAACTATTTGCCCCCTATGCCGAAATTGAAAACTATCTTTCACAAGTTTATTTGCATCTTGTAAACACATCAAAATTGTTTACCCACGATGAAGTTCTAAACTACGGAACCGATTGTTGACATTGGGTGCAATTTGATCCAAGTAGAGAGATAGGATAGTTTATACTCGTAGCTCAATATATTACTTAAGTAAGAACAACATTTGCTGGATTAGCTAGTATCATTATAAAGAAGCATGAGGAGAGAAGTATTTCACAAACACACAAATTTTACTAGTATATAGAACAAAAAAACGCGCTCTTTCGGCTTTGTAGTTTTGTTTTGCTGAACCCAGAATGTTCGGGGTCGAATCTTCCTTCAGCAAAATTCGATTGTGGCTCACATTTGAACTGCACAAGTACGTAGGTAGATGGTAGAGATTGCGCGCGGTCCGAGAAACTGTCACTTCTAGTAATGAGGGTGACACTGACATGTGTAATATTTTTAGACATATTTCAGGGATATAGACCATTCTAGAAAATATTCTACAAAGGTCTTGGTTTATGGCTTATATGACTTTGTCGTTATTCTGCCCGTGTCCATTTCGTGATAGCTTTGTGAATAATAAATTAATGTAAAAAAAAAATCTAGATGGATATATCTGGAGAAGTTGGTTAATAGGTATAAAACAAACAGAAGACACATGATAAAATCAACACTGAGTAAGTCAAAGCCATGATCCACCACGCTGCCCAGTGCGATATTTCCTTTATCGTACATAAATGAAGACACATTTGTAAAAAATCTCAGAGGTTTTTTTGAACGGGATTGAAACCAGCGACTTCACGATCGTGAAATCAGACATTCTGGCCTCTGGCCACGACAACTTCAAATGGTATAAACTTTTACTATAGATAATATTTTCTCTAACTACTCGACGTTTTACGACTGTCAGTCTTTTATCTCTGTCAAGAGATTGCCAAAGAAACTTTTGAGGGTAGACAAGCAGACATTGAAGGATCCTTTGCATAATCATATGCGCAGTTAAAATGGTCTGATAAAACGTTATTTCAGATGGATGAGGGTTTTAAGGCGAATTACATTGAGAATATAATTCATTAATGGTGAGTGAGTGGTCAGGCAAGTTGGTTGGCAAAAGCAAACTTTGTGTTAAGTATGAGAATTATAGAGATTATAAAGAGTTATAGAGATTGACTGGCGAGACACCAATGATAAATAATCAGGGACGTGACTATTGGTGATTGTATATGAAGAAACCTTACAAAGTAAACTTAGCCAAAAGTTTTCTCAGTAGTCACGCGCCTAATACATGGACACCGCGTTGAAATACCGACGTAAGTTGCTGGATCTCCAAAATCGTGATCCTGTAGAATCAAAAGATCGTCATTTCTGTTTTTTTTTTTAATTTGGGCAAAAAAACATAAATTCGCCAAATTTTACAGAAATATAACAAGAGCTCGCTGTAAAATTACGATTTTGGAGATACAACAACTTACGTGGGAGGCATCGATACGTATTTCGCTGTAAACTTGTAAACAAGTAGATATTCACGAAAATAAACCGTTCTGAAATAAAAGCTATTGAACATGTCTTTGAAATAAGTCTGTTAGTTTTTTTCTATTGTTGATGCCAAGAAATTACCTGGCGTTAAAATGTAGTTTGCTGCTTGATCAGCACGATCATGATCCGTTCAGTCTTATTACTCCTGCAACTGTACAGCTAAGAGAGTAACATAAACAGTCCACTTTATGTTCTCATTGATGAGACTCGGTGCATTCTCGCTCAAGGAGAGAGTCAAGGACATAATCCACCACGCTGGACTAGTGCCGTTTGGTGGATGATACACATGATCTCGAAAGATGCTAGGTACATGTCAGTTTCCTCACGATGTTTTAGAAAAGACAGTAGTGCGCGTGGAACCCGGAAGCCTCGGGTTCGCTTCGGCAGTCTCCGTTTTCCCGACTAGAACTTGGCTAAGAGAAAAATCCGAGAAAAATACACATTTGCGTGGAAGAGATCCCTTTTAGCGATAAGGTCACCGATTACTGTATGTCTTTTATTTAAGTGTAGTGAAGAAATTTATCTATCTGGTATTTCTTGAATTACTTCAAAACTCTTTGAAAAGTCACTTTCAATAATACTTGATATTTTTAAACCACATCACATTTATAAGGAATTAATTAGCTAAAATAAAAGATACCATAAAAGACACCCCATAATTGAAATTTATGAAGAGGCTGAGGCAATTAGCCAATTAGGTGACTACGTAAGTGATAAATTAACATCAGTAATAATCTAATTCTAATCAAAATTTATATTTCAAACTGTTTCAGAATACTCAATTAGGGAAATTGCCAAGTTGATAAAGTTAAATTCGTTCCTGATAATTAGTGCTCCGACCACCTTGGGTCATTAAGTTGCCAGATTTGAGTAACTTCAGCTATAATGAATTATTTCTTACCAATATTTATTGGAACGACTAAGGAGCTAACATATACTACATATAGAGTTGGCACAAACGCTTTACACCGAAAGCACGGGTGGCATCTTTCTTGCCTTGTCGCTCTTGTGGAAGTGTCATATTTTTGTCACCGCACATCACTCTGTTGCTGTAGAAAGTATGCACGTCATCTGCTTACGATTGACACAAACCGTGCGGAAAATCTAACTCTATACGTAGTATATGTAAACTCTTTGGTTACCAATATTTATTGGAACGACGTTTCTTACGGCAGGCTTAGAGAAGATAGAGATTTCGCAGCGACCGATCTAAAAAAAATGATACAAAAACCGTAAGACAAAATATATAACGAAAGTGACGCGTAAAAACTTGCCAAGCTTGCTTTATTTCTGAGATAATCACACCATAAATAAACAAACATAAATATCCACCACACTGGCGCAGTGCTGTTTGGTGGATAACGCATGACCCCGAAAGATTCTAGGAGCGTGTAGGTTTCCTTAAGATGTTTTCCTTCGCCGATTTTAAGCTAGCGGCACATGGCTTTCGAAAAGACAGTGGTGGGCGTGAGATTCGAACCAGATTCGCTCCAGATCGGCATCTAGCCGCTCTCCCTACGAGACCAGCCGTAAAGTCAAGACTTACGCGAGCCTGCCAAATATTTATGCAAAGTCAAAACAGTATTAAAAGTTTCGTGTAGCACGAGATAAAATTGGGTTAAAATCTGCATGTGTAAGCCTCTACACTCGTACATTAATTAATCAAATCACATCCACCATCATTAGAGTTGCTATGGTTCGATAATTTGATTAAAGTGACGTCATCAAAGCGGGATTTATTTCGTGGAATAGATAATTAATTTGATCCCTAAATATGACAACGTACAATACAATATGAAAATGAGAAATTCGTTAGGGGAAAGGGCAGTGAAATATTTATATTTTTTTTGTTTTTTGATGTTTAGCGGTGGTTTACTGGATCGATTTCAAAAATTCTTTCACCGTAGTATATTTACGTTAGTGCGTGATCCCTGAATGCTATTATAGGCTATATATGTACTACGGCTGAAGTCGGGATGACCCGCTAGTAGAGTAAAATATTCTATCTCTTTGTTAAGTAAATGTTATACAGCTTGATACGGGTATTGGCATGTCTGTAAGTGTGCAAGTAGTTGATAAATAAATATACCAAAGTGAATTAGAATTCCCTAAATATATCGCACTGGAAAGTGTTGAGCGAGTGAGCAGATGCGGGTTAATTATCTCTTTGTTTGTAAGACGGGCGTGGAGTTAATTGCCATTAATCAACTTCAACCAAAACTGCGCAACTATAGCTGCCAACGATTTCCAAGATTTCCATTTACGCAACCAAAATAATAGTGTGATTTTCAAAATATGCTTCAAAGATGTACCAAAACAATAGTACCTATACACAAAAAACGTATTAATTAAACTTATTATGTAGTACACAAAAACACAACTAGCTTAAAAAGTGAAACTAACAGTTTTGTGTTTTTTTTTATTAAAAATTGTCGTGACGAGCAAGACATGTGCCCGATGGTAAGCAACATGCATGCCACATAACTTTTTATAATATGCACTTTTTTACATATATTTCTTAATTCATTCTTCATTATATGTGTCACATTATTTATTACCTGCACAAAATTCTATCACTTACGTCAAGTTGTAAATTTGGACGCGACTGATCCTTTTCTAATAATGTTTTATTATTCATAAAAACGAGATTGAAGAAGAGGGTGGGAGGGGAGGGAATACAAGAATTCTCGTGCTTTCGTACGAGAAATTTTATTATTCATACTTTTAGATGTAAAAAACGTATTGTTTTAAATTTTATTTGGCAATTAGCTGCACGTGAAACAGGAAGCTTTTTAGTGACAGCACAAACCAGACATATGTATATCAGAATACTTTTTGTGAAGGATCCCATGACATAAACTATTAATTAATATAAACTTAAAAATCACAGGACATAGAGCTAAACTATCGGGTGCCGAGCACAGTACAAAGCAAGGTAAAGATCTGGACTGCGCATGTTCCAAAAACTGTGTGCCGCTCTGTTATTATAAACAAGCGTGTGGCTTTACATCAGGCACATGTCTTGCTTATCTAGTTTCTATAAAAAAAAATGGCAGTAATAGCAGTAAACGGTAGAAGTGAAAACTTATAACTCAGAATTTGATAGCTTGATTGGAAAACTAAGCGGGTGAAACCGGAGGGCGTGGCGACGAGCATGCGTGGCCAATGGCTATGTTCACGAGTTTACCCGAAATACTTTTCTACATTTTATAGTATTTTTAGAACCCTATGCTCGACTTTTTTTTTACACCATAGGAAACAGTTATCACTTGGTAGCGTCACAATCATAATACAAAATGCTTAATGCAGTTACAAAATTACAATACTTAACACAAAGTAATTAAATGGAAAATTATAAATGCGGCTGTAAAGATGCCTTGCTAAGCTGTAGAGGGAGGGACTTTGTCAAAAAATGTACTAAATTAAATGATACTACATTATTATGTATTTGAGATGTATCAGTGTGAAGCCCTGAATCGGCGAACATGGGGGTCGCAGCGGGGAGTACACACCACCTCTACAAGCAGTTCCAAGTAGTTCACACGAGTAATTGTCGGTAAATCGTTGTTACTTATAATTTGATTTATACAGGGATACGTGAAATTTATAGTAGTACCTTTTAGCTCAGTACAGGCGAAATGAGCTATCATAAAATATACTATAAAAACTTAGTTCGTAGCTGCCTGCTAAATGCAATACGTACCTACTTGTAATAATCAAGAAAGCATAACAAAAAAAAAGAATGAGCTCTGGAGTCCGTGGAGTTACATACAAAAGCATACAAAAAAATCAGCCGTTTTTGCCACGGCACTTTTGCAAGGAATAACAAAATTTTAAAACATATCAATGAGAAACTGGGTGCGACAAGCTAGCTCACACTTCGAATCCAAGTTCGACTGGAAATTGGAAACGAAAGTATAAATATTTTAACAGAACGAAAACCAATAGCAAGTCGGAATATCTAAATGGAGAGCAGAGCCAGCTAGATTTCCGAATTGCTCAACAAAACGGCGAAATGAATTCGATGAGATTCTAGAACAAAGCAGCCTGCCCGATGTCGCGTGAAAATCGAAAACGGTTTTGTTTCGAGTTCGCGTCTCGATAATTTAGAGGTAGGTACGGCGATGTTCACGAACTCGATACATTTTATTGTAGTTCGAGTGCTCTGGATTTGAGAGCATACGAGTTTTGGAGTTTGTGACAAGAGCTTTGTTGCCTAAGCGAGTGCTCCTCGAACGTTTAGCAATAGTTTACCTTAATTTTTAATGGAAAAAAGGAGGAGGTTCAGTTCAGTTGTATGCTTTTTTTTTGTTACTAGATAGTTTCGCCAGTCAAATTAATTATTTTGATGGTCCTTTTTTTTGTTTGCAGAGGTGGTCGCATATAAATTTTATCAAAATCGGTGTGGTGTTTTTTTTTAAATATGAATAAAAAACTAAAATTTGCTTTCATTTGTCTAGACGACTAGTTTCATAATAGGGCCGAGTGTCTGAATTAAATTTTTACGTTAAGTCGATGTTTGTTTTCTCATCTTATTATTGTTATGCATTAAAAGATTGATTGATTGATTGAATGTTATCACTGTCAAACAAATTTTTCATATTGAATAATCAAACAACGAATGTTCCAATGAAATAAGATTTAAATCTATATATGACACACGCAAAATGAGAACAAATAGTTTAAAAAAATACTGTTTTCACATTTATTCTAAAAGCGAATATTTAATATAATTTAAAGCGAAAGGCTAATTTGCTTAAAAAAACCTCTCAGCTCTTTTCTCTCTCAAAAATTTAAATTCATTAAATTTACTTATTTTTTGTTGAAACTAGAAAAGTTCGTAGCTCACCGCTACGCGTACACCGTAGCGGCTTTACGAGGATTCCTATTACCACATAAAAGTGCCAAAGATTCAGTTAGAAAGTTTTCGAACACGTAGTAATATCATTGTCTACTTTCATTCTAAAAAAATCACTTATTTTACATTTCAAAAGAGACAGAGTAAACATTAAAATAGTTATTTTACTTGTTAAGTATCCATGATCTATAATCTAGATAAGTATACGATAATTGTGTAAATTATTAATCTTGGCAAACTCGATATTTGTTTAACTAACGTTTTTATGTAAGGTTTTATTAAATAAAGGCAATTTATACAAACCAGTCTCACTTAACTATCTGATTTACAAACGCAGTAACGATAAGTTTCAGTCACTATCCGGCATTGCCATTGCACTGGTCCTCTGAAGATGTAAGACAATCAGCCATTATACGCTTCTTTGGCCTTTAAATTTTTAGATACATATATTTTGTTCTAAGAACCTTAACGACATTTATTTTAGCTTTTATTATTGTGGCCGTAATCATATAACACATATTTTATTTTAAAACAGACTGAAAGGACGAACTATACGTTCCAGATAATAAGCAACACGCCTGCCTATGAAAGCATGGTGTTGGTGCTACGCAGCTATTAGAAAAGGAAGAGTTCACTGACTGCGTTTGACAACTGCACATAAAATTATACCTTTTTTACGTTGTATTTGTGCGCTATCAACGTAGAACACAGTAATGTCTCCACATTAACGTTAGGCAGTAGAATAACTTCCAAAAATGTGGTAACACGGTACCGCAAGTGGAATCTGCAAACTGCAAAGAGACTACGAAATAACTAAAAACCTGCTTTTACACCTCGGCGTAATTTCCCCTCTAGTCTGAAGTTTCGCAGCCGACTACCGAATTCCCTTCGCAGGCGTTTCAGCGACAAGTCCTTCCACAAATTAGTTTCGTAGCGAAGAACTTTTTGCGTCACGGCCTTTTTTGGACGGCTAATCTTATAACTTTACTTCTTTGTGTTTTGTGAAATTTTAATTGGCTGGTGGTGTAAGCTCAATAAATTTATCCGTGGATGTGCATGAATGAAGCACAAATAACCCACATAATGTTCTTACTTCTGCGTCTCGGGGTCTTCTCTCACAAAGAGTATGGTACATGAAACTGCACCAAAGTATCAGTTACTCGATTCGTAGATTAAATACAAAGATAAACATTGTACTTTGTAATTGAGACTGAAATGTGATATTTCTACAAATACTCACAAACTAATACATTATTATATATATTATATATATTTTGGCCTAAGCTATTATTTAATATGAGACCTACAGCAGGTGGCGTCGATGGCTTCTATTGCTTTCCAAACTTTGTGCTAGCGGAGAATGCTCAAGGAACTATTAACCTAGATTTACTAACTAGACCCAGGCACATAGGAAATTGCTCTAAGTACTTATATATGTGAATTGTCCACCAATATTTATTTATTTTAATACTAGCTGTAACCTACCACACTTCGCTGTAGCACATTGTGATGCAAAAATTAGATAAAAACAATCCTTGATGCGGATTATATATCATTGTAAAATTTCAATTTTGAAGCGTACACAAACCAACATAATATTTTTATATATAGAGATTATTTATGTACGTATATATAAATATACATGTCTCTTTGAAAAATCATAATTATAATTGAAACATTAATGATGTAGTTACAGACTGACTGACTGCAACAGCAGTCATTTTAATCGTCTACATATTTATTACGTATATTAGGGCATTTAATGGGATTAGGGATACATTTAAAAAAATCTAATCAGAAACCCATAAACATCTGTCATTTACAGCAAAAACTTAGTAAAACCTCATCCCCACAAAAAAACACTTCTGCAAAGAATTTGACGGGGGCAGAAATTACAGTTTAATATTCACTTGGAAGGTCGCCATCTTTGGACGGTAAATAGTTGCTTTGTTCTTTAAGAGTTGGGTCCAATTAAGAGAGAGGGCGCGAGTAAAGTCCGTAATTTGGAGCCCCTTTGAAACTCGGGCCACGCGACCACTTCGGAGATGTGTGCAAATAACTAGATTCAAATTGAATAGAACTTAACTTGTTACATAGTTATTGCTAGCGAGCTAAACGGACGGTTCATGGTTCATTGGATTTGTTACATACTTCTGAACTCTATTTGTCTTACAAAATTAGGACGTTGTTAAATAAAATAAAACGATTACTTAATGATGTATAGATTAAAGTATAACGATAATAATAATCCGTGGTGAATATGACTAGTTTGTAAATAGCAGTGTAGGAAAACATCGTGAAGAAACCTCAATGTTTCAAGAAAGATATCTATCGAAAACATCTGTCATCTGCCAACCTTCACTTGGCCATTGAAGTGGATATAGTATTGACTCTCTTGTAAGAGGTCTTGTAATACGCAGCAATGAGAACATGGAGTAGAAAAGTTGAGGCTTCAGCTGTGGAACATGGTGACTATTTAACAACAAATCTCTATCTAAATAACTATCTAACTTCACTATAACATTTTTTTAAAGCCAATGCACGTGTTAAGTACTTTGCTTACAAAAACAATCTCAGCAGCCTCTGTTTCATTCTAATCAAACTTCGTGTAAACTTATACAATATTGAGATCAACTTATAAACTTCCGTCAAATTCCACAACAATGTTATGAGACGGATTCCACCTCAAGGCTGATACTGAACAGCGAACAAAGGAATGCGAGTCAAAAAAAGTTTGAAAGAATTGTTTTTTACAATAAACTTGTTTTCTTAAGATTGTTCAATCCTCGTAGACATGTTTCATTCTGGGGCTCTCTCCCACGTCGTGATTTTCTTTTATTTACCGCTATTGGTCCGAATTCTCACGGGAACGCTTCCATTGCCCGTGATAAACACCTAGTTAGTGTTTGTTTGGACGATAACGTTGATTCTGACCGATTTATGTTTTGTAGATTAGCGTGGTGACCGACAGCCGACAGCCAGACGTATTGGACATTGGATTGCCAAATCTTGAATGGTCCATTTAAGTCTTCTAAACTGTATTCAAGCCTTCTATAGTCCGTCCAAGTCTTCTATAATCCATTCCAGACTTCTAAACACTCTTAAGTCTTCTAGAGTTAATTCAATAGCAAACTTTTATAGCACACTGAAGTATTTTATAACCTACTCTAGTGTTTTATATAGACTATAGAAGACTAGATTAGGCTATATTCAAGTTCTCTATAGTTCACTGCAGGGTATAGGTAATATTCATACTTTTCTTTATATTTCCCCCAATTCTGTGATTGTGATGCAGATTGATTTCATAGAAAAGGTATTTGCTAAACATACCATAATACCGTGTAATGATGTAGCTTTAATCGTTGCCAATTGGGCAAAGGTTTTAGTCATTTCAAAATAATACGTCACAACAGGCTTCAACGGTGAAGGAAAACATTGCGGGGCAACTGACATCTTTCAAGACATATTTGGATGACATATGTAGGTATGCTTCCCCTAATCCTTAGCCAGCGTGGACAGCCTACTCTCACTTTTAATTAATTAGAAAAAAACATGAGTCCTATAGTATGTTAGTCAAAGTACAATTATCCATACAGGTGTCATTAAGCCGATAATTAAATTTAAATGCCTTGGTCTTAATAACGCACATTAATTAATTTGAGATGCGACTAATACCTCAATTTTGAGCGATACAAATTAAGTGTCTCTAACCAAATATTTTCGTCGCAAGAACGTGATCAAATATTTTATTCATAGAACTTCAAAGTCCCCAACATTATACTTGGAATGAGAGACGAGACCGCGCGTACATACAAATGTTTTAATGTTCAGAATACACATGATCAAGTTCGTTCGTCAGCCTCGCGAGCTCTTGAATATTTGATGTCCGCTCGTTTTCAAACTGTTTTCCGCAGATGTGCCCGCTTTCCCTACAAATTTCCGATTCGCAGAAAAAAATATCGCACAGACTGTATTTTAGAATTTCTAGAAAATATATTTTGCTTTGAGTGCTAAAAAGAAATGAGATTTTTAGGATATTTCCTTAGTAAGATGGTTCTATTGTCATTTAAGAAGAAATTACGTAGGCGTATAGTGTAAACATATAGTAAGTTTAATGACTTATTTTTAAAAACTAGCAAATTTCGTACAACCATATTTTTTTACTTAACAATGAAGCTTATAAGTAAATCGGTCTCTTGTATCTTCTTAGTAAGCACGCTTCATCGTAGACATCACTTAACATCTTGTATAGATCATCTTACGTCAGGCAATATGGCGGTCAAGTCTATAAGAGTAAAAAAAACTCTGTTGAACTGTTCTTGTGAATCTTTGAACCATTGGCTGAAAAACTGAACTTTAACTGAAATTTTATGATATTTTATAAACTTCTTAATTTTATTGACGTGAAAACTTCTTTCTTTTCTTTTACCAATTTTCAGTACTTAGAGGATAAATAATCTTACGCCGGCTCCACACGTTGGCCCCAATATAGGCCCCAACGCTTCTCGTCCAACGTGTGGATCTAGAAAATGGCATTGGTCCCAACGTTGGGGCGAGCGTTGGTAGTTGGCCGGCTCGTGTCGGTTTCATCAAAGGAATCTGCGCCAACGCTCGCGATCTGTCCACACGTTGGCGCTTTGTTCAGTTCTGTTGTTATTAGAATATTTAAAATAGAGTGTATAACTAGATCTTTACTCCCTGATTCCGTGTTTTATGATGTGTCGTCATCCACCATCTTCTTTTACGAGGCTTTTTCTTTTTTCGCAGTAACAAATATAAATGTGCACTCAGTACTATAACCGCGCTAAGAGCAGTTTCGATTTCTGTATCGGACATCTTCACATTGGCCCTGACGGGACACAACTAGTTTATTAGCCAACGTGTGTACGCCTCACCGAATTGGCAGTCCAACGTTGGTACGAGCGTTGGGACCAACGTGTGGAGCCGGCCTTATGGGTTCGCGCGTCGCCGGTATGATAATGTCGAGTAGCGGCGGCGCTATGTTTCTGTACAAATTACGTATTGTGCAACATTAATTCTTTTTAGTTGATACCTTAAATTCTAAGCAATAAGTTTTCACTTCCATCGTCCGTGCCTATGACTCAATATTATTTTAATTTCCGTTTATTATCCTGGCAATAACGAACACAAAAATTAAAAAAAAAACAATCTGGTGCGGTCGGTTGGAAACGCGCGTGCAAACATTTCGATGATTCATTGTTGTTTATATAGATTAAATATTCACAAGATTTATTGATTTCGATTTCCCATTTATCGTGCACGTTGCGTGTAGAATTATTGAATATTTTGTGTATCTGTGTATTAGTATAGGTAATCTTCATCGGAGAAATCTGTGATCAAATGGAAAACTATAAATAAAATACAAAAGGGTATAAGCGTGGTATAAGCGCGAGTATTGTTAGTGAGAAGTTTCTTATTCCACAATTGTGTGCTTAAAAGTTTTACTCTGTTTTACGAAAAATTAGGAGCATATTGAATTCTCTGAAGATCTATCAGAAGACGCTACTCTCATAAAATGAAACCGGGTTTGATACTATTTATTTCAAACGAAGCTCCTGCCTGTGTGTGGGTTTCTGTGATATGAAATGCTTTTTCTGATGAAGCAACGTATTTTAAAATAAAATACAGCAAAACACAGAGTCAGTAAACTCGTAGTAGGGGGTGGTCATTAAATATGCAGCACACCACCCCGGGGTTTTATAGAGGTCATTATTGTAGAAACGCTATTTTTTGCAAATAAATTAATGTTCATAACGGAACTACGAAAACCTCATCATCACACAATAAACAACTCTTCATGTTCAACTAGCAGCACTGTGCTATTATGGGCTGGTGTGTTGCTTACTTTTTTTTTAAGAAATGTACCTGATTGTAAATAATCAATACTCCTTACAACACAGTGCCACGGAGATTATGCACTAAGAATGTAATTTACAGCTTATTGCTGCATTGCTTTCTTAGACCAGAATACCAAAGTGTCTTCGCATTACAGTTTGACGATAGAATATTACTTTGCCAATATTTTACTCCCTCAGGCGGTCTCTGCAAAGAGTCCCACACTACAGAATTATCGCTTCTTTTACCAAATATTCTACGAAACTTGTTGTTTTTTCTAAAATATTTCCACGAAAATCTAAATGAAAGTGAACAAAATTTGGTTTATGAATAAATAAGCACTGTTTGTGAATTCAATTACGCTGCCATTAACGTAGACCGTATTTTATGTTGAGCGTTAAATGTATCTAATTCATTTCAATGATTTAATGTTTACTAATGTCGTGAATATTGTGGAGAGATGATAAATCCGCCCTCTCCATCGTTTCTCTCCGATAATGGAAACTATTTGTATCAGATACCCAGTAATATAATTTATCTACCTTTTTACCTATGTATTCCCAAACTTTGTTTGGCAAATTTTTAAGTAGGTATTTGAATTCTTTTAACTTGATAAAAGTCGTACATTTCTATAATTTAAAGATTTTTTTTTAAATAACATACTTTTGCGTATGTGGATATGCAAATAAGAGTTTGTTAACAAATACACAAGTTAAATTAATACCTCCATATTCGTTTTGGAATCCGAAATAATAATTTTAAAAAAATGTTTATGATTGGATATGTAGCAGACAGGTTTGTGGCTCGCGAAAGCATTGTGCAAATATTTGAAAAAACTTTTAGCTATGGCAGTGGTGGTGTAGTGGCTAGAAATATTAATAGGATTTAATTTTACATTTGATACAGGATAGGCAGTAATTACACTAACTCATATTAAGCTTTTTTAATATGGAGTGACGGGTCAAGCAGAACATGTGCTTGACGGTAAGCAACACGCCTGCCCATAACAATAGAACAGTGTCACACAGCTATAGGAACATAAAAGTTTATAAGCCATCGTCTTAACAACATCAACTTCCAGTAACCAACCCTATAACAGGCAGGATAGCTAAAAAAATTGATTAGCCTGTCAGTTAGTTTATTAAAAATATTGTACATGATTTTTAAGCTATTGCATAGCTTTTATCGCGGGCCTGGGGACCGAATTTTAGTGATTGTGCATCTCTTTCTTATGTTCACAAGAAAGAGGGATGGAAGACCGTAACGCCGTCCTCCCCACTTGGTCATTCGACTTTGAATCTTATTTGTATTAGCTCTACAGACTAAATGCTCTTAGCAGTGTTGCCAACTTAACGGATTTCCCGTGATATTTTTATGGTAAACAAATGTTACTCAACAAAATAAAAGCAATTCTGAAAAATTGTTAACTTCCTATTGCTTATGTTGATAAAAATGCATGCAACATGCAATAGCTTTACCGCGGCAGTCTCAGAGTGCCACACTTCTTTTTTCTTTTGTTTCACAACCAAAAACTGATGAAGATTAATTTATATTAGCTTTTAAGTTTCGAGTGACGTCACTTCATTGTATGATTTTTACGAAGACGTGACTTCGCAACACCCCACTCGACCAGTTCTACCAGACGGACAATTGGAATGATATATTTTTGAGCCAGTCCTCATCCCACTTTCAAAAAGCAACTGTTCTATACAAAAATACTCTTTGGATTCGACGAAAAGTTCTAGATTTCAGGGTTAGCGTCAAATTAAAATTTATTATTACAAGAACAAAATTAAAAATTTTGATTAACCCCCGACTACCTTAGATTTGTTATCTGTACAACATTCTACTAGTCAAGCCCTTTCGTTTGATACCCATATTGCGGTAGTAGTGAAAAAATAATAATAATTCACCATTTTGTGGTGGCAGCCATCTTAGATTTGAAATTTGTTATAGCGTATAGTACTCTGCTAGTCAAGCCCTTTCATTTGATACCCATATTGAGGTAGGTTGTGAAGAAATATTTTGTCCGCCATTTTGTGGAGGCGGCCATTTTGAATCGATATTAACCAAACATAGCTAAGAACACCCGCACGGATATTAACTTTCAAATAAAAAATACCGCATCGAAATCGGCCTATCCGTTTGAGCTCTACGGTGCCACAGACAGACACACACACAGACAGACAGACAGACAGACAGACAGACAGACAGACAGACAGACAGACAGACAGACAGACAGACAGACAGACAGACAGACAGACAGACAGACAGACAGACAGACAGACAGACAGACAGACAGACAGACAGACAGACAGACAGACAGACAGACAGACAGACAGACAGACAGACAGACAGACAGACAGACAGACAGACAGACAGACAGACAGACAGATATATAACACCCCTTTTTTTGATCGGGGGTTAAAAACAAAAATGAGCCAAATTCGTCTTCTTCGGCCTAGTAGAGGCGTAACGCGAAACTCTGTATAATATGATCATGTGAATTACGACTTGGATGTCTGTTCGGGCCGTTAGAAGCTGCTTTATGATATAAATATATCTTATACCCACGGCTTTATTAGCTGCTGTAGGTTTCACGTTACTTTGACCACTACTGAGTAGGGAGTCATATCACTCTAGGCAGCGTTTCCCAACCTTTTTGAACATGCGAAATCATATGTGTGACTGGCCTATTAACTCCGTCGGTAGTGACTGCTATGCTCTGGTTACTGTGTCGTTGGTCGTAGGTTCGATTTAGTGTGACGTATACGGATGTTTGATTTGTATGTGTATTTATATGTAAAAGAAGAATGTATATAACCTATATGTTTAAACTTATATCAGCTATATGAGTTTTATAGTACCTAACAACATCTGTTTATTTTGGGGCTAGGCGGTGTTGTGAAAGCGTCGACCAATATTTGGTCTATTTGATATGCACTCATTAGGTACTCAGCTGATGATGATGACGATGACGAAACTAGATAATTTAAAAAATTGGTTGCCTGTAAAGTCGGTATACATACGGGCGAAAGTTTTACGTGACAACGACTCTGAGTGGTAAAATAATTTTACGGAAGGGACGCGTGCCTTTCACTTTTTATGTCTGTCTCTCTCGCTCTTAGGCGGGCTAACCATGCCCGAGTGGAAGGGACGCGTGCCTCTCACTCGCTCTCGTTGTGAGCGCATAACGTGAGCGGAGCGTAACGCAGTTTCTTGAAGTGTCACCCGGCAAACCAATTTATAAGACGTTGTCACGTCAAAAAATATATGTATTTCTAAATTTGCAGAGGAAAACATAAAATATTAATGTAGTCATTTATCTATATGTATTGTTATTCCATGACAATTTTTGTGTTTTGCAGGATGGTATAAAATTTTTAAATGTTTAGTTGGGCGTTTAAAATAACGTTTTTATTTTAGACCCACGACAACCCCAGATTCCAAGACCTACAGTTTGAGGACCCGCATACTACGGTATAACCTTCGGTAGTAGCGGATCACTACCTACCTGCCTACTTACTCTAGGTATCTGTCAAGCTGCCTGTAGTATGTGATGTAATCCAGAGCGTAATAAAAAGTAGCGCCTGGCTTACACCGACGATAACCGACTTTATAGGTCGTTTTATACCTACATACACTACACGACTGATATTTGGAAAATTTGAGCAGACGTTGGAAATAAAGCCGTTAGCGAGCGCATGTCCAAAATGTTGGTGTTTATTGGACACAGCGTACCTACAAGCATTGCCATTCAGACAGGTAATGCCATAAGAACGGTTGGAATGCATCCAACTGATAATAAGCTTGATGTTGATTATCGCAAGATTGTCATGAGACTACGGATAATGCAGGTGCGTAAGTAGTTAGGTATGTTGTTATTGAAGTGAAAACTTGTCTAAGCGCGTTGACCACTTTATGGGTGAAGAAAAATCAAAGATTGTCGTCGTATTGTCGACGTCACCTAACGCATTTGTAAACTTGAGTGAATATCGAGAAAATAAACACCGTATAGTACCTACATATGTACTAAATTAGAAACTACATTTTTACGAAATCAAAAATAAGCATGTAATATTTTAAGAAAGTACGAAAGCGGCGTCTGTTATATTTTATCTGGACTGAGTTCGACGTTCCTTCGAGAAACGAAGACTGATGACAAAGCAGCGGCAAACCGAAAACCGTGCGACAGGAAACTGAGTGTCAGCCGTACGGACCGAGCGACGCGTCTCTTTGTACCACTTACAAAGGAATCGTACTTACACTGCCGTCAACTTACCTTTACAGGTGGACAAATTTCGAACCAATATTATTTAACACAGACTAAGTAGAGAATTATTTAACCAAAACTCGGGCGTTCATCAGTATGACTTAGTCCCAGGATTTGGCACAATTCTATGCAATTTTAGGACAATGTATACCGGTGTCTGGTTGTATTTTGCTGATTGATCAGAATTTAATAACAGTTTATGCGTAATTAAATAGTCATACGCACCTTAGCTTTTGGTTTTAAATTAAAGTGCTGTTAAGCTTGCCAACTTGACATAAGTATAGACAGTAAAATCGCTGCTAGCGACATTGTTGACTGAACAGATGAGTTGGTGACACTATACAGGGCCTTTGTTTGACTGTCTACCTGCTCGATATGCGGCTACTTGACAGATCGTGCTATCGAGATACCGAGCTAAAAATATTGTGCCGATACTTGTATGATTGTAGAGGAACATTTATACAAATTTATTGTATTTCTATCTTTATACGAGTATATCCACCCAGAGTTTTGTCAGGGCGGATTTTTGGTACGATTATTATTGTTTTAATTAACAGCCAGATCATCGCGATCGGGAACGAACACATACCTACAGACGTTCTCGCCACTGGTGCGTTTTCTAAGTCAAAATTCATTCAAACAGTCTCTCAGATATTCTGCAAAAATTAAAGTTCAATTAGATTCTATCGTAGCGAAAACATTGTATGTCCTATCAATATTTGTATATCACTGTAGGTACTTATAGTTTAATTTCAAAAGCAAACATTTCGTGTGGTTTAATAACGCAAGTTGTTTGTTGGCGCCGCCGATAAATTACCCCGAACTACCCTCCGCCGCAGTATTCTGGTCGCTGAAGATACCGTGGAAAGTTGCGACGCTCCCAAACCCATTTGTGACCAAACAAAGGTCCGTGAACTATTTCCCCCTTCAATTAAGACGCGTTTTCTCCCAAGCGGAGCCAACAAAAACCTGATCTAATTGAATTGAAAAACTCCTCTAATTAAACACGGGGGAACAAAAGATCGCGACTCGCGACGCCCCGGCGCCAAGTTACCTATTAATTTAACTACCCACTTCGGAGAACCTAGAGATACCCGGAAAATGTAAGCGACTTTTGAACCGACACGAATTGTTTGTGTTCTGATAGCGATTAAAATTAATAGATATTGAGAGGGAAATTGGAGCCACGGTAGCTATTTTTAAATTTAATATTTTCATAAAACATTATCTCTAATACGTAAACTCGTTGTATTTTCTTTTCAAAAAGCTTTTGAATCTTTGATCGCTACTTTCTCAAACAGACTTTTAAAAAGTCTCACAAGATGTGCTTTTTATGTTTATTAAGTTTACTTACAGATGTTAAAAGTTTTCCTTTTAGCTGGTTACAAGCCCTTGTTATTTATGAAAGCGAAAAATTGTCCTAAAAAGGTGAAATCAATCTGAATCTCGTTATTTCAGAGATCAAAGCGATCTCGACACGTGTCGCGTCACGGCTTAGTACCCGGCTTCACGTAATGGATCTTTTTATTTAGTTACATGTTTTATAACTGAGAAAAAAATGATGCATTAAGGATATTATTCTCGTCAAAAATATGTCTAATCTTACTGATATTACGATCTTAGGTTTGTTCAAAGCTTGCTTTTCTTTGTTGAATATTTTGTCAGTTGTTACGATTGACAAACATAAGTTACTAGCAGCGCCCCGTGGTTTTGCTCGCGCAGTTCTTGTTTTTCCTATATACATAGTAGCCTACGGCCATCGAGCAACTTGATCTTCCGCGCAAGCACGGAAGGGAAGCCTTAGTTCAAAAAATATTGTTCAAATCATTCTGTCATTTCTTGCGGGAGGGGAAAGCTTAACACAAGCGTAAAGCCGCACTATTACATACAAAACCCTATCTCTATCTAGCCCCGCCCTCACGCCACAGTATATTATCAAACTCCATGGCCCACGCGGGCTTGTACTTTGACAGAGGGGAAACGCTGTGTATGCCTACTCCCTTCCGTGTTGCTCGCTGCCTATGGCCTATGTCCTATTCCAGACTATAAACTAGCTGTGTGCTAAATTTTAACTCGATTTATTCAAACGTTCCGACGTGATTGAGCAACAAACATCCAAACTTTCACGTTTAATAATATTAGCATTAGTTTTTATATTAGTAGGGGTTTATTCGTATAGTTTTCATGTCCGTAACTTTCACGCAGTAAATGTATGTATCTTAGTATGCGCTATTCCAGATAATGTTATAACTATGTTCTAAATTTCGACCTGATCCGTTCAATTATTCCAACGTGATCGAGCAAGAAACATCAAAATGTTCACATTTATAATGTTAGTAGAATTTCAAAATATCGTTTATTCCATACATAGCAAATGAATCAATCCACCAGTTACAGAAATTTCCGAGCCGTTGGGTTGACAACTCTAATTATACGAGCAGTATTCGTAGTTTTGCCCTTAAGTGCTTAGAAAATACGGGTCATAATTGAGAGAAGATGTTATTGCGTATTAGGTAGATTAATAAGTAATGAGCCAGTCTCCACTTTATCCCGGATTAGGTGACGATGTTGGATCGCTGAGTCCGGGACTTAGTGATTCAGAGAGCAGCCGCAGGATATTATTGTTAATTTTTAAACAAAAGTATGTCTTGGAGTTTTTTTCGTCCACTACATTTATTTTACAAACTAAATAGTGTTACGCTATTTATAAAGTTTTTTTTAAATAAAAAGTCACAAGACGAGCATTACATGTGCCTTATGGTAAGCAACATTCCTGCCACATAACAGCACAGTGACACGCAGCTATTCGTCCTAGACATGATACATGAACGTCCTATAATATAAAGAGTCCAAATCATTACCTAGCACTGCACTGGGCTCGTCTCCCAGAGATCTAAGATGTAAATCTTTAAGCTCTGTAATTTCTCTGGAAACATTGCCCTTCCAACCGGAACACCGTAATGTTTGCACATTCCTGCTTGGCGGTAGAATAACTGGCAAGGGTGTGGTACTTCCCCAGGCGAACTCTGACAAGAGTCTACCACTACAGGTTAAAGTAAATGTAACACTTACTTTAATGTAACTTTGTAACCTCGATCTCATTCTTTTTTTTTACATTGGTTGTTTTGCACTTGACTAATGACATCTTGCCGGATGTTAAGTGACGATGGATGGATGCTTCACTTAAGAATAACTGATTCACTCCTAGTCTTGAAGACACCATGATTCCATCGATCGAGAAAACCAACTCAGGCAACGCCTAGTTTAGTTTTAGCAACCCATTCCACAGCCTAGACGTTCTAATTATGAAGTCTAATTGCATTAGTTTCGGGAAGTCAACCAGGAAATGGTGCCACTTTTCCAAGCTACGAGCAGTCCGATAGAAAAAAAAGGGCTAGGTGTAAATCAGCTGAACACCCTCTGCAATGCATCCGATAAAATACTGATAAGCTAGCAACTCTGCAGCAATGTTTAAATCTTTGAAGTATTTTGTAACAAACACTTTTTTACACGGTCAGCACAGAGACATATGTAGTTTAAAAATAACCTACGGTAGGATCAAAGATCGGAACCGTTCAATGAGCTACAAAAATGTCCAGGCACGCAGAAGTACCCACTAAGCGAAATGTTCTAAAAATGCTTACTCCGCTCTTCACAAATTGGACGCTTCAAGCTTCACGCATCGCTAAACTCTCTGTGGCAGATGCCCGAAGCTTCGGTTTGGTAAAATTGGATTTTATCTATCCACGTTACCGATTTGCTGAAGATTCATTCAATTATGAAGATGATATTTCAAAATTTCAATATCATTGGTTTTGTCACTGTCCAATGACAAAACCTACCTTCGCTACTTTAGTTTATGGAGATATTTTGAAACTTATCATTGTTACCTTGAAAGAGATTAAATATTTATTGCGCTTCGCGATCTCTTTATTATTATTTATCAGATAACAATTAATTTATTTTGTTACTTTTTAATAGCTGCAAAAACAAAAGGCCACAAACTCCAACATTACTTTTAGAAAACTTTCCTTTTTCGAGCAAAGGAAAAGCTGTACGTTTTTTTGTAAAATCTCTACTTTTGTGTCATTAAAAGGATTTGTTTTAACACCCAGATTGACGGGACGAGTAAGCAATTAGATGCAAATCAACTTCCTAACAGTACTACTACGTCAGTCATTATTTGGACAAAAAAGTATTAAAATCACAGCGTAACACGATACTGCGCTACATCCGTCTCCCGAACACATACTCGTAAAACTCTCTGTATTAATCTCTGTATTTTTTATATTTTTAACCCCCGACAAAAAAAGGGGTGTTATAAGTTTGACGTCGATGTCTGTCTGTCTGTCGGTCTGTCTGTCTGTCTGTCTGTCTGTCTGTGTGTGTGTCTGTCTGTGGCACCGTAGAGCTCAAACGGATGGGCCGATTTCGATGCGGTTTTTTTATTTGAAAGTTAATATCCGTGCGGGTGTTCTTAGCTATGTTTGGTTAATATCGATTCAAAATGGCCGCCTCCACAAAATGGCGGACAATATATTTCTTCACAACCTACCTCAATATGGGTATCAAATGAAAGGGCTTGACTAGTAGAGTACTAAACGCTATAACAAATTTAAAATCCAAGATGGCCGCCACCACAAAATGGCGAATTATATAATATTTTTCACTACTACCTCAATATGGGTATCAAATGAAAGGGCTTGACTAGTAGAGTACTAAACGCTATAACAAATTTAAAATCCAAGATGGCCGCCACCACAAAATGGCGAATTATATAATATTTTTCACTACTACCTCAACATGGGTATCAAATGAAAGGGCTTGATTAGTAGAATACTTTGCACTATGACAAATTTCAAATCCAAGATGGCCGCTACCACAAAATGGCGAATTACATTTCCTTTTTCACAATTCCCTTAATATGGGTATCAAATGAAAGGGCTTGACTAGTAGAATGTTCTACAGATAACAAATCTAAGGTAGTCGGTATTAAAATTTTTAATTTTGTTCTTGTTGTAACTTTGTTTACTTGTGAAGTACAATAAAGAGTTAATCAATCTATTTAGTAAATTTGGAAGCATGCTCTTTAAGAACCAGAAAATAAAATCCTTTTCTCTACTGATCTGACACAAAAGTTGTAAAAGTCCACTCTTGTGGTACATCCTCTGTCCTTCACTCCAACTTAGCCCTACAAACCAAAATCCACATCAGTTTCTAACCCAGTGAAGGCAAAACAAATGACAGTTTATCCAGCACCTTACTACTTAACGGACGAGTGGGTTCATCTATTTGTTTAGTTAAGTTGGATGAAACTACGTTGTTACTGTGGCAAGTTCGCGGCACCGTGGGAGCAAGCGTTGTATAAACGATGTAGCGTGCGCCTCACCACTCATGAGAACTCGCGGCGAAATGATTGAACTACATCCCTTTTGTAAATCAACTTTGAACAACATTACAAACACGGCATACATTACACGACAGTGGCACCTTATGTGAACGAGCACGTTAAATGGCGCGGGCTCGGCTTCGTTGTATGTGAAATCAATCAGCAGCTCACCCAATTTATGAATACTGTACACTGTTTGCTTTTATTTAGTAACGTCGGAACTCGTGTTAACATTATAAACTGTGTTCGACATGTTTAGTGCAGCTTTTGATTGGGAATAAGTACTTTTTATCTATAATATAAAAAATGAATCGCAAAATGTGTTGGTAAGCGCATAACTCAACAACGCCTGGACCGATTTGGCCTATTCTTTTTTTTTAATGTTCGTTGAAGTCCAAGAATGGTTTTTACGTCAAACATATCGAATCGATTCGAATAAATGTCGGTAATAATAATGGGGCGAAGCCGGGGCAGGCCCCTAGTAATTAAATAAAAATACTGTATGTTTGGTATTCACAGTCTTCAACCTGCCTTTATACCTCTTTTATCAATAATAGATTTGCATTTACTGCCATTATGCGGCGATGCGAGCACGCTGGACCTGACTGAGGCATTTGACGGAATATCTATAAGTAGTCCACTAAATGTCCCACAGGTGGGACTCGTGTCCTTCTCTCGCAAGGACAGAGTGAAGGCCATAATCCACCACGCTGGGTGGTGGTGTATGTCGCATGACCTCAAAATATTCTAGGAACATGTGGTTTTTTTCTCACGATATTTTCCTTCACCGTTTTTAAATTTGCGCCATTACGTACATGACTTGAAAAAGGTGAGCTTAGGATGCATTGTGTCTATTGTGCCCGATAAACGACTGATACAAATGACACACAAATATTTTGATTTTAAGATAAGATAAGATAATCATTTATTTTCTTTAAGAGATATCAATACAATTCACTTATAACTATAATTGCCAGGTTTCTTTGTTACATTGTTTCGCTTTGAGATATCGATGGACCCCAAACTAGGCAGAGCCTGTATCTTGGGCGCCCACTGTTCGTATTGTACAATTCACTTTTAAACGCGACTAGCTGAAGATACCATGAACATGTTGTAGAAATGTAAATTGATTTGCAGAAATAAATAGATACAAAAAAAGAAAACTAAGTATTAAAATAAACAGAACAAAAATTAAAAATAATGTTTTTTTTTTAAATAGGTATAAGCGTAGGTATGTGTGTGTTGGGTGTGTGTGGGTGAGGGTGTATGCGTGTGAGTTGTGTGTGAGTGAGTGTGTGTATGTTAATGTGAGTTTTAACAGTCAACATCATAAACTTTGACCAAAGCCTCTGTTTCATCATATTATGATTTATTTGATAACCAGCTCTTTACATTAATTCGCATATCTCTGTGGGAACAATCATGAAGGCTACACAATCTATTGATTGCATTATATGCAAATCGGTGTATATAGGGAGGAGACGAGATGCAAACACAGTTTTCACTCTTGGCAGCATTAAGGATTTTGGGCGGGCTAATCTCCTTTGTGGGGCCTGTGAAAGACTATGCGATTTCTCAACCGCTCTCATCAAAAACAATTGTCTCACTGTGAGCACTCCGGTATCCCGGAATAGTTGATCGGTGGGATATCGCCGCGGTAGCCCAGACATTACTTTTAATACCGCACGTTGTGCTCGTTCTAGGCCAATCATATATGACTTGGCCGCACCCCCCCAGACTCCTATGCAGTATTGTAGTAAGGATTGGCAAAGTGAAGTGTAAACTAGTTTCCTGGTTTCTGTGCTAGCCACTGTTCTAAGAGACTTCATAAGGTGGATTAACTTACGAGCTCTTTTGAGAGAGTTTTATATATAGTTCAAATGTGAGATTCTCGTCTATGATAATACCTAGGTACTTCACGTGTGGTACTCTTCCAATGGTCTGGCAAGAACAGTCATTATGAGCACCAGCAGAACCAAGCGTGTGTTGCACAAGAACTGCTGTGCAGTTTTATACTCTCTATTTTAGGTTCTGTAGCGCGACTTATATGGAAACCAATCACATTTGACTTATTTACGTTTAACGTCAGGAGATTATTATCGAGCCATTGCGAGATAAGCGACATTCCCGCTCCGCTGCTAGGACAGCTTTTGCCATGTTTCGCCGTAAAATAAAGCAACTGTGTCGTCCGCGTAACAAATTAGATCCGCATGCGGCAGACCAAGCAACAGAATGCTATTTATATAAATGGCAAACAGTGTAGGAGAGAGACTGCTTCCTTGTGGGACGCCGTAAGGGATATTCTGTTCTTCGCTCAAGTTTTCACCTATTTTGAGTCTCTGACGTCTGCCAATGAGATAACTGGAAAACCATTTTAAGGCGATTCCCCGAATTCCTGTGCATTCTAATTTTTTGAGCAGTAGCGAAGGTGACAGACTGTCAAAGGCTCGCGCCAGATCGAGAAATACTCCGATACACTTGTTTCCCTTGTCCATGTGACCTGCTACAGTGGATGTCAACAACTCAACAGCATCTTCCGTTGACTTGCCCCCTCCTAAATCCGAATTGGCGGTCTGAAAGTAAGTTGTGCTTGTCAATAAAATTAACTAATCGTTTATTAACCAGTTTCTCCAGGATTTTGGAGAGTATCGGTAGCAGCGAAAGGGGCCGGTAATTCTCGATTTTGTCTTTATTCCCACCTTTATGTATTGCACAAACAAGAGCCGTTTTCCAACAATCTGGAAATATACCAGTCTCCATACTCAAATTGCAGATGTGCGCCATTGGTTCAACGATGGCAAACCTGATATGTTTAAGGAGAGTAGGTGTGAACGAGTCCATACCAGGAGCACTTTCCGTTTTTAAGTTCATTATAAGGCTGTTTATTTCGTATGGATCGGTTGCGTGCAAAAAGAAAGAGTCAGGGCCCTGTAGTTTTAGTTTTACTTCGCTATTTAGGGTCTCCTCTGACTCAGACACTCTGTATAGTATGGCCGAGGCTAGCTTGCGACCCACAGTTGCAAAGTGTTTGTTACAAGCATTTATTGCATTTTGAGGGTCTTTTTGGCTCAATAATATCTCATCTGAGACATTACCCGGTCGTGGAATGTCGCATATCTCCTTTATGGTGCTCCATAACTTTTTTGGGTCTTTATGATTTTTTGCAATTTGTGAGCTCTCGTATTCGGCTTTTGTCCTGCGAAGTAAATTATTGCAGAAATTTTTATATCTACTATAAACTATTTTTTAAGGCTGCGTTATCAGGTTGCTCTCTAATCTGAAGATGTAGTCTGTCTCGGTGTTTTATACAGCGAATAAGCCCTGGTGTAACCCAAGGTTTCAGATTATGTTTTGTGCGACTGGTACTAACTTGATGCGTATGTTTTCTTAATAGTTCATTGATGGTGTTGTTTAGCAAGCATAGCGCGACATCGACATTGTCAGTTTCCAAGATCTGATTCCAGTCTACCGATTGGAGGTCCTTTGCTAGACTAGTAAAATCCGTAAAATTCTTTTTTCTACTTTTTGGCTTCTTGGCTCCTCCCTTTCTACCCCCAGATATATTCAGTCCCATTAGCGTTAGATCGTGATCCGTCAGTGAGCAGTTGCATACTATACCTATCCCTTTCGGACCGGCTCTTAAACTGATTCGAAATTATAAGATTTAACTTTAGAATATGGGTAATTTTGGGTCGTAGATTATGATTCTGACACTATTTTCCGCATTTTCCGACGCCATCTTGGAAAATCTAGGTACCAACAATTGTATGATACCGGGCCTTTCATTTCGTGCGTACAATTGTGAGTGCTACAATTGTATTGTCTTGGGCCCACCCTGACTTACGTACAGTTGATTTATTCACAATTGTACTAAAAATGGGCCTAAAAATTACTAGTTTTCAGAGTTTTTACATATAGTAAATAAATTGAAAAAACTATATATTATGTACGAGTTTATTATTTAGGGTTCAACATTAAAAAAAATTGAAAAAACAGGTTACGGTCTTTTGTAAGACATAGATAAATATCACATTTCGTGCAACGACAGCGACAACGGCTTGTGCAGCCAGGTGCACGACAACAACGAGGCTGCTTCAGATTGTCAAACACTGGCTAGTGATTGAAGCCATCATACTGTCGGTCTATCGTGGGTTCACTCTGTGTTTAGAAGAGGTTGGAATTTCCGCGACCTCGAGCTCTTCTCATTGACGTTTCCTCGGAGGGCCATTCAATAGATGGTCACTGATCGACATTCGGAATGAGCGATCAAGGCATGAATTTCAAAACTTCTTAATGGCCAGTAAGGTACATGGAGGCTTCATTTTCATGCCAGTGGTGGCCATATAGTACCTACTGACTGGTGGTCAAAGCAAATTGTTCGAAAATGTCTACAGTATAATAACATTCGAAGTACTCTGCAGGAGTTAGAACGTCTCCTGCTGGATTGACAGTATCTTGTGGAACTGATTTACTATTGAAAGAGTTCTTCTGCCATGTTAGGTGATTCAGAGGTATATTGTTGTCGTCACTATCGATGTCGGAATCTGATGAAGATGAGGAACAGGAATCGTCAAAATTGGGTTCTAAACACCTTGTATCAATCTCATCATCACAGTCGTCATCTCCAGAGTTAGTCAGCAATTGGGCGATGGTTTCGTCATTTAAAATTCTGCCAGACATAATGCCGATGCTCGAAAATTCGAAAAAAAAAATACAACTTCAACTCTTATTAGGTTGATAAGGGCCCATGTCGATACAATTGTGACGGAAAAGTTCGTTACAGCAATAAGTTCGTAGTTTATACTTACTTTGGCTCGGTTTTATCACTAAACACTTCACTGTTTATCTAGTTAATGAAGTAATAAGACAATACTCCATGAACTGTACAATTTCAATAATTGTGAATATTTTTTTGGAAAACAAGGGGTGCTTGTTTTTCAACCAAATTGAACAGGTTCGCAAATGTCCGCTGAGCCGCTGTGGGCGAAAGGTGAAGGGGAAGGGGAAAGATCACGCCACGCGCAATCGTGCGATGTTGGGCCCGTCCACTACAAACGTAAGGCTGATGAAATAAATTAAATCTTCTAACACGCACAATTGTATTGGGCCGTCCCGTAAGGGCTAAGGCATTTCTACTATTTGCATTAACGAAAATGTGATCGATACAATTTAATCGTCTAGTTGCCTGAGTTATAGCAGGGAGAAAACCAAGTTCTGACATAAGACACTGATAAGTGGTACTATTACTATTGAGTGAATCGTCCAGTATATTCAGGTTCATATTTTGACATGTTCGCGCACACAACCGCTCCTAGTACGCTTCGTTGTTGGCGAATAAGTCAAGGAGGACAATAGCTAGATAGAATAATGAATGTAATCGCCGATGAAATAAATGAGAAAATACTTGATACTATATAAGTTCTCGCTAAGACGAGGAGCAAATTAAACGTCAATCACTCTTCAGCCGCGGAACGTGACGCGAATCACACGATTCGTTCATTTTCCCGCTCAAACATCCTGTTTTTCGCTTCGGAGTTTAATTTTCAGCAGTAAAAAGCGACATCAATCATGTTAGAAGTAGAGACCCCCTTCAAACCCCTGCCAACCCCTTCGCCCCTCTAGGGGTCTAATAAAAAATCTGCAAATTGCTCGGATTCTCCGAATCAGATTAATATTTTGAGCAGGCGAGCTGCAACGTAATTTAAGAGTTAACCGAGGGCTGTGCGCGTCAGACATTCTTCATGTTCGTTTTCAGTATGCAGCTTTAATACATCGGTATTAAAATGTATGCAAGGAAAGTTATTATTAAAAATAGGTTATAAAAAGTTGAAACGCTGTAATAAACAGAAAGAGATTAGAAACAAACTAAAAGCTAAAAAAGAAGTTCATGGACTGCAGGCCCGTGAACAAAATTTATGGGTCATCTGATACAGCAGGAGACCTATGTAGGATGATAGAAGGGTATAAAGTAATAAGATTGAGCACTATGCCGTCACTTGTAAGCTCGATCATTTCTCCTTGCCGCATGATTTTTGTACGGCGTTTCGGAATAATAGATTAGAAGAGGTACTCAGTTGGACAGCTTACAAGTGACGGCATAGTGCTCAATCTTATTACTTTATACCCTTCTATCATCCTACATAGGTCTCCTGCTGTATCAGATGACCCATAAATTTTGTTCACGGGCCTGCAGTCTATCAGCGAAAGCCGCTGCCGCTGCGAAAGCGAAAGCCGCTGAAGCTTGGAATTATTGTTGACGTCATGGATCGTCTGGTAATAATAGCATTGAATGAAAAAGCACTAGACGGCGTAGAGCAAACTTAAAGTACTAGGTAGTGATTTGTACTCTTCATGTTTATTTACCTATGTGGCACTGCGCTGTTATGGGCAGGTTGTTTATCACCAGGCACATGTCTTCTTTGTCCCATCTACATATACTAATATTATAAAGCTGAAGAGGTTTTTTGTTTGAACGCGCTTATCTCAAGACCTACGGGATCAATTTCAAAAAAACCTTTCAGCGTCATGTATATACGTGATTCCTGAGTGATATAGGCTATATAGTATGTACCACGAGCGAAGCCGGAGGTCAAAAAACCTTGTCATACTATCTAAGGACATTTGGGTGATTGAGACGAATATAACGATACCTTTAAACTTAAAACCGATTAATTGTTAAAATCTATCCAGCCTTTTCGAAGTTAAGTGGGAATGAAAAAAATTACGAACATATCGTACAAGACACGCACGAAAAACCCTTCTTTCAGTCGGGTAAAGAGGTCCAAGGCCAAGCTTCAAGAACAAACAGACAAAAGGCCACGAAAATTTCGTTTCAAGTGAAAAAGTTAACAAACTCAGTAATTGTTTCGAAATATAAACATCTTACAATCGCCGTTTGTACGACAACTTATTTGCATCGAAATGAAATTCACACCGAACATTTGTAAGTTTATTCTTGAGCGTTGTCTAAATTTAAATTATCGTAATTTTATTCCGTAATTTCATTATTTCAAACAATGTTGAGTGCAAACGAGAGAGAGGAGTGTACAAGGCTACACAGTAAACGTGTACCATGTATGTATAACTTTACATGGCACAGGTAGTCGGTATGAACATATTTTACTAATCACGTAAATGATTTGAAAGTGATTAGTAAAAGACATCTTAGATCTCAGGGTGACGAGCGCAGTGCAGTGCTAGGTAATGATTTGTACACTTCGTGTTCCAATTGCTGCGTGTCACTGTGCTGTTATGTGGCAGGCATACAATACAATACAATACAATGCTAGTAAGTTGCTAGTTTATCGTTTCTTTATTGTTTTGTTCGTATTCGTATCATTTTAGAGAGTATGCTGTAGATCTGCACAATTTAAGCATTTTTTCTATTGGGCTGCTCGTCGCTCCAAAAGCGACATCCTCTCATAGTTGATGTTCCAAAGACTCGAAGAAAAGGTTTGTATAATATTTAATACAAACCCTAATAATGTAACCCTTTTGTAATAAGGACATCTAAGCTTTAGAATGGATTACCAAGGTAAGTGGATAAGTACTAATGGATATAATTTATGTATTTGCAAGTCTAGAGTAAAAGGTTTCAGGATGGCCCGTATCATCGTTTAACATCAGACGAGATGATGGTCAAGTGACCATATTGTGGATAAACTCAAACTGGCGATAGAGGTCAGTTGAAAACTTAGAACGGCGATAAGTTAAGTGTTATTGATGAGTCAGCCAGCTGTTGCTCAGTTTGCGGAGCGACCGCAAACTTGGCCGCGGTGCCAACCCACTCCACAGGTCCTCCGGCTTTATTCATAAACCACATCAATGAGGATGTTTCTTTAAAAGCTGACTGTTGCATAAACATAAGTATTCCACTAACTGCTGGGACTCGGGGCTTTTTCTCGCACGGAAAAAGTCATGGCAATAACATCCTTCACGCTACCCCATACTGGCTTTGCTATTGCCATCTCTATCATTTCAAACGAAAAGAAAAGAGAGAAAAAATCTAAGCTAAGACAGTTTTCGTTCGGCGGTAAACGAATTTGGTTGGCTGGTGGATGACGCATGACCTAGAAAGATTATTAGAACATGAATTTCTATCACAAATAAATGTATGTGAATGCATCCCAAAATGAGTTAGGAGAAACCTGTCGATACGGTAATTCGGTCAGTGTTGTGTCTCGTGGTGACAGCCCTATGGTTTTTGGTCACCAAATGAGGGTAGATGGAAAATTTTGTCAATGAGATGACTCGCAATTTCTTCAGTCTTCTCGAAACCGCGACCGTTGTAATGCTTCCGAAAGATCGAGGTAATTAACTAATATACAGAGTAATGTTTACAATATGTTTGTTACTCTTTCGTGCAAAAACTATTAAAAGGATCTAAAATGAAATTTGATTCATACATACATATACGTAGAATAGTCTAGACGTCTCGACTCCAAAAAAATATAAAATATAAGGTACTAGGTATTTGTCCTAGAAAAATAACGAGATCGGGAGTTCCCGTTCACGTTACTGAAATCCTAAGACGTTACTAATATATTATAGATAGATTAGATAGGTATTAGCTGCATAGAAATCGAGCATTATTAATATTGGAGTAAAGTTCTATTTACAATATAAGTTAATTAAACTTGTTGTTCCAATGTAGATCCTTGTCTATTGATTAGACAAGACAGTCCTTACCACGTTTAGAGTTTCTCAAATTTGGTTTTACTGTGTAAATATATAGCATCTAGGAAATCTCGGGGAATGCCTATGTTCAGCAGTGGACGTCTTGTGGCTGATGATGATGATGATGACATACTCGTATATGTGCATTTATTTGTGTCAAGATCCGTGGAAATGGCATCGAATCGAAAACACATTAACTACACTGACTTGTCTCGTGGCTTAGTGGGTAGTAACTCTGCCTGGGAAACCGAGGGTCTTGAGTTCGATTGCAACCAGTTCAAATATTTGTGTGATGAATTCAAATATTTGTAATGTGTCTGATATTGGGTGCTTATATGCATAATAAGTATGTATATAAGTACATAAGTATTATATCAGCTATTTGGATGAATTGTACATAAGTATTAATTAAGTTATTGAGTACATACCTAAATGGAATAACGGTACAACATAAGCAAATTTCAAATTAAAATATATAATATTTGTAATTTGAATACTCAGTTTTTAAAGATTAGGTACTTCTTTGAAGTCGGTTAAAAAGACAAACATCAATAGATTTGTTTCTATAAATTAATAAAAATGTTTTCAGAGAAACAGCTCCGAACAGGTAGACAATACCTACAACAGGAAGTGAGCGTAATAACTACCTATTATTAATTTCCTTATCGCCCCGGAGATATGTGCCTATCGTTGTTCAATGTTCATTTCATGGGAAATTTTCTGAAATCAATCTCGTTATTTCACTGTGTTTTGTTTTATTTTTGGATTGACATTATTATGGAAAATCGTTTATCTACATTCTGTTTACAAGCTTTGTATGATTGAGCAAGAAAAACAAAAATAATCGCAATTTTAATACTAGTAATAGTTTACATATACTACGTATAGAGCTAGATTTTCCGCACGGTTCCTTTGTGTAAATCGTAAGCAGATGACGTCTATACTTTCTGAGGCAACAGAGTGATGTGCGGCGACAAAACTATGACACTTCCACAAGAGCGACAAGGCAAGAAAGATGCTACCCGTACTTTCGGTGTAAAGCGTTTGTGCCAGCTCTATACGTAATATGTATATGTAAACTTTTTGAGTAGGATTATAATATGGGTAGAATTTGATTCACTGACTTCTTGGCTCTCGCAAGCTTTTAGTAAATATTTTGATTGTGGTTGTCGAACCTGTTTGAGAGGAGTTATTGAAGCTGTTCAAGAAGGTTCAGCCATCGACCATGTCAATGTACTCGCAACCTGTATGGCGGATACCGAATATTCCCACTGGATTTGAATATTGCATCCTAACATATGGCTCACTCTGCCTTTTGTAGGCTTTTGTTATTGCATACATCTACGTCTACTTCTTCTTCTTCTTCGTGTCGATGATGTTGTCTTTTTTTTGTGTGTGTGTGAGTCTTTTAAATGTTTGCTGCCCAGTATTCCGCAACTGTGACTCCTGGTATCGAGGCCTCCATCAGGTCGGTTCTGGTGCAGCTGGTTGGACACCGCGGGCATGACAGCAGGTGCTGCATGGTCTGAGTGGCACCACAGTCGCACAGGATGTTATTTTCGTCAGAGTATCCCCATTTAACCATATTAACTTTGCAGCGGTCCACTTGGGTCCGCTACTGTATCGATTTGTCCTATTTTTAACCTTCACTCCAAAGCGTAGTGCCATACATTTGTAGAAACTTTGATGGATTAGTGACGAGGTCCCAATTCACAATCGTAAGGTCCTTGATTCGAACATCACCTCCATCCACCTCTAAATATTGTTTATATAAATTAAATTACAATGAGAACCTCTCTACGTGGTACGTACCAAACTGACTACATACACTAAGCACATTTAATGTATCTATAGACCGATGACGATCTAAAGATAATGAAGATGATCAAAAAAACCACCTTAAAAGCCAGTGGTAATGTAAAATCGATCACCACTGATTTTTAAGCTACAGAAGCCTCAACTTACAAATCCTTTTCATAAGATGCTTGTCGTAGTTGCTTGCTCAATGCTCATATCGCTTTTTTTAACCGACATCGAACAGGACGAGTTTATTTTATTATACCTAATTATAATTATTTGAAGTGGGACTGGGCTGGACATGTCTATCGAATGTCAGACGATCGCTGGGCTAAGATCACTACCCAGTGGCAGCCAAATAGGAAACGACGACGCGGGAGACCCAATAGGCGATGGCGGGATGACCTCGACAAACACGTTAAAGACTGGACTACTTTGAGTCAAGACAGACAAAAATGGAAGGAGGGTAGGGAGGCCTTTGCTCAACAATGGGACACAATGGGCTCTTAATAATAATATAATAATTATTTACCAATTTCACAGTCTCCGGGTTCGTGGCTTTCGGGCTCTATTTTTTTTAAGATACATCTTGGATGACAAAAAGAAAAATAGGGGGATTACGAACAGTTCTGATTTCGTCTATTGAGCCGATCACTACCGGTTGCGATTCCGCTAGTAATCGACACAGCATCGTCAGTCGCTATTTTCTACGAGTCACGCTTGCTTATATGGCTGGTTTATTGCTCTGCTCAATACGCAGGTAGTTTAGCTTCGTGCCTGAAATGTCAGTTGCATAGCTGCTCTGTTCGAACGAGCTCTAAATACAAGCACCCTCGAGCCGGACAATGGAGGTGCTGTATCGATCCCACCCGCTAGTTTCGACTGGGTGGATGGAATACCAATTTAACTCACTGTTCTAGGCAACTCTAATGAATACTGAGATTTGAATACTCCGTCATTTGTCACTACCCCTTTTTTGAAGCTAAACCTATCGTCCGAGCTACACGAGGCTAGTTTTTCAAGCTAGGATAGCAAGCTAGTGTTAGTAAGCTAATACTTCTAGCTTCGTGTAGATAACGCTACGCAACATTAGTTTTGTCTACACTAGAGGTTCCCAAACTTTTTTTCTCGTGGACCACTTTCAAAATTTTACTATATTCGGTGGACCCCCTGCTGCTACATTTCTACTGTATTCACAAAACTTCAAAAATATCACACTAATTTGGGGGTGTTAAGAATAAAAGAAAAGTAATACATTTTCTTGTGTCCTATTTTTTTTAATAATACTTGTGGTTAGTTGAGGTTAAACAGAACTATAAACATTTATTATTACAATCAAATTAACTCTGAAATGTAAATAAATCATACCTAGTATAGTCATACTTTTAGTGAGATGGATGTACTTGATGAATTTTCTTCCACTGACAGATTTTTTTTGTGTACCCTCACTTTACAATTTGTGAGCCCCTGTTTTCTTTACAAGTCAACGTGGCCCCCTATATGGTCTCCTATGGACCCCTGGGGGTCCACCTGGACCACTTTGGGAACCTATGGTCTACACGATGCTAGAAGTACTACCTTGCTAGTTTACTAACACTAGCTAGCTTGAAAAACTAACCTCATGTTACTCGGGCATAAGTGTTGGCTTATTAGCCAGGCTTTTTATGAGATAAGGACGAAATACGTCTCGAAAGGATATTAAAAAAAACAAAACTGGGTCCTAGGTACACCAAAGTGTGTTAAGAACGTTTGCTAATTTTGTTATATTTTTATTGCATTTTAAATCCGTACCGCTTATTTTATAATTTGACTAGCAATTCCCATATTTTCGCACGATACTACTGTAATACTACTAATACTTCCAGACCATAATCCAACTTTGTTCAAAATTTTTACACGATCCGCTCAGTCGTTCCGACGTGATTGAGCAACCAACATTTTCAACAAACTTTCAGACTTTCGCATTTATAATATTATAAGTAGGATACTTTGCTTTATTTGTAACAACTTCCGCCCACCAACTCTGCGGTGCTTGCGGATAAGTAAGTATGTTTACGGACGTTTACGTATGTTTACGGACAGAACAAATTTTAACTGTTGAATATTAATGGGTATTTTACAAACTGGAAGCATCGTTGCGAGGTTTTGTGACGAAAAAGCTTGCGAATGAAAAATTGTGTAATTTAGACTTAAGGGATACAATGTTACTGGAAACGAATTTTAAATTTGAACGTTGTAATTTTCATGAAGTTTTTTTGTTTGGTATTTCATGGTTGAATTTGCAGTGTTTACTCTCGTAGTTCCCGTTTTGCGTTTTGGTAATGAAAAGTAGCCTATGTACTATTTTTTTTAACTGTAATAGATTTGCACTTGACCACCTTCTCACCTGATGTTAAGCGATGATGCGATCCACGATGGAGCGTGCTTACCTAGAACAAACCGATTCACCCTCGATTTGAAGACACCAAGATTGTAACAATCGGGGAAAACCCACCCAGGCAACACATTCCACAACCTAGACGTTCTTTTCACAAACGTGGAGTTAAATCTCTTCGTTCGTGTTTTTGGAACATCAACCATGAAACGATGTCGCTTTTTTGAGATACGAGAAGTCCGATATTCCAGGCAATACGATAATCTAACTCTGATTCAAACCGCAACGGAATCCGTTCAGATATGCCGACGTGATTGAGCAACAATCATCAAAGTATCAAAACTTTCACCTAACGGTTATAGTTTATATTTCCTAACAAAATAAATTTAAAAGAAAACTGTACTAAACTTCATGCCTAACTCTTGTATATGAGCTTAAAAAATCATGTATGATTGAAGCACACATGATTTTATACATATATATTTACATAAGTATACGATTCGAATGTTTGAAACAATTAAATAATTTTCCATATTGGTTCAGGCGGCAAGTTGAATCAGTACCTAACCATATTTTGACAAATTGACAACCTCCTCCCACCTCGAAGTTGGTTAAGAACGTTTTTGAAGTCTATAAGTTAAATGTTCAACAATATCATCGATTTCAAATTACTTGTAGATTCTCGATTTATTTGTATTATTAGATCCTTCAACTACAATAAATGTCTTTAATTTCTAATCAAACGTTCATCTACAGAAGAATATGACCGCGTCGCACTGTCTGACCGTCTCTGGCGGTCAAAGCTCTCTGCTTGAAGTAATTATATAGATAGATCTTGTAACAAACAGCAGCACACAGCAAGTCATTAGTATTCAGTCCGCAGGCCATCTGTATCGTGTAAATGCACCCACCACCCTGCTCCCTCCTCTCTCATACGGTCTACGTTACTCGTAGTATGTCAAAGCCCCTATTCTCTATACTAACTACCCAAAACGCGGGACGCATTTTCCAATTCATAAAATATGGACAAGTCCATTTTAGTAGTGACAGAACTCTTTGAGAGTCTGCCTGTAAGTGGCCTAGTTGTAGCATTACCAGTTTTTCTAACAAACTAGAGCGTAGTGTAAACATCACAATGCTCCAGTTTGAAGGGCAACATTTCCAGAAAAATTACAGGACAAATAGATAAATCATTTTATATCTCTGGGTGACAAGCGCAGTGCAGTTCTAGGTGCGGACTCTTCATGTTACAATAGCTATGTTACATTGTTTTGTTATGACCAGACATCTTGGCCATCAAGGTCAGAAATGCGGCCGTGGTGGAGGCTTTGGGCCGGGAGGAGGCGGTTTAGGCAAAAGACGTCGTCGACGGCAGTTTAGGCAAATGGAAAAAGGCAGTTAGGCAAACACTCGATGTCGAGTCGATTACTAGCGGAATCCCAACAGGTAGTGATTGGCTCTACAGACGAGCACTAGAATTAGATTTTAAATGTACCCAACTCCTTCCTATTTTCCTCTTCATCTTCTTATCCAAGAAATGTGTAAAAAAGAAGATGATTGTAATGACAAAGATCACGGACCCCGGAGTATGTGGAGTGAAAATTTAAATTAAAAAAAAACAGGCATCTTGCTTACCGTCAGGCATACGTAGCTACTACACAAAAGGCAAAATTATTATGGCAATTTACATATATACATTTTTGATTTACTGTTATTCTTGAAGGACGTTAAGTGATTTCATGCTCTATTACATTAATAATGTTTTGTAATTTTTAACCCCCGACCAAAAAAAGGGGTGTTATAAGTTTGACGTCGATGTCTGTCTGTCTGTCTGTCTGTCTGTGTGTGTGTCTGTCTGTGGCACCGTAGTGCTCAAACGGATGGGCCGATTTCGATGCGGTTTTTTTATTTGAAAGTTAATATCCGTGCTAAATATAATATCGATTCAAAATGGCCGCCTCTACAAAATGGCGGACAAAATATTTCTTCACAACCTAACTCAATATGGGTATCAAATGAAAGGGCTTGACTAGCAGAGTACTATACGCTATAACAAATTTCAAATCCAAGATGGCCGCCACCCCAAAATGGCGAATTATATAATTTTTTTCACTACTACCGCAATATGGGTATCAAACGAAAAGGCTTGACTAGTAGAATACTTTGCACTATGACAAATTTCAAATCCAAGATGGCTGCTACCACAAAATGGTGAAATAAGTACATTTCCAAACTCCCGATAAATTAGTTTGGGTTGATTAAAAAAGATGATGACGGCCTTGTTTTGGACCGTACTTTCAGAATCGAATCTAATATTACTTTTAAAATATGGATTACATTTAGTAGCATAAATGTATGTCTACTTAGTTAATTTCCTTTGAATAAAAAACTTTGATAATGACATCGATACCGATGCACACATACACTAAACATGTTTATTCGGCGAAATCAATACGATTGTAATAATCAAATATGGACAAAAGTCCCATCAATCACGTTCTAGTTGCCCTAGCGAATTATCGTCCAGTACTATATGCTCCGTGGTTTTATAGCCATCTTACAAAGACCTTATTACATCCGGAGTTATGATTCACTCATCCAGTATACGAATATAATGTGTGGGGTTTTCATCACAAGTTTAATGAAGCCAAGGAGAGGATTACGTCTGGCTCCTTTGTTGTGGTGAAAATAGCTGATGTAGAGCTATCCTAATTTAATCTTAGTGCTAGGTAATGATTTGGACTCTTTATGATCCATCTAAAATATTAGTATTAAAATTAACGTGGTTGTTACACATATTTAATTGGATAACGGGACACTCACGTATATACGGTCGGTCAATCCGACTCGAGTTTCGGCCGCGTCCGGCGGCCTTTTTCAAGGCGAGTGCACACGCGCGGCGGCTGCCCGTTTGGCACTGCGGGCTGCCGCACGTCGCGCACGCAAGCTCAACGGCTGTTGCGGGGGGTGCAGGTGAGGGGGTGCGAGAGGGTTGCGCAGGTATACACTCGAACTCTTCATCACTGGTAAGCTGCGAGTCGGGAACATTGCAGCACACTGAGCTCACTGTGTCTTCACTCATATCGCGAACACTATACCGAGCACTATGGAGGCACGGCTTCCAAGCGGGCGGCACATGCCATCCTCCATCTCTATTAAAATATTTCTGTTTTTTCTAAAATTGACGTTTAAATTGTACATTTATCAATAAAGAACTTTGACTTTGACTACCAATAGCTGCGTGTCACTGCGCTGTTATGGGTTTGGTATGGCTTACCATCAGCCACATGTCCAGTTCGCCCTGTCACTCTATACTGTAAAAACACCAAAACTACCCTGATAGCAATTTAAGCTAAATCCGAGCTTTAGAAAGTATGGTTAGACAAAAGTGAAACTTTATCACAAAGTTGCTGTTACAAGTGATCGACAAGAGTACCGTTTCTCGGTTAACGTTCCAAAGACTCAAATAAAAAGGGTTGACTCTACTTTCGTGATAAAAAACTACTCATTAAGAATAGCATTACATAGCCAACCTGCACGGCCCGATTCCGAGCTCTGCATATTCCAGGCCGCAATTAAAGTGAAAAGTTATGACGGCGTACCGTTGCAAATTCAAGCAAATAACAACAGTCCTACGTGACTCCAATGGAAAACAGCTCTAAATACAAATATTTTTCACATTTTACGATGTTAAATGAGAGAACACATTCGAGTTTTCAGGAGAGCAGGTCGTTGCTGTATAATCAAAATAGGTAATATAAGTTAGGAGGCGAGAATACCGAAGATGATGGATAAATATTGGGTATTGACTCTACCACAAATCTAAAATATGATTATATTTATAGATATTCCGTAATTATTAATAAATACTAATCAATTACAACTATTAAATTACCAAACAAAAGTAACGTACCTAATAGTATAATTATTATTTACATAATTTTGTATGGTTCTTGCTATTGACAGTTGATTTTTTTATATCATGTAAGAACAATATCACTATCTTAAAATAATCAATTAAAATGTTCATTGTACTTGGTCCAGCTTAACTCTCATTAGTGTAAGTCGTTGGCTATAACGGTGCTGATTGATATAAATAAATAAATAAAATAAAATAGCTATAAACTATTTCCGTACAAAAAATTAAACCGACTTCAAAACCACAAATAGGCACTCAAAAGCGAAAATTAAACTAAAATCATTATTATAAGCGCTACTCACTCATCTATTTTGAAGTCGGTGCCAGCCAACTCTAACATATATAGGATAGATACTACTTACCTGTGCCTACATAGCATCAATCTACTAACTTTTTGACCTGACTGGCAACGACTTCAAATAGATGAGTGTGTAGCGATTTTAATAATGATTTTAGTTTATTTTTCGCTTTTGAGTGCCTATTTGTAGTTTTGAAGTTGATTTAATTTTTTGTACGAAAATAGTTTATTTTTAGTGTACAAGAACAAAATTAAAAATTTTGATTAGCCCCCGACTACCTTTGATTTGTTATCTGAACAACATTCTATTAGTCAAGCCCTTTCATTTGATACCCATATTAAGGGAGTTGTGAAAAAAGAATTGTATTTCGGCATTTTGTGGTAGCGGCCATCTTGGATTTGAAATTTGTCATAGCGTAAAGTATTCTACTAGTCAAGCCCTTTCGTTTGATACCCAAATTGAGTTAGTAATGAAAAATATAACATAATTCGCCATTTTGTGGTGGCGGCCATTTTGGATTTGAAATTTGTTATAGTATATAGTATTCTACTAGTCAAGCCCTTTCATTTGATACCCACATTGAGGTAGGTTGTAAAGAAATATTTTGTCCGCCATTTTGTGGAGGCGGCCATCTTGAGTCGACATTAACCAGACATAGCTAAGAACATTTGCTAGGGTATTAACCTTGAAATAAAAAACCGCATTGAAATCGGCCCATCCGTTTGAGCTCTACTACGGTGCCACAGCAGACAGACAGACAGACATCGACGTCACTTTTTTTTTTTTGGTCGGGGGTTAAAAACAAGTTTTTATTAAAGCATTTACACAATTTTGTATTGACGGGGTCGAGCTTCATAACTTTTATGAAATCTACAACTACGTCATCCAGAAAATTGTACGCAAATTTTCAGTTTTTGGTTCATATTTCAAAAACCACTTGACCGATTTCGATAAGATTTATATGGAACCATTCATACGTATTCGGATGGGGAAGCATACTTACCCATCCGAACACAAAAAGAAATTTTAAAATCGGTGTATAGGTTCTAGAGAAATCAGTAACATCCATAAAAAAAACATAGGGGTCGAATTGATAACCTCCTCCTTTTTTTGGAAGTCGGTTAAAAATAGCACATTCGGTATTTTGTACATGAAAAAGAGATTTTGCTGGTTATAATTTCTCTTTTACCATGTGGGAGAATGTTGTGGCATGATAAGGCAACAAGCGCAAGATAATCCGACCTTCTAACCTTTATAAATAATCAGAAAAATCTTAGATTTATTTTGATGTGGGAGTGGTGCTGGACGTTTTCACCTGTTGTTTCGTTTAAGCTGCTCTAAAAGCTATAAGTTACATAACCTAATGTAGCAAATAATAGTAGAAAACAGTGACCTATGATGTGCATATAACTAATTAACATTACATAATGTCATATCCAAACAAAACAACAAATCCAGCAATTGACACCATCAAAAAAGAACTCTCCGTCTTGTAAATGTGGGTTTTATCTCGAGTGACTACTCTGTTTGTCGATTCAGTCCGTTATCTGTACAGCGCAGAGCCTAAGCCCCAATCCAACTGAAGGATTAATTTGGTCTAGTCATATAGCTGGTAAAACCTATTGATATCAACAACACTTTATTAAAATAGAAATCCTTTTACTTTCTGATTGGAACGTGAGTTCAATAGGTGTATTTTACCCTTTAAAACTAAAAAGTTCAACGACTGTCTGTATTTTAACCTTCACTGACATAAGTATCTACACGAAAACCTAAAATTGATAATAATTTTACTTTCTGAATATAGTCTTACCACACAATTACGGTCAGGGTTTGTAATGTCGTAGTTTGTCTGGGGGTTTTGTTACAATTACTATTTTTCATCCAGGAGCCCTTCAGGAGTCAGTAAAGTCAGATGAGCTTAGAAGTTGCGTGGTATCGTTTAAAAATAATATTGCTGAAAGGTACAACTTTTCCGACAGCTTATCCTTCATAGCATACCCAAATTTCATTGCAATCCGTTGAGACGTAACAGTATTCTACAGAAACAAACACCTACATACTCACAGAGTTTTTTTTTAACTTTTATAGGTTTAACTTGACCGCCCTAGTGGCTTAGTTAGTAGTAGCTCTGCCTGCGAAGCCGAGGGTCGTGGGTTCGATCCCCACCCAGTGCAAATATTAGTGTGATGAATTCAAATGTTTGCACTGTGTCTGGGTGTTTCTATGTATAATAAGTATGTATTTAAAACTATATAAGTATTATATCAGCTATCTGGCTGCCATCACACAAGCTTTGCTTAGTTTGGGGTCAGATGGTGTTGTGTGTGCATTGTCCACCAATATTTATTTATTTATTTATTTCGCCTATAAGCGACGATGCGATGGAGCGTGTTTATCTAAAAGAAACAGGTTCACTCTTTGAAGACAAAAAAATTGTATCCATCGGGGAAGCCCCTCTCAGGCAACGTATTCCACAGCCTAGACGTTCTTATCACAATAGTAGTGTCAAATCTCTTCGTTATTATTTATCGGATATTTGTTTCTCGGCTTACTTACGTCGGAACGGATCTGGTGGAAATTACGAAGACAGTATAAAATTTTAGTCATATATATTTATACCACATACGCCACAAGACACGGTCTTTGGACAGATTTATGAAACTAGCACGAACGATACTAGCTGCACCTGGCGAATTTACACGCTTAGTTCCCGTTCCCGTTATTTTCTAGCGATAAATCGTGGCCTTTGTGGTATAAATATATATGACTAAAATTTTATACCATGTTCGTAATTTCCACCAGTTCCGTTCCGACGTAAGTAAGCCGAGAAACAAATATCCGGCAGTTCGGAAAACATAAAAATATCGTACTACAAAAAACATCATAAAAAAATAGAACGTAAGCATAAATCGAAAATGTCAAGACAACACAACACGTTATGTAAAGGGTTTCACGTCAGTTAAATCATATTGAAAATATTAAGATTCAATCGAAAATACTAAAATCGCAATTAAAAGTATAGCTTAGAATGGAAGCAGGAGAGGAATAAGAAAAATATTTTACCACCAACCAAATTGTTTTTTGTAAATGTTTTATAGGTACCAAACAAATAAAAAAATAGTTATAAGTATTTGATTAAGCTGATTTGCAGGATTTAGACCACAAAGACTATGGCAAAAGATTATATATACTTATGTAATATATTAGCGAGACGTAAAACCAATGTACATACATTTACCGTATGTTATCAAGAAAGTAATCACGAAGCTCACATTTATCCACACTAATCGCTTATTTAACAGCAACATTAACAAAATTGGTCCCTGTAAGTGAGTCGTCGAGGGGGGAAAGTGGAAAGAGTACGAACGTCTGTCAGTACGTATATTACACTATGGAGGGTTGAACTAAGGAGTATCATCTGTGTACATAAATAAAAGTAGTCAAGTGCGAGTCGGACTCGCCCATGAAGGCTTCCGTAGCAGCAAGTAACATAACATAAAAGTTCTTGTAGTTGTTTGTTACTTTAATCAGTGTTTTAACAATAGTGAATTTATGACGTATTAAAATGTAACTACTTACTAGATCTCATTCAAACCAATTTTCGTTGACAGTTTCCATGTTAATATCATAATATATATATATGATAATATCTATAGATAACCAACACGTATGGTTTAGATGGAAAAAAATGTTTTGAGTTTCAGTTTTAAGTATGGGACACCCCTAAAATTTACAGTTTTTTTCTCTTATTTGTACAAAAATCGTAATGCGGTTCACAGAATACATCTACTTATCAAGTTTCAATAGTATGTTCTTATAATTTCGGAGAAAACTGGCCGTACGGACGGACAGACAGACAGACATGACGAATCTATAAGGGTCCCGTATTTTGCCATTTGGCTACGGAACCCTAAAAAGTGTCCGTCCAAATTCCAAATAAATTAAATAGTACCAGGGTTAATTTTAAAGAAAATCTATAAACTTACTTATTCACAGAAAATCACTAGCTACACGTTTTCTCACATTAATTATTTAAGGTTGTATTTTTATTAGATACATTATTTTGTACTACGCAAGTAGTTGAGGCTATCTATAAATTACTATTTTAGTCGACAACGATATGTATTTTTTAACTCGGTATATTTCAATTCATTTACAATTGCTGCATTCATACCCTTTGACTACACCAGCGTCATTGTGGAAGACTTTTGAATTGTTATTAAAATCATACAGCTAAGAACCACTTCTTGAAATTTTCTACCTTATGAGATGATACTCCTTACCTCTAGCCTCCGTACATTATACCTACCCTTCACGAGGTGTGATCCGATCGGCTTTCCTAGCACGTCCTGAACACGTATGAATTCAATAAGTAACAAGGCCTTGTAAGAACTTGGAATAATTTAGTTATTTTCTCTGAAATATTTAGGTGTTGTGCGAAGAAGCGTGAAAATCAGTGGCAGGTACGAAACATTTGCTTGAGCTTCTAGCTATCTTATCTGAGCTTCTTTGTTATTAACGTACACATGTTTTACCTCTTATTTTTTTTAGGTTATGCAGAGGTGCAAAGACACTCCAAATTCTGCCTTTCGACATTCAAAACACTATTAAAATTGTTAAAAAAAATAGGAAAGGGCAAAAATAGGCAAATGTATTAAGGCGACTCACAATTCATATCAAGATTCATAAGATATATATGTCAAAATTATTATAAATCATTTTTCAGTTTTCGATTCCACAATAAATAATGTCCATTAATTTTAGGTACAATTTTCAATGTGTAAAATACAAGCAATTTGATGTAACGAAGTAAACCTTGTTGGGTAAACAAGATTTATTATATTTTACTTACTTTTTAACCAAATTGTAAACTCTCGCGTAGAGAAGTTATGTCACATTGCAAAATAAACAAGACAAAAGGTATTTAAGTAAAAAAAAATTTACAAAAGCACCCTTATACTAATTGTGCGTATATGCAATCTTGGCAATTATTTAATCCTACATCACACTACGTCAGGTATACTCCCAACGTCCACCACTAAAACCGGTATACTCCCAACGTCCACCACTAAAACCGGCCCCAGTGGGGGACGTTGGAACAGTGCATTATTTTTTGTGCCAACGTCCACCAGTGGCGGACGTTGGGACATTAAAAATAATATTTATTTTCAGTGTTTTGTCAATGTAATCTAACTATAGCAAATGTATCTATAATTAAATGTAGGTGTTTATAATTGAACACGATCTCTTTTATTGTACCGAAACTTTTTAAAAACAAAGCAACTCAACCAATAAAAAAGTCATAGTTTGATTACAGGTGTAATTATACACCTGATTGCGGGGAAATTGGAGCCACTTTATGAGCAAGCAAATTCTGGGATGGATTTGATAGAAAAATTACCTGCATTAAGCGACATAAAGTCCTCACTATATGGAAGTAAAAATAAATCGGCGGGTGTATCAAAAATGCGGTTCAAAAATGTTGAAGAAATTAAAGTGCCTGAACAATTCAACAAAATTCTTTTAGCAGACTATATACATGTCGGTAATCGCATAATAGTATTTTGCATACAAGAAGCTAAAGAAATTAATGAAAATCGGATGAAAGAATTTTTTAGCGGCGGTATATTTAAAAGTTGCCCAAAGCTGTTCAATCAAATTTACACAGTCTATGGTGATTTGAAGAGCACTCAAAATAAAACGAATGTTATTCCGCTCATTTATGCGTTCATGACTCGCAGAGACGCAAAATCGTGTGGGTAAATACCGGTGTGGAGTTTTTTGGAGTTGCTCTCCAAAAATATTCCACACCGGTATATATTCATTTTTCACCGGACAACAAACGTAGAAGGATTGTAATATTAAATTATTGTACATATACCAGATGATTTTTTTTACTAGTTTTTTTATAGTGACAAGTTTTAGTGGTGGCCGTTGAGAGAAATATTACTTAGAGCGTTCCAACGTCCGCCACTGGTAGCCGTTGGCACAAAAATAACTCACTGTTCCATCGTCCACCACTGGGGCCGGTTTTAGTGGTGGACGTTGACACAAATATTACTTAGAGTGTTCCAACGTCCGCCACTGGTGGCCGTTGGCACAGAAAATAATGCACTGTTCCAACGTCCCCCACTGGGGCCGGTTTTAGTGGTGGACGTTGGGAGTATACCCTACGTCATTATCTAACGGTTCTTTGATACGAAAGTTCGATAGTTTCACCGTGTACATTGACATTAATTAAAAAAAACTAGGCTACATTTTGTACCAGAAAAGGTCATGTAGAAAGATAATTAATTTAACCGCGAATAATAACAGCAATAAAGGCTACCGTATCTGGAAATATGTGTTTAATACATTCCTACACCCGGCCGATGTATCAAATAAAACAATGCTACGGGAGCAGCAGTCTGCTCACAATGGTACAATGTATCCGATTCCCAATCGATCATCGCCGCTTCTGTATTTCAAAAGCTACTGCTTCGGCAACCCAATACATTTGCATATGAATAATTGGCAAAAAGTCTTATCTGGGAAACCTAGAGCATGGACGAGCTGTAACGAAATGGATTTACATAAAAATGAGAAATAATCTACGTGTGAATACAATAACCAATATGCTCAGGTGTTTCATAGATAGTACGTACCTACTTCCAATATATCCACGAATAAGTTCCTACCTTTCTTCGGACGTGGGTAGCCTCAAATAAAACAACATTTAAGAGAGCTCTTATTAAAATTTAATTTTAAAATTGGATATCGATAACTACAGGCCTTGTTCCAGCGTATGGACGCAGGTAACCTAAGTCGGTTTTACGTTGTTACAAGTTTAAGAAATGTTTTCAGTTATTTATTTTAATTCCATTAAAACATGCAAATTAAATTTATATGGACCAACACGTTATACGTGAGCTAAGATGGCAAGGCAAGGAATAAAGGTACGCTGGAAAGGTTTAAGGTGTGATTTACGTATGCGCGTAAATAGGTATAGTTAGAATAATTAGGTCAGTAGATCCCTGCGCCTTCCGTGTTTAGTGCGCTTAAATTTGGGTAGCCAGTAAATGTCACTTGACAGTTGGCCGCTATAGTTTTGGCATATTTCGAGTATACTATTAGATGTATGTGTCAGTATACCTTCATGGTAAGTTTAGGTTAGTAGGGTCCTGCGCCTACTGCGATAACCCAAAGTTCAGTAAATTATATGAAACGATTAAAATATTTCATTTCAGAGATCAGCTTTTATATTTTAGTTCAGCTGTTAAATGTTATCAGTTCTCGTGTAGATACCTATCTCAGGCGAATAATGAATGTTTGCTTTAGTTACAAACCATCGTGTGAACTAAAATTTAAAACAACTGTTCTGAGGTTTTCTTAATTATTTTTTTACTGTGTTCTTGTTGATCAAATCTTTTATATTTGATAGTTGTAAATCAACTCTCGTGTAGGAATTATAACTAATTTTATTTTAATAAAATTATTTTAAAATTACTTTCCCGCGGTGGCAAGTCTATGTGCTATTCTAGACTTATTATTTATCTCTTTGTCTCAGATGTCAGCTACTGATTACCTACCGATCTTTGGGTTGGGCAAACTGGTGATCCCAATAGAAGATAATAAGTATTGTATTGTAAACGTTGCCCTGTACAGACTGTACACACATCTAAAACAAACAAATTTGTTAATCTTAAGCCTAAACCCTTCTCAAATTTACTTGAATACAAAAAATGACATCAAAATCGGTCCAGCGTTTTAGTAGGAGTTTTAGTTAAAACAAAAGAGTTTTAGTACAACATATAAAGAGCATGGATTTTAAACAATATCCGATTCAAATTTGGAGTGACAATTGTAATTTATCTATCTCTATAACCTGACTTGAACTAGCCCTATAGAAGTCTATTCATAATGAACCCTCTCAGTCTTAATCGCAGCATAGCTCTAGATGACAACTTCCTTCAACAAAAAACACAATCTCCACCTAAAACAAACTCAATTACATCTTAAATCTTATCGTAAATGATTAAGGTCTAATTTGGGGTGTTGTTGGTGCCAGCTGTAAGATGCGTCACCACGTGCGTGCCGAATGCACGTGCATCGAGACATCTGCCGAGTTCACTGCACCACGCCCGAGGGAAGATAACTGGTTTATTTTTGAAGATATTTATATCAAATATGAAGATTATTTGAGAAACTGATAATTTTGTTTGTTACTTTTTAGTTCTACTTATATTGGGGCAGTTTTATCGATATTAATGTCAACAACTCCCATTCGCATTGATACCAGTCGTAAAGATCTATGAATGGACCATAGGAGTTTTTAATGAATTTAGATAAAAATGCGCATAACTAATAGGTTTGAAACAACGAGGCTTCCAGACAATGCACTGATAGCTAAGCACAGATCCTAACAAAATGAATCAAAATCGAAAACAAAATGAATAAGAGACAAACTATTTTCGTACAAAAAATTAAACCGACTTCAAAACCACAAATAGGCACTCAAAAGCTAAAAATAAACTAAAATCATTATTATTAGCGCTACTCACTCGTCTATTCGAAGTCTTATCTATACCTATATGACTGAATCTCCTGTATTTATGTGTGTTTACATTTAGGTATGTTATAAAATAAGTGTATATAGGTCGTTCTTATTTTTACAAATAAATAAAACCTATAACCAACAAGTAATTTAGTACATCTATCTTTTGTTCAGGTTCAGAGTTCGCTTAACACATACACTTATTTAATTTAACAAGTAGGAGTACAAAACGAGAACACATCGTTTAATTGAAATGGACGTGGAGAAAATTGCAGTTTACGTCTTGCCGATGCAACTCGTGAGCAAAATGGTGGCCCTTTTTGCTTATTACATTCGCATTGCCATTCAATGTAGTAATAGGGTCAGCATTTTGGGCACGATTTCCACAGATACCAGTCTCGTAGACGAAATGTATGCATATTCTTACTAATATTATAAACACGTAAGTTTGTTAAAGTATATTGATGTGTGTTTGTTACTCTGTCACGCAAAAACTTCTGAAGAGATTTGTATGAAGTTTGGTACAAAGATAGATTAGGGTCGGGAATGACATGTGGGCTATTTTTTATCCCGAAAAAATAAAGAAAGGGATCGGAAAATACGCGAAACCGCGGACGCTACTAATACTAATAATAAACGCGGACTACTATAATTTCCTGCTTTGTCCTAATTTTGCACAAAGGCTATATAGGTGGCTATTCTGGGCTATTTTTTTTTCAAAACGCCTGTAAGAGCTATCGGGCTTCGAAAGCCTTAATTAATGGCAACCCCCCTATGCGCTTGAAACATAAACATAGGGATGTGGGCTTTCTCCCCACTCTTACGTACCTATAGTGCCCAAACTTGGTCATTGACTGTCTGAAGTACACTCTTGCGGTTTACAGAAGAGCGGGAGCGCAGCTTCTTAGGATTACACTTAATAAATAGATAGGATTATAAATATGAAACTACGCTCCAAGATTGTGTTTATACTTATTGTATTTAATAGAGGTAGGTTCTGCGTAATTTATAGTACACAAATTTACATTAACTGCTTTAAAGCAAATAGTTTTACTAGAAACAATACAACTAAACTTAATAAGTACTCATTAAGTGTTAATTATATCAATTTTAGTTAAGTAAACCGAACATTCGCTTCATGTCTCCATTTTAATTTCTCAAATTGACCTCAAAGCTTTAAGGATTAATAGCAAAGAGTTTACATAATATGTATAAGTACTACGTATAGAGTTGGCACAAACGCATCTTTCTTGCCTTGTCGCTCTTCGAAGTGTCATACTTTTGTCGCGGCTAATCACTCTGTTGCCATAGAAAGTACGCACGTCATCTGCTTACGATTGACACAAAGGAACCGTGCGGAAAATCTAATTCTATACGTCGTATATGTAAACTCTTTGATTAATAGTTTGTCTGAGCCTCTGAGCCTCACAGCCTTAAAATGCGTGAAAAGCAAAATTCGCCAGAAAGTAAAGAGACCAGCACTAAGTTACTGCTCAGGTAAAAGTAATAAATTACAATTCCACTAAAAGAATAAAATCTGCTCGAAATTCTGTTAGCAAAGCCACCCTATTCTATTCCGAAGTTATTGAAGCCACCTGCAACTTCGGGGCCGTGTCGTCGTTACCCAATACGTTTTTTTTCTTCAATGGAGCCAGGTAGAGAAACTACTACACATACCTATTAGAGGAATTTCTTTGTTATGATGACGCATTGTTAGATTGTGATACGGTAACAGCATGAGATTTGGCAAGCACAATGAGGCGTTTAAGCCTGCAAAAATACCTGTCTAAAATAGTTCTCAATTTCGCCAATAGTGGTGCCAATGTTTCATTTTGTTAGAGTAATTTGATAAGCATAATATGTTACTATACATTGACATAATATAATATGTTTTAACCCATTTTTTAACCCCCGACAAAAAAAAGGGGTGTTATAAGTTTGACGTCGATGTCTGTCTGTCTGTCTGTCTGTCGGTCTGTCTGTCTGTCTGTCTGTCTGTCTGTCTGTCTGTCTGTCTGTCTGTCTGTCTGTCTGTGTGTGTGTCTGTCTGTGGCACCGTAGAGCTCAAACGGATGGACCGATTTCAATGCGGTTTTTTTTATTCGAAGGTTGATATTTGTGCGGATGTTCTTAGCTATGTTTGGTTAATATCGATTCAAGATGGCCGCCTCCACAAAATGGCGGACAAAATATTTCTTCACAACTTATCTCAATATGGGTATCAAATGAAAGGGCTTGACTAGTAGAATACAATACATAATAATAAATTTCAAATCCAAGATGGCCGCCACCACAAAATGGCGAATTACATTATTTTTTTCACTACTACCACAATATGGGTATCAAATGAAAGGGCTTGACTAGCAGAATGTTGTACAGATTACAAATCCGAGATCCGAGGTAGTCGGGGGTTAATCAAAATTTTTAATTTTGTTCTTGTTACGTAAGCGCACTCCTTCATAAACCGATCAGACTAGACGCGGTTAAGTGCTTACCTACCCTTTTCTTTATAGTAACCCTTACCTAAAGGGTACAAAGTTTTACTTGGTTTAAATAGTTTTTAATGAAGAATTATTCTGAAATCTCATTAATTGAATTTGTTTAGTTATCGTTGTTATATTTCGATTCAACCTATTTTAATGTTAATTCGAACTCTCTAGTTTTGATGTTCATTTCAATCCAACAACTGAATTAATAACCATCAATACAAATTTTGGCGAAGCACAATAACCGTCACAACTTCATAAAACTCAAAACTGCAAAGTTGAATGTTGTTGCATTCTTGAAATTCACGTAGTTTGTGCAAGTTTAATTTGAAACGAATGATATAATATGAAACCATCCAATAGTTTCTCCACTAACAACAATGACATAGCGTATAGCGTATAGCAATGACAATGATATTGCCAGAATCTGCGTCCTCAAGTTTTGGGCCCGTACCCACAGATTTCTAAAACAAAAGGCAGATGGAACGTGCGGAACACAGATCCTTAGGTCCAGAAAGCAAATATCAAAAGCCAAAGCAAATACAAACTCCAGTCAGTACGAAACGGACTTCCGTCTCGTACGGGAGTCCCGTGTGATTTTAAGTTTTGTTTAAGATTATACCGTCTTGTGTCTTCAAACATAGCAAACATTGTTCCCAAAAATAAGAAAAGGAAAGAGGAATATCATTTCATACGAAAGTTTGAATATTTTTACTGCTATTTATATAATTTAGGGGATTTCATTTCGATTGATGAATAGAAACACAACACCTCAACGAAAATTGGTTAATGTTGCTATACTAAATTGAAATTATTTTCCCTAAAGTTAAGGTAAAATATATATTATGATTTTTTTGAAGATACTCGTTGACCAAATTATTTATGTACCTAGATTATATTATTTTATTTTAAGATTTTTATAATCAAATTTTTTTAATTTAATGTGAATCGATGCCTAGCACAAATCCACGTCATTAGGTACTAGTGTTTATAAAAATACTAATAGTGTTGATGAAAACTATAGTTATGAAGCAAGTTTTCAATACTTATAAGTAGGTATAGTGGAACTTAAAAAAGTAGGCGAGTTCTTTTGAGAGATCTAATCGTTTTAATTAACCTCATGTTATCTGGTCGAGTCAGTAATGATTCGTGAGGGGTCGAGTCGAAGTTTTTTACGGTGCTAATTTGTGCGTACATACTTACCCAAAAAAGATGTTGGGATCAGGCCAATCGCTGTTGGCACCACATATACTGGCCTTGCTGCCAAGGTTGTAGGTATAAAACGTTGCTTTTTCGAGCTCCCTGTCCCAACAAACTTGATTTTGGTACTCTGGGTGGACGTGAGGCTGCTGTTCATTCTGTCCTGACTTTCTTTGTCCTAAATTGGGGAGAGGGCTGTTAAAGGTGGACGTCAAAAACGCAATTAATTTGGTTGATCGTGGACCCCGTTGTCCGAAGTGAAGAATAAAATTCTTGACCTCTACAATTTTCTTTGGCAATGTTATGGCGGACCCGCAAAATTGTCAAAACAATCCTATGCTATCTTCCGTTGGCTATCAATTTGGTGAACCTTCGGCCATGCGACCTTCGCCCTGGCCATTCGTTCTATCATTTAATGTCTCCAGTCCAATTCAAACGTTTGGTACTTGGACGACGGAACTTTGGGTGGCGATGTGAATAATGTTCAACTGATTTACAAAAACTCTTACACGGTTTTCGTTGGTTAGTATCAACATTTTTGAAAAGGTGAACTTTTCGTTTGCGACACGCGTCCATACAAAGATTGTATAGTAAACAAATTGAATGATCTGGCCCCCCAACATCAAATCAGTTGACAAAAATTATCTGCACCTCCTGTGTTCACCGATATTAGGTAAATGAGTAGGTGCCACCTTTTGTCAAGCATATTATTCAAAATTTTACAGGAAACTCCGATAGAATACTCAAAATAAACACACACATAACTTTTACTATTATTCGGCATTGTCTTTTTAATCCGAATTTTCTGTACGAATATTCTATCGAATTTTAAGTTGGATGCAAAATCAAAATTCTTAACTTCATAGGATGGAAATAGTAATAAAAAGAAATCCTTGCATAATATATACTCGGTGTAATAATAAATTATTTTAACATTATAATATATTGTTTATTATACGCTATGATTTCCGAAGCTAAGACAACAATATTGGGATATTTTTCTTGAGACTGGGAACATTACACGCACACCAACGTGAGTAATTTGACAACGTCGGTGAGAGCTGTCGCGCATACATAACTAATTACTGGCCTCACAGTGTCGTTCACGAAGGTTTCATCTGTTTAGAAATCTGTGCCCGTACCATAATAAATCTCATTCCAAGCCAAACAAATGAAGATCAACTTTTATACACCACGACTACGCAAAACGCATCTTATCACTGGGTGATTTGGATCATAGTCACGGTGCACGTATTCAATTCAAAATAATTGAGGATCAACATGATGCACCGATCGGTAACGTAATCTTCAACCCATAGTACCTACCTACTTTATTATTTTACAAAATTACGGCAACGGGAACTACCCTAGTAAAACCGCGGAGCTTCTCTAGTAATAACTAAATTATCTTTATGATTCATTCTTTTTACTAAAAAAGAGGGGTCTACAATGTTTGTCTTGGGGATCTAGCTAAGTATAAAAAACGTATGTATGTGTTTATCTACCTGTGGGTTATTGCGATATCATACCTCCCAAACAGATCCTTTATACTATTTGTTTTGTCAAAAGCAGACCTGATGGAGTTTTCTAAGCATGGAAAGCCTGCCAAAAGTTAAAATATAGTTAACAAGTGGACATGCTATCTAGATATAAGCTCATAGTACAGGGCCTGAGGCTACAAAGCCCGCGATAACCACCAACTTTACCATTACCAACTCCGAACTTGTCAGCCACGGAGCCAAACATTGTCCCCGAGTCTCTCCAGAACTGTGTCAATATATCATTCTAAATCAATTCGTGGTTACGCAGATCGGGTAAGCAGAAACCGTTATACACATAATTATCGTGATAATTTATGTACCCTGAAACGTGAAACCTTTTACGTTTAATCCTGAATTTATACATTCCAGAAAAAAAAATGTACAGACCTACTAGTCTAGAATGCGTTTAGATGTGTGTGTGTTTTTTTTTTCAAAACAAACACATCATGAGGCCTTAATCTGATCTTTTGATTTTCCTAATGAATTGTAGATTATTAGATAACCTGGTAGCTAGATTATCGCCTTATTGCGCTTAATAAAAAAATTAAGCAACATTTGAAAACCTTATTATTTAATACTTATAACCTTATTATATATACCTTATATTAAGAGGACAAAAACAATACCAAAAGTGATCTCATATAACGTCGTTATTTTTTCGCAGATTCAAGGTAGATATAACAATAGGTACCTACATTTTCTATGGAATATTTCCTGTATGCATAATATAAGCAGCTGACTAAATGTAATGCACCCACTGCCGCGAATCAGGGCCTTCTCATGCAAAGAGAGCGTCAAGGCCATAATCCATTACGCTGGCCCAGTGCAGGTTGGTATGGCTGACGCATGACCTCGATATATTCTTTAAACACACCAGTTTCCTCACGATGATTGTTGGATCTTTCAGCGTTTTTAACCCCCCGATCAAAAAAAGGGGTGTTAATAAGTTTGACGTCGATGTCTGTCTGTCTGTGTGTGGCACCGTAGAGCTTAAACAGATGGGCCGATTTCAATGAGATTTTTTTTATTTGAAGGTTAATTTCTGAGCGGATGTTCTTAGGTATGTGTGGTTAATATAGCTTCAAGATGACCGCCTCCACAAAATGACGGACAAAATATTTCTTCACAACCAACCTCAATATGGGTATCAAATGAAAGGGCTTGACTAGTAGAATATATACACTATAACAAATTTCAAATCCAAGATGGCCGCCACCACAACAAAATATTTCTTCACAACCAACCTCACTATGGATATCAAATGAAAGGGCTTGACTAGTAGAATACTATACACTATAACAAATTTCAAATCCATGATGGCCGCCACCACAAAATCGCGAATTACTTTTATTTTCTTTTTTTCACAACTCCCTCAATATGAATATCAAATGAAAGGGCTTGACTAGTGGACTGTTGTACAGCTTACAAATCCGAGGTAGTCGAGGGTAAATCAAAATTTTTAGTTTTGTTCTTGTTAAGTTAGTGTAGCGTTCCAACCAGGGGCTCCGAACCGGCAGTCACCGTTCTCTCGACTAGAACAGCCATAACTTATGCCGTACGCGTAGCCTTGTATTTAACATTTGAACTTTACTCCAGAAATATCAATTCTAGAGTAAACACGTCATCCTGTCAAATTGAGTGTTTGACGGCCTCACCGACAGATAAACTAGTTACTTGTTTGCTGAGATAGAAAATTGATTTATCCATTTCTTTTCTTAGTCGTCTTATCGATGCAACAGATTTTGGGGTCGGTCGCTGGAAGACCTTTTATTTTTTGCTGGATAAGCAAGGCTTTACCTCTTATCTTTTGATACAGGGTTTTACGGACGAAGACACTTTGTAATAATATACGTTTGCCTGAATAAACTATGTTTTGTAAAGTAGATAGGCAGTAGAGACATTTTTATAATTTAGAATGTTATAAATGACAGAAGCCAATCACATTTAGAACATAAAGAGCCTAAATCACTATTGAGCCGTGTACCGCGCTCGTCAGTCTTACTTAGTTCGACTAACAAAGGTGATCGATCAGTACATGGTAATTACGGAACATAGTGATATACTTAGTTATTAACTGAAATTAACAAAAAATTGTCATAGTGCAGTGCCAAGTAATGATTTCGACTCATGTGACATAGCTGGGTTACCTGATGGTAAACAATAAATACGGTTGCTCATAACACCAATGTGTCGTGTTAAAACTAAATCGTATTTATTGTTTACCATCAGGCACATATCCTGCTCGTTTTATCAGTTTATATCTACTATAAAAATCGTCCTAAAAAGACCGAAAAAGAAAATAACTTTGAAACATCTCCCCGTGATTAGAAGAAACTTTTGTGTCAAAACCATTGAGATAATATTATAATTTCTCAAAGGTCAAAACTCGTAATTCATAAGTTTGCCTGTGAGCATGGTGCATGAAAATGCATCGTAATCTAGGGGATTCGCGCTAAGCCATTTAGTAATAGTAAAACCGTAATGATAGCACTCGTGTAATTAACAACCGTAATGGCTTAATACAACGTTATGCTAAGAAACTTTTGGTTAATTTTCCTACCATAAATTTTTGCAATCGGATTTTTTTATTTTGATTTCTACAAGATTTTTATATGTCGTGAATAAACTACCCGTTGTAGTACCCAGCTGGATGTCTTCAAACGTAGATTGAATAGATATCTTCTAGACAAAAATGTTACACCTTGTGATGGCTTTATTTAGAACATAGATAAGGTGAGCTAAGGTCAAACCACTCTACTTAGCATGTGGGTTAAACGCAACCCAATTAATAGTGTTATGATAAAAAATTCCTCATATATTTATTTATTGACATTAAAATAAAAAGTTTTTTGATAAATCCATTCACCAGTCGAAGAATAAGCCCGAAAAGACAGAACAAAAATGGGAACACTTCTTGTTCTCAATTTTCTTCTCAACATATTGTGTAGAGTTCAAAAGACCTTGTTATTATTAACCCGAATTCCCTTTGGTAATCCGAAAAATTACCTCGAAACATATTGAATGTTGTATTGAATGAACCGAAATACCCTTAAAATACCCAAATGCTTTTGCCGCACTGAATTTATATACGTCTGGGAAACGTAAGAAGCAAATAATGGTAAATTATACGGTGCAATTGAAAAGCATTTTACTCACACGTTGAGCTCAGCGATTTACCGTTTTTATGGGTTTGATGATATTTGTGTTGTACATTATCGTACCAAAAAAGTAATTCATTGATAACTTTTCATCATCACCCAACAACACGCCAATAAGGCGTTTACAGAACAACAAACCTAAGTGATGCAGTGAATGCGCCAAAAAATCTTGTTCTTCCCACTAATATTATAAATGTCCAAGTTGGTGAGTATGTAGGGATACTTGTTAATCTTTCACGCAAAAATCGGAATTTTGAAGAAATTTAATACACAATTAGATAATAGTCTGGAATAACACATAGGCTGACTTTTATCACGAGAAATTAACAGGAGTCAGAACTACGCGGGTGAAACCATAGGCCTCTGCTAGTGTGTTTATCGACTATCTCTAACAAAATTAAACATGAACGCCACTCGGAGTGGCGTCAGTGGAGTGGTTTCACCTGCGTAGTTTTGACTCCTGTTAATTTCTCGTGATAAAAGTCAGCCTATGTGTTATTCCAGACTATTATCTAATTGTGTATTAAATTTCTTCAAAATTCTTTCCGATTTTTGAAGAAATTTAATAATCCGAGTGAAAGATTAACAAGTATCCCTACATACTCACCAACTTGGACATTTATAATATTAGTGGGAAGAACAAGATTTATTCGCGCATTATAATAATATATAATAATAAATCTAATTAAGGACTATTTTTCTCAGGTTTCGATGCATTCTGAGGTCTTATACAGAGAAGCGCTCGTAATCTGTCTAACAACCCATCGCAAGCAGCACGCGAGACTCTACTAACTTTACTGAAACGGTGCAAAAGTGTCCATAATAACTGCCCATAAATGATTCACCAATAACAGCACCATAAACTAAGTAAGGAGCACAAACTAACCAGAGAGGCATTCTGTAGGGAGATACCATTGCACCACATACGAGCGACATTCACCAGACTTATCTCGTGAATAATTTATACTTATCTGAATTTAGAATCATAGGCGACAAGATATGAATGCAAAAACAAAGATAAACTCTAAAAACTTTCATTTAAAAACCTCAACTGCAAAAAAATTACTGATAAATAAAACATACAAAATACTATCTAAGAACACTTGGGTCATTCAGAAGAATTTAACGATATTTAATTGTCAAAATCCATTCAACCGTTTAGAAGATATGTGAAAATAAAGAAATCTACAAACGTAAAGATACGCGCGGAAAACATAACCCTTCATTCAGACGGGCAAAAATGTCGAATTGTTATTTAAAATTATTGTTACTATTTAGTAAATATATAATATAAATAATAGTATAAATTATTGTTACCACACATTGCAATAACATGTCGCTTGCCACGCCACGCCCGATCCTCGGTGTATCCTAACATTCCTAGCTTATGTTAAGTATCAAATCACCGTTTGCTGCCTTATGCAATCTTTCGATGGAGAATTGAGGTGAATTTCGAGCGCACCGTAGATATCATGAGATTGACTGCCGAATAGATAGCCATCACGCGCGCGCACTCTTCTTGAAAAAGGCTACCGGACGCGGCCGAAACTCGAGTCGGATCGAACCAAGCAAATCGCACGTGAGTTACACGTTTACCTAATTAAATATCATGAGATTGATATTCCTGTAAGTGCACTTACCCGTATACAGCGGCTGCGCCGGCGATGCCTCCGCCGCACTGCGCCGCGATGTACAGAGCCGTCCGCAGCGGAGAGACCAGCCGCCGAACGCACAATGCCGTTGACACAGCCGGGTTCACGTGTGCTCCTGAAAACAACAAAAGAAACCTAGTACAACATATATTATTATTTTTTAAACCGACTTCAAAAAAGGAGGTTTCTAAATTCGACCTTATATATTGAAGCTGAAGTATTCTTTTTAAATAAATATACGGTTAACTCACGCGATATACAGTCAGTCTACTCCGAGTTAAGTTTGTTTGTGTGCCAAACGAGCAGCGGTCCCGCCCATGCACTCTCCATGAAAAAGGCCGCCGGACACGGCCGAAACTTAAGTTAGACTTGACTGTATATGAAGTGAGTTAGTATATCTCATTGTTTAAAAATGTGTAATAACTACGTTAGTTTTCATACTTAAGTATTCTTAATTTTGTTCATTCACACTCCACACATTCATCTCAACATTTGCATCTAACTCTATCTAAGAGACACACGCCTCTTTCTTTTATTGTCACCTTTGGTGGCTCAACACCAAGCTGTATGGAGCAAAATTTTGTTAAATATACCTATTACGTAAAAATTACACATACATGTATTCAACAATGGTCCCTTTTTGTAAAAATGTTGTAGCGGTATTTCCCAGAAATCCTAAAACTTCCGGGATTATGTAGATTTTTGACCCGATACTGCCTCTTTTGCATGTTTATCAGCTTCTTCGATGTTTTAGATACCGATTTCTGACGGATAACTTAAATGTATGGCACAAAAGAATAGGAATAAAGACCTTTTATAGGTTTTTTAAAACATTACTATTGCGATGATTGTCAATCGTATCGTCTCGTTCCTTCTTATAGTACACTCCGCGAGGTATATGCTGAGCTTTGCATTAGTGTGAGTGATCACCAATCAGGCAGGAGCGCGGCGAGACAGAATGGCGCCGCGCCTAAGGCCGGTTGTCACACCTACACTATCCATGTACACTCACACAAATGCAAAGCTCAGCTTATGCCCCGCGGAGTGTACTCGAACCTACGAGTACGTACGTAGTGTAGTACGTTTTGACTATGTAGTTTTCAGTTTACAATAATCATAATACATTTGAAGATTTTAATGAAAAACTTTAGAATCCTACTTCCCACTATCCTACCAACATTATGAATGTAAAAGTTTAAATATTTGAGCCTCAATCGCGTCGGAACAGATGAACCATAGAGTACATTCAAAACACTAAACCAATTGAGTCAAAATTTAGAATACAGATTGATTTAGCAAAAGAAAACTTTTTAATATGGGAAAAATTATTTAAACGATAATTATTGGAACCCCAACTACCTATGAGAATAAAACCAGGGCTGCTACTAGTTGATTATATAGAGCACAATCCAAAAACAACTGTTAATTTTTCATTGCTGTTGTAAAATCCGAAGTTTTTTGCTTCTGCTCGTTTGAGTTGAACTTTACTGCTTGAATGCGCAGCATAAAACATAATAGAGGTAGTAAAATTTTACGAGAGAGACAGTTCTCCAGAAACCTGCGGCCACGAACCGCCTGCGCGATAAACAATAGAAAGTTATGAGGTGCTTCTGGAGGGGTATCACTTCTGATAGTGTGGAGACGAGTGGAACTCCGTGAACGAAAGTGTTTTTATTGTTTTGGGAACCACGTTTTGACTATGAAGTTTTGGTAAGTATTCGGAATCGGCCAATGCGATTAGGATTCACATCGGCTAAGTTTTACATCTAATTTTCAAACACGAGGAGTACAACTCCGTGAGAGAAAGTGTTTTATCGTATTGAGAATCCTATTTTGGCCATATAGGTTTAGTAAGTCTTGATAGCTTTCCGTGTGTTTCATTTTCTTTATAGAATTAGATATGTGGCAAAACGCATAATTATTTATCATTTTGATAGTAACCAGTTTCTTGCCGCGGAAACAGTAGCAGTAGTCGGTAACATTTCTCATTATACAGCATAAATCTTATACAGGATTTTCAAAGTACGTCACACATCATCATTATCATAATTAGCGCGCACTCGTCCACATTTGAACTCAGTCCTCTCCCATTTCACGCCACTCAGCCCGATCCAAGTCTTTAAGTTTCCAACCTCTACCATCTGCTTTTCATAAATCGTCGTTCCATCTCGTTCAGGGCGTCCTACTCTACATAAAGAACGAAACTACTTTCAACTTACTACATATTTTCGCAAATGGCTCTGATTTCCATTCCGATTCGGATAGTAGTTCACAAATTAATTTACTAATCAAATTAAATTACAATGAGAACTGTAATACCTAACCCACTACTAACACGAAGCACATCTGAATTTAAAGTACTTATTACAATTTTTAAAGCACTTTTTAGTTTTAATTCTTGGACTCAGGGTCTTCTCAGGAGTGTATCAATGATACATTTTTATCACGCAAACCGAATTAGACGATTGTGACGGTTGATAGTTTTTATTGTAGATGTAAGAAATTATTAAAACCACGGATATCGGATTAAAACTGATCTCCTGATACAGTTGGTAATCTATCTCTTCACAAAGCCGTAGAGCGTGGATTCGATTCCTATCTTAGACAAATATCTATTTGTGTGATAATTACTAATATTTGTCATGTGTCTTCGTGTCTCTATGTATCCTAAATAAGTATATTTTTAAAACTACTTAAATATAATGTCAGCTATCAGGTTTCCATGACATAAGCTTTGTTTAGTTTGGGGTTAAATTGTGTTATGTAAGAAACGACCACAAATATTTAACTATTAATTGTATTAGTTTACTTTTTTCAAACAATCTTCTCGATAAATAGCACTATATCAATGACATGCTCGTGGCCAGGAAACTTTTTTTTATACAACAGAGGAATGACAGTACCTCTACATTTGGTAAAACATAAAATGAGTAAAACCGTTCAGTTTTTTCCTCCCAAACCGGATTTGGGCGCGGGCGGCCCAACCGGGACCGGCCAGCTGTTGCAGAAAGTTAAATCATTTCGCCTGGAATAAATCCCTTCGCCACGAACGTAGCCACAATTTCTGTTGTCATATCATTCTCTTTTCGAAAGAAGTTTGAAAAAACCGCTCGTGAATGCCTTCAGCCTTCGGATATAGAGTTTTGTTTTTTGTCTGCACAGATTTCTAAAACAAATCTGTGTTTGTCTGCACAGATTTCTAAAACAAAAGGCAGATGGAACGTGCAGAACACAGATCCTTAGGTCCGGAAAGCAAATATTAAACGCCAAAGCAAATACAAACTCCAGTCAGTACGAAACTGACTTCCGTCTCGTACGGGAGTCCCGTGTGATTTTACGTTTTGTTTAAGATTATGCCGTCTTGTGTCATCAAACATTGCGAACATTGTTCCCAAAAATAAAAAAAGGAAATTTCATAGGAAAGTTTGAATATTTTTACTGGTATTTATTAAATTTAGACGATTTTATTTCGATTGATGAATAGAAACACAACACCTCAACGAAAATAGGTCAGTGTTGCTTTACTAAATTGAAATTATTTTCCCTGAAGTTAAGGTAAAATAAAGATTCTAATTTTGTTTTGAAGATACTCATAGACCAAATTATTGATGAACATTGTATAATTCAATTTTAAGCCCTATTTTTATAATCGTTATTTTTTTTAATTTAATGTGAATCGATGCCAAGAACAAATCCTCGCCGTTACTAGGGTTAATAAAAATACTAATAGTGTTGATGAAAACTATATAGTTATGAAACGAATAGATAAGAACAAATCCTCGCCGTTATAAAACGTCTCGTCTATGACCTGTGTGTGCAGTGCTGTTAGCATATATATATTTAATAATACGAACATATTTCTTTCTTACTCCTTGTTGAATTAGAACCTCCCAGAGCAGATTGTGTTTGATTGAGTCGAAAGCTTTATTGTAGTCGACAAATGCAATGTATAGGTCTCTTCCCATACTCTTGAGATTTTTCTATTAACTGTTTTAATACATGCATATGATAAATAGTTGAAAACTCTGCTTTAAAACCAGCTTTGTTCAATAGGCTGTTCTTAATCTATAGTCCTTGATATTCTATTTAGGTTCAGCTTTGAAAAAATTTGTAAATGTTTGACATGAGGCTAATAGGTCTATAATTTTCAATTACGTTTCTGTCTCTTTTTGTGGAGCAAGTTATTAACAAGAAATCCTTGCATTATACATTCATTATCGGTGTTATAATAAATTATTTAAAAATAATGTTTTATGCGTTAATTATACGTGAAAATTTCCAAAGCTTAACAACACATATTAAGGCACATATTGGTGGGATGCAAGGTGCTCCTTAATGGGGGTCATTACTCACGGCGCCATGACAGAGTACTTGAAATCATACGTGAAGCCATGAGCCTTTCAGTAGCTAGAGCCCAAAAGGGATTGACGACAAAAAAAAGACAAATTAACTTTGTAAAAGAAGGCTCAACATCAAACTCCAGGAACAAGCCTTACTCAATCCTGGGTACAGCACCTGATTGGACTATTTTAACGGACACGTATGAAAAGCACTACAAAATCCCAGAGGATGTGGGTGTTTCGTCATCCAGACCGGACATTTTCCTTTTTTCTAGAGCTACAAAACGCATAGTCCTTGTAGAACTTACCGTACCGTGGCAAACTAATATACCTAAAGACTACGCGATGAAACAAAATAAGTATTACGACCTCCTAAACGAATTAACAAAAAACGGCTATGTAGTTAGTTTATACGCTATAGAAGTGGGAGCGACAGGTATACCAGCAAAATCTCTCTATAACCTGCTGAAAGACCTTGGCTTATCCAGAAGTGCAGTAAGTTCTATACTAGAACGAGTATCTAAAGCTGCACTAGTAGGCTCATATCAGATTTGGCTGGGCAGGGAGAGAAACACGAGTAGTGAAGGTGAGTGTTGATGTACGTCACAAAGGGGCCCCCTTAAACCTACGCCCGAGTCACAAGTCTCGGGGTCTACTCGGGTTTTCTCTTTGTGCCACACGATGGACCCGGCACCCGCACGGTGAATCCATGGAATGCTAAGAAAATCGTCTCAACAATAGTGGGACTTTTTTCTTAAGACTGGGAACATTACACGCACACCAACGTGAGTAATTTGACAACGTCTGTGAGAGCTGTCACGCATACATAACTAATGACTGGCCTCACAGTGTTGTTCACGAAGGTTTCATCTGTTTAGAAATCTGTGTTTGTCTGGCTGATTTTAAATATCATCATACTAATATTATAAACGTCAAAGTTTTAACTTTTGTTGCTCAATCACATCAGAACGGCTAAACGGATTTTGTTGAAATTTCAAAATACAATTAAATTATAGTATGGAATAGCTCATAGTCTACTTTTTGAGGCACAATAAACAACGGAGCGTTGCTAGTAAAAAGATATATTTATACAATATTAGTGTTATGTCAGTTACGTGGATACCACCATACGAGTTTTACTTCGTTTTTGTCTGGACCGCGATATTTGGAGAATGTCAAACAACGACACACATTTATTCTATACTTGTATTTTTAGCGTCGCACAACGCTAGCAAATGTATGGCCAATAATTAGTATGCTACATTATTTAATAAATTAAAAGAATTTATATAAAGCTGTATGACGCGTAACATTGTTTTTTAATAAATAATTAAGATTATATTACGGGACTAAAAAATAGAGCCCGACTTAGAGACTAACCCCAGGTAGTTATAATTTAAAGTTTTTATTTTAAAATAAATAGTGGTAGCTGGAAGCAGGTCAGAAACTCTACCTGTGTAGCCCACATGCCTGCCCTGTAAACCTGTATACGATACAATCTGTGCAACCTGCTTAATATTCAGCCTGGATCACTCCCGTGACTAGAATAAAGGAAACAGGCCCTCGATCCTGCAATAGCAAACTCCAAACGCTAACCTTGTGTATACGAATTCGTTGACTACTCAGGACAAACAATATTGTGATTAATTTAGATTTTGCTCTTTCTCTGGATGTTTTTATGATAAGTTAGTTAATTAGATTGACCGCCTTTTCCGCACTTACCCTCCTTATTGGGCCATTGTGCATGATGTTTCTACAATAAATAATAATTATAGATGTTCGTCGATATTTTTTCTAACTAAACCATCTAGTAACAAACAAATCAAACCTTGAACTATGAAAGTCAGATTGATATAATACTTACATTGTTTAAAGTTTTACTTACATATGTACGAAACATAGAAACACCTAAATACATTCCATTATAGCAAATATCCACATTCATCACACAACACCATTTTGCCACAAACTAAGCAAAGCTTGTTCTATGTAAGCCAGATTGCACATATAATACTTATTCTTTTTACATAAAAATTTCGTGTCACATTGTTTGTCTGCGATTAACCTCTAAATATATTTAATTAAACAGGTAAATAAATTTTTATATATTTGTGTATTTTAAGTTAGTACTATGGCTTTATTCGAGCTAAGTAGGAACAGGCTGTTATATAATTTTAAATACATACTTATGACACATAGAAACACCCAGACACAGAACAAACACCCATATTCATCACACAAATATTTTCCCTGGATAGGAATCGAACCCACGACCTACTTCAATGAACATACTCAGTAACACGTTACGATGTCAATTAAATCAGACAAACATTGAAATACCTGACATTTAATTATAATAACGAGTCCTGATCAAGTTATACCCGAGTATGTTTGCGTTACAAATGTTGTTATTACAGAATAAACCAGTTGCTGTAAAGTAGTGTTTACTCGGTACTTGATGGGGTTCTGTGTTAATTATTTATCGAAGCTCGCAATTTCAATCAATTTAACTCAGTTACACGAATAAATAGTTAATTTATAAAACCAGTTCATTTGGGAACTGCGATTCCAAGTTTACGGATCGTATCATAAAATAGATCTCATTTGCATCAGGGATGAGACAATAGAGTATAATATTACTAACTAAGGCGGTGTTTTGTACGTAAATGATGCAATTTAGGAGTCTTGTGGTTTAGTTAGTCTGCCCATTGAGTTGTGGGTGTTGGGTAATGGCGTAGAATAGATAATACGTAATCCTGATAATGATTTCGATAGCTAGTAGTACCAGCTAGTAGTAGTAGAAACTGCCAAAAAAATGAAAAATGAAATGATTTCTTTATGGAAAAAAACTGATAGTGACTATGAATAAAATTATCTTTATGATTACGGTTATTTGGACTTTCATGTTCCTACAGCTGAAACCCAGGGCTTCTAGCATATGCCATTGTCTACTATGTTAGCCATGTGTGGATTGGCGAACTTCATTTTTTTTCTATTTCGGTACACGCTGTTTCCTTGTGATGTTTTCCTTCACCTGTTAAGTCAATAGTGATGATAACTCCACTTGGGAAAATATTCAGAGGTGCTGGCGAGATTCAAATCTACGACCTCACGGTTCTGGATTCGGACATTATAACCAAGCAGTAAAGTGCAAACATTATTGTATTCCGATTTGAAGGGAAATGTTTCTAGAGAAATCACTAGCGCGACACTGTGTTGTCATAGACAGGCATGTTGCTTACTATCAGGCACAGGTCCTGCTCGTCTCGTCACTCTATATTATTTAAAAACCCGACTTTTGCAATCTCAATGCTTTATGTACCGGCACCGTGTGTACCGGTATTTTTTTTACTATTACCAACCATTACACAAAGCTTACGTAGACCAAAAACCTGACATTTTTTTTACAACATCAAACGGTACAAAGTTATAGATAAAAAAATCGAATTGTATTAACAAAGTAATTCTAAGAAGAAAAATATTTATTCATGTTTTTGTTTATTTAATTAAGACTACCTAGTCTTAGTCCTACCTAGCCCGTAGTTTTAAGTTTTTAAAAACAATCTGAGACCTACAAACTATTGTTTAAGCTCTGAAAAAAAGATGTATTAGTTAAGGATATACTCTAGTGATATTCGCATTCAGTAACACGATGTAATGAATTTCACTCGAAAGAAAGAAATCCGAAAGCTAACCCTTTTCATAAATACGTTTTCATAATACGGTGGTAATTCGTTTTCCCAGTCAAGATACCTACTACAAAGCAGGGTTGTTACGGATGCAAAAATGTAGACATCCGCGGATGCAGATGCGGATGCGGATGCGGATTATTAGAAGTTCACATCCGCGGATGCGGATTCGAAGCGGATGCGGATGCGATGCAGATGCGGATTTTGGGATTTTAAAAGGACAATTATTTAAATTTTAAGTGTAAAATAAGTCCAGATATTGCTTTTTATTGGTGGCGACATTTCACCTAATATTTATATCAAAATATTCATTAAACACACAAAAAACTATGAAGTACACAGTAAACACTCACTGTAACTATAATTTATTGACAATGAGAAAAAACACAACAAACAAACCTGTAGGATCTTGTTACCAATGTGCGCCTTTCTATTCGACAGTTACTGAATGAAGTTAGTAATTACCAAAACAAACGCGAAGCACGTGCCACTCTGGCTCCGCCCACTTTCTTTACATGTAGTTACTTGTTGATGTGAATCTGCATCCGTAAAAACTCCGCATTGATTGATGCGGATGTGAATGCGGATGCAGATGTCTGAATTAATGCGAATGTTCCGCATTTGCGGATGCGGATGTGAATATTCGCAACAACCCTGCTACAAAGTATTCGCCTACTTCTTTTTTAAAAATCGAGTATTTCCGTCAGTTCCCTTTAGAAATATATTACAATTTTAGTAAGTAATACGTAATACCAGAAAAGTTACAAAGAGCGAGATCTGAAGGTAATATCAAAATGAAAGATTTGCTTAGATCCCTCGGCCCTGCGTAAACACATAATATTTTATAAAGGATCATATTTTTATCAAAATGAACCCAAGCTGAACCCATATCAATTACTATGCGAAGGTCGAAGGTCGAACGCGAGAAAAATAACCAGGGTTTATGTACCGGAGCCCGATTCACAGCTTCTACGGTGAGGAGGCTACAATGAGGAGAATATCTCTCATCTTAACACCTTTATTTCCATACGCTAGAACTCAGAATAGAACAAAATACTTATAAGCATGTTGCTGACTGTACAGTACGAACATCCTGACAAATGAATGTGCTGCAGAATCGAAATAAAAAGCCTTAAAAGCATGTAAAACTTGAAACGGTCGGTCCTTGATTAAAATGCATCGTAGTGAGAGCTGTAGCTATACAACGGTCTAAAAAGTCCTTTGTGAGCCAACAGCAAAGGAAATAGTATTTTGAATTGCGTTTTACGTTACAATAAATCCTGGACCCTGGGAATCCAATCAAAAGCGTTTTGGTTACGTGTTCGTGACAATTTTTATCCGATAAAATGGCAGGTGCAACCGCACGAAGATGCAATAAATACCTTGAATTTAAATTAAACGTTCGCAGATACATCACTATGTACTCAGACATCTACGTCAATATACACTTGAAGTATCCCTACCTACTCTGTGGAAGATCTAAGGGAACGACAGGTGTAAATACTATTTAAAAAAAAAAAAATATTAATGCTAAATTAAAACAATCAAATAATTACAATTTCACCCACATCGAATGAATAGGTACAAATACATTATTACGTCATTAAATTTCAAACAAGTCGGCCCGAGCTGTTCTTGACGCCAAGGTACCCCAAACGCAAACTGACGTTATTGTAGAGGTACTTACACTGGGTATTAGTAGCCCACTACTGAGACTCGGGAGTTTCGGGACCTCCTCTCGCAAGGAGAGACTCAAGGCCTTTTCAACACATTTCAGCCTTCGGTGGTCTATTGCTGGTTGGTGGGCAACGCATGACCTCGAAAGATTCTTGAAATAGGCCGGTTTCCTCACGATGTTTAAATTGGGCAAAGAGTGTAAAATAAAGAGAATACTGACTTTGATTTCTCCACGAAGTTGCATTATATTACAAATTTAATATTGAATTACACTAAACATAAATTGTTACAAAATATCATAAATACCTACTGAACTATGCCTCTGCCAGAGAGCAATTAACATTTAGTATACATTTCAGGGTATAAAATAAAAAATATCAATTTCAAATTGTACGCCTATTTAATATTTATACTATTAAATCTATATAATAGATATGTATGTATAATACTTTTAAATGATACAAAAATAATTTAGTTGTTTGATTTTTTATTAAATATCAAAATAGACATTATCACAATATGAAATAAAAATAACACGATCACAAAAATGTAGAAATTAATAAGTAGATATAAAAAGAATCACAAAAGTCACTAATAGTTATTTGTTATACAAGAGTGCAAAGTTGATTTTTAACCGCGTGCTCAATTTTGATGACCGAGCAAGCGAAGGATTCTAAAATTGAATCACGAGCGCAGCGAGTGATTCAAAATTAGAATCCTGAGCGTAGCAAGGGAATCAAAAGAGCACAAGGTGAAAAATCTTTGCACTCGAGTGCAACACGTAACTTTTCATTCCACCTCAGCGAGGAAATGACTAAATGCAAACTTTTAAATGTTTTCGCGCTAAGCAAATTAAAAAAAAGTAAGTACACCAAGGAGGTTCCGAGTCTGAGTTTTTAACAAATTAAAAAAAAAAGTATGATGCATTCGGCACCAAGGAGGTAGAAATAAATAGGTTGAATTATGTTTTGAATTCAAAACCTCAGTACACGCGATGTTCTAAATTCAAATTTACTTTAACCTCTAGAGGGTAAAAACGACTTTTGCGCCCTGATATCGAGGAGCAAAAGTACTCTTTCCGAGCTGGTGGGATGAAAAAATATTTATTGCTTCAAGCTGGCCTTTTCTTATCTATTCTATTTCAATTCTACTGTCGTAATCAAAAATAAATATCAACTTGAAGTTGATCCTTTTAGAAACAAAAGTTAGGTCTAGCAATAGAAGCGCTTCAAATAAAACCACGGTTACTGCTTCAAAAGAGTTAAAATAGAAATTTGCGGATCGTTGAGATCGATACGAGGCTGCAGTCCACATCAGTTCAGCTTGAAATAGGGCCTCCCCCGCCGGCTATTAGCAAAATTAGGGCAGGAGCGAACACTTTAAAATTCATCACGGATATCTGCGAACATTGTCCACTTAGAATTAAGCCCCGATTGTCTGTCACTTCCATAACTTTTATTATTAGACTATGATATAATTTTAAATGTCGTGGTCCCTCGCGAAGTCATTATCTAGGGGAGGCGGGTGAAGGGTGAATATTGCCCATGTTACCACGTGTTGTATCGATTTTGTATTCCGCCTTAATGTTTTAAGTTTTTTATAGCTTGAAGTGTCTTCGAACGGCCTGATAATCTCGTGGAATAATAAATTGAGTCGATAAGTTGGGAGTGAGTCGCCACCTGTGCCTCGGGCCGTCGAAAATGGATAACTTTGGAAATAACGCTCGCAATTTATATAATTTTATCACAGTAATACCTACGTATCAGTGTTTCACACCAATTCAATTACGGGGGAATGGTTTTGGTAGGACGGAGGTGGACCTGTGTTATTACTGGGATATGTAGGTACTTATATTATATGTTTAGGTGGTAGTTCTAGAGTTGATATGTGATTCGGAGAGTGTGCTATTGATCTTCAGAATCTAATACAACCTTGCCCATTTTTCTATAGGACTGCTCGTACCTAAAAGCGACTTCGTTTCATGGTTGAGGTTCCAAAGACGCGAACAAAAAGTTGTGACTATGTATTTTTGTGAGATCGACGTTTATAATACCTCTTCTAATCTATTATTCCGCAACGTCGTACAAAAATCATGCGACAAGGAGAAATGATCGAGGTTTAGAACCCCCCCTCTTTAATTGCACTCAGTTGGACAGCTTACAAGTGACGGCACATTGCTGAACCTTATTTACTTTATACCCTTCTATCATCCTACATAGGTCTCCTGGTGTTCATTTGGACCATAAATTTGTTCACGAGCCTGCAGTCTATTATATACCTTTCCAAATAATTTCAACAAGGCTTAACATTTTTTTAGAAGATCCCCATTTAATAAATTTGCAAAAAACCTCAGATGCTATACTTAGCTTCGTCATTGAACCAGAACCCCCGAAATACAAATTCATCGTTCCTTTCGAAATCCCCGAAATACAAATTCATCGTTAGACTAGCTGGTTGTAATTTTTAATTTTCTCACCACCCACTCTAAATAAATAAGCAGCTAATATAAACTTGGAGAAACGGAGTTTTTATATTTCATTTCTAGAGTATCGCCCACGTGCACCCTTAGCCAGATATCTAATAATATTTATGAGAGAACCTTCACGATATGATCTATAGATATTTTTATGATAATAATAAAATAAACATCCATGTGAACTTAAATAATTACGAAATATTAAAACTACATAATATTTTCAATGACAAATAAGGCATTAAGGGTTAAAAAAAATCAAACGATCTTTAATTTCCGGCCACTAACTTGGGTTACCTCATTGGGTGCCTTCGCTAACATTTTGATCAAGGTAAATGCCAACATTTATTTCCCGTGAGGACTCATTAAGACCAACAGACCGCAACAGTTTATTTTTTTATTTTTTGGCCTTAGGTGGCCTCTACTTTCTTTCGGGCTTTTGGGCTTACGTAAGGGCGCAGGTTACTGGCCTAATCTTACTTTATTCAAAGAGAATACTGCATCTGGTACAACTAGAGTAAGGGCACCTCAGACGGTAAAACTTCGGTTTGGAGCCCAAACCGCCGTTTCTTGATCATCCTTACCTATCCTTACCTTGAGGCAGCCGCCTCTGGTAAGGAAGATCAAGAAACGATCTTTCACCACAAAAGGGGGCACCTCCTTCTGTGGTATACGGTCTTCATACGGCCTTAGCTCTAGCACCTGCTGATGCCTCTACTATTTTTGATTAATATCGAATATCGGCTGACTATTTTTGAGGCGATTGCGCCGCAAAAGATGGTTTCTGATGATTTTCAACTGATTGATCTTTAGACCTTACTGATGTCAATTGACTTAAATCTTGTGTGAAACAGTGTATTATGAACGCAATCATTTACCACCCCACATATCCCTATAGATTATTATTCTTCAATATTCAGAAGTAAAAACGTCGCAAAGCAAAGAATAAAGACATAAATTCGCATCTCCACATGTCTACGCCGAAGAGTTACAAAATATGGTTAATTAGGAACATCTGCAGAGACCGCGGCAGGCCGGGGCGATATATTACAAGACAGCGTAAGCAACACAAGTGTAATAGAGCGAGGGAGGGGGGAAATGGGATGGACTAAAACTATCCGGATGGCCGTTTTCGCCTCGTTTCACCTGTGGCGGTCTGTGTATTAGTGTTACTGCCGATTAATTGGGTAAGTTGGGTCGTGTTCCGGCAAAACTATAAGTTCAAAACTTCAATAACTCCTAAAAGACCTGGCCCTCTACCGCCTAACTAAAGCGGCTTTCGTTTTGCTATTGGTGTCTCTATCATTTCAAGCGAAAAGAAAAGAGAGAGCAATATCAACGCTAAAACAGTTTTCGTTCCGCGTTCTCTGGCTTCTCGTCTAAAGTTAGTAAAATCTAATTCCAACCTAATCTATTGTTTTTGTCATATATATGTCACCTTTAGTTTAGTAGAGAGCTGTGAGTTCCTAACTCACAACTCTCATTATAATCCCAGGATGTGAGTCCTTGTCACATCACTCACTACGTCACTACCACCTAACACTACAAATATGTATTGTTATACCATTTATGTGTTTGTGTTATTAAATCATAGCACATTTCCCCACGTATCTCGCCATTAACGTGGCGGCCTACGGTGATAAATTACGTGAGATATATCGCGTTCCGCGTAGTAAGCAGGACAGGGGTCTAATTGCAGTCCGAAACTAGCCGGAGGACCCGCGGTTTTGGCGCTACCGCCTAACTATAACGAAAATGGCTTTGCTGTTGCTGTCTTCATTTTTTTTTTGCGATATTAATGATTTTTTTATGATAATAACATAAATAAATACATAACTCATTCCTTTCTCCCCTTCAGGCTCCATGGGAGTCATTCGTAAACTTATTCGATTAAAATGTCGTAATTTTAAATCGTGTTGTCAGCCTTGGTTACGTTCTAAATACTAGTTGCGTCCCGCGATTATACTCGCATAGTTCCCATTTCTATAATTTTCTCGCTATAAAAAGTAGCTTATTTGTTATTTCATACTTCATTCATACATCTAACTGTGTTCCGAATTGCAACCAGAACCGTTTAGCCGTTCCGACATGATAGAGCAAAAAAAAAAACAAATATCCAAACTTTCTGTTTATGATATTAGCAGGACGTAGGGCAGAACTAGCAACACATACAGAGTACAAACTTTGCTTAGGTTTGTGCAGGGTGGAATTGCAATTTAGAACAAACTTAAATTTTAGTTTGTAGCACATTACTTTATATGGCGGAAAAGTTACTGGATCGGGAACTATGCGGGTAAAACAACGGGGCGCTGCTAGTATACGATCATAAAGGCATATCTATACGGCCAGAAGTCCACGTAGGTACTTAGAGGGTAAGAAACCAGGTAAATATGTGGAAGGTATTTTTTTATGGCTATTACCGTTGCGCATTCCAAACTACCCAGTTGCGGTTCCCGATGTGTTCTCACAGTAATTAATGGTTTTTTATTTTTGTTATTGAACGCGACGTAGTGCTATTTAAGGAGTTTATACCTTAGGCCGCTCTCAGAGGTGGTACTGTTGTCTATTCTGTGACTCAGGTGTGGGCTTTTCAGGATAAGGTCGTGTATATCCGTAACCTGTTCCCTCTCGCACTTGCAACTCTTTTTTCATACTCTGGAATTCTAATAATGTAAGATTCCGTTATATTTTAGAAGTGAAAACTTCTTTTGACGCGCCACGGATAGAATTTTCGTGGGCTGTGAATCGAATTCTAGCGTCACGCTCGGGAATGATGAGAAATCTTCGGATAAACTCGGGGCAATGGCCACCCCTCCTGTTTCACCCACGTAGTTTCCAAAATAAGCTTACTTCAAATTCTGAGTTATAACTAATAAGTTTTCACTCCTATCGACATTTCCTATACCTGCCATTTTTTTTATTGAAATCTTCTTAATTCTCGTTGATCACCTCTTGGTCGAGAAAAATCTTACGGGTCGCGTCATCGACATGGACAATGTAAGACGGCGCGGCGTCGGCGGCAGCGTAGCGATAGCGACGTTGCGGTCGAGCAGCTGCTCGACCTATACCTAGCTAGGTATAATTAAATTACATAATTGAACTATACCTAGCTAGGTATAATTAAATTACATAATTGAACTATACCTAGCTAGGTATAATTAAATTACATAATTGAACTATACCTAGCTAGGTATAATTAAATTACATAATTGAACTATATCTAGCTAGGTATAATTAAATTACATAATTGAACTATACCTAGCTAGGTATAATTAAATTACATAATTGAACTATACCTAGCTAGGTATAATTAAATTACATAATTGAACTATACCTAGCTAGGTATAATTAAATTACATAATTGAACTATACCTAGCTAGGTATACTTCATTTATGCTCTCTATAAATGAAGTATACCTGAAAGTATTTCATATACGAGTAATTACCCTACTCGAATTCTTATACGATTAACACAGGGTTCCTTGAGACGTTACAATATGAGGATATGGGGAGGATCTGCCGCCTGTCTTGTATTCGGTGTGTAGAGTTAATATACCACATATTAATTAGTTTCAATTTTTATTATTGGTAAAAACCATTAGGTAACGAGATGCAGTACGACCTGATAGGTTCTCAAATTATGTGTTTACGTCCTTGTTGCAAATAAAGTATTTGTATTTGAACTTTTTTATTATTTGTTATTGCATGACGTATTATTGGAGGAATGCGATAGATTTGTCGGCTGACAGTATTGGTTGGCTAATAATTAGAAGGACGAAGCACCACATCTCTCCACTTATAAAAAAAAATACATAGCTGATGTTAGGACGTTCACATCAAAGATATGCGACTATTGTAAGGCTCGCTGTTTTATAACTGTCCTCGTGTGTCGCATTCCTTCATTCTCCCTCGCACATGCACCGTAAAGGAAAATTTGTTGTGCTCTGATTAATGACAGTGTTTTGCGTCTTAGACTGTGATCCTTTACGACGGATTTTTTTTAAGGCATAGGCTTGATGAAGCGAACATCGCTACGTTTCAGTCACAGACTAAGTAGGTTTCAGTATGTGAGCACGACTAAAGGTATAAAATCTTACCGGAAATCTTAGCGAAGCACATAGACAAGGTGGCAATAGCGCAACCGGAAGCCAGCGCGGTCGTCAGTAGCACGGCGGAAGCTGACGCGCCTACTCCGGCGCCACCCGCCGCACCGCATACAATAAACACGTACAGAAAGGAAGCAACACATTCCGCAACCACCGCCTTCCACAGCGCAAGAGTCCGTAGCTCCAACCTCGCCGGTACTCTCCCCGACAAGTCCTCACAATTCCCCGAAGCCTTTGCCTCCTTACGCATACACTCCAACTTCTCAAACAAAGTCACTATGTGCTGCTCCAAGTTCTCGTCCGAAATATTCAAAGAAGTCTCCCCCATTTTAAAAAAAGTCAAAAAAGCATTACGTCCAGAACACTAAAAAATAAAAGTTCAAATTTCGAACATTATTTAAAAAATTGAAAACACTTCGAAGAAAGAAAAGTTAAACTGGCCACATGTTTCGAATTCGCGCGCGAATTACCTCGGTGAGGAAACGGTTCCGAAACAACGACTAACGCTCACGAAGCGCGCAGCCGAATGAATGGCGGTGGGATTCGAAGAGCAAGTGAATGACGCGGGGGTGCTGTGCCCGGGACACTTGTTACTCCGCCCACTATGCAGAGACCTGCACTCACATACTTACTGCCACGTATTCTGTGCTGCCACTTCTATAAAGCCTATACCAACTAAAGCATATTCTGTGCCCGCTCTTATTTAGATCCCATACCAACTAGATCATACTCTGTGTCTGCACCCCTACGAAATACGCGAATGCAGTAAGCTGTGAAGAGGGTGTAATCAAATCGGCAGTTCGCCACTTTGCCCTGCTTTTACAATAGCGTTTAATTGGATATCGCCAAGTTTTGCATACAGATGTTTTTTTTTGTTGTTTATTATTTTTTAATCGAATGACCACATGGGATACTCATGAAAATAGGTAGGTAGGCCTACTTAGTGTATCTAGTTAGTATACTTAGTAGATATAAAAGTTATAAATCGGTGAAAATTTGCTTAAAAATATTAATATTGATATTCATTGTTTTAAATAGCGATTTATAATTTGATAAGTTTGCAAAGCACCGTAGTACCTACAACCCACCGTATTTTTGAGTGCATCGCTCTCTCTGCCTTGACTGGGTCACCACCGTAAAATGGCAAACGCGGTTGGGCTCGTAGTATTGCGGTGCTCCGCTCTCCCTGTCCTCTGCAGCTGAAAAGTGGCAGGCGGCGGGACCACAGATGACTCGTTGCGGGAGACTAAAAGTAACGTGTAGAAAACGTGGGCATTTCTGACAGACACTTGCTTACTGGTTCGTCCCCGGCAAAGACCGATACAGCTTTGGCGCCGAGGCGGGGTCATGTACTCATGGTCAAGTCATAAAACTGCGTGTCTTGGGTTCAGGGCGCCGGTAATAGGGTGTGCCCCAGAGGACGACCCAAAGACGGGTAAGACGTCAAACCCCGTGGAGGTTTTATTCAGTAGCTGTCATCACTCTTCGTGTCGAGTCAAGTATAACCCAACCGTCACCCACAGCAAAGGCAATAACTCACTTGAATGATTTTACGACTTCCCCTCCTTCGCTGTTTTGTAGCACGATTGCTCAGTTCAGCACAATTGGAACCCGTTGATGTCTTTGCATTCTGCTCTGTCCTTTGAAGTTTGTATAACTCTATCTCGTTTTGGCCGATCATTCGTGGAAAGTAAGAGCACGTCACACGAATGTTCGCTAATCACAGGCGCAGTATTGTACCTCGTCCTGCGCCCCCGACGGTGAGTTGTGATAGTAGACGAAATTCGTATCATCGCCGATCAACAGGGTATCTAATCTGTGCCTCCAGGCGAATGCAAAATGTTATTCCTTTACGTAAAAAATTGCAGTCATAAGGACTGCCGATAGAAGTAAATACTTATAACTTAGTATTTTAGGATCAAACAGCACTAATGTTGCACAACACGTCACCTGTATCTATAGATTTACTGCTATTTCGGTGACGAGAGCCCATAATATTTTACCAATCGAAAAGCGTCTCCCCTTAAACTTCAAGAGACTTCAAGACATACTTGACTTCGTTCAAGTATTATTAAGCACTAGTACTAGTGAGCAGATTTATTACAGTTATTAGTGTGTGTACAGTCAATAGTGGTAGTGATAGTGATAGGACTCTTTGCAGAGTCCGCCTGGAGAAGTACCACACCTTTGACAGTTCTTCTACACCGGCATGCTGGCAAGTAGTACCTAATGTAAATCACTGTGTTCCAGTTTGAAGGCAATTTTTCCAGTTAAATTATAGGCAAGCAGAGATATCACATCCCGACGTGACGAGCGCAGTGAGCACAGTCTTCCATTAGCTGCATGTCACTGTGCTGTTATGGGCAGGCCTATTGCTTACCACCAGGCAAATGTCCCACTCTTTTCGTCACTTTATCCTATAAAAACATAACCCTTCTTGCAGTCGGGAAAAAAATTATGAAGTATTTTCAAAACTTCGATCTAATTCGGTACATGCATTTTTTGCTCCGTGGATTTACCCGCTTAGTTCCCATTCCCGCAATTTTACTTTTTTAGGGTTCCGTAGCCAAGTGGAAAAATGCGGTACCCATAAAGATTCGTCATGTCTGTCTGTCTGTCTGTCCGAATGTCACACAGCCACTTTTCTCCGAAACTATAAGAACTATACTATTGAAACTTGGTAAGTAGATGTATTCTGTAAACCGCATAAGATTATTTTCATACAAAAAATAGAAAAAACAATAAATTTTCGGGGTGTCCCATACTTAGAACTGAAACTCAAAATTTATTTTTCCATCAAAATCATACGTGTCAAAATCATACTCTCCTGCGATAAGAAGTAGTCTTTGTGTTATGTTTTCCCGATCACAATAATTTTCAAATATCAACTCGATCGATTCAAGCGTTCCCACGTCAATGAGCAACAAACATCCAAACACCACAACTTTCAGACTTAATTTTAATATTAGCAAGATAGTAAGCTGAACGCGACTTTTTTGGCTTTTTAACCAACTTTAGAAACGATGAAACGAAGGACGTTCTAGATTCATTTATTTTATTCTAGAAATCAATTCGACAACACCGTGTTCAATATGTGAACTTTTTCGCTTGTAATAAAAAGCTCCCCAAAAAAATAGCGCTGTTAAAATTATTTTAGACATTAGGTACATTAGATTAATATCTTTTTGCAGATTGTGATCGGTGATTATACAAAATAAATAAATATACAGCGGAGCTTCCTTTTTGACGCTAAATAGGTATCTAGATCAATTTGCATTGACTTGTATTGATTCAAACCGTTGGCATCTGCTTATAGAAGTCATGGCGTCTACTGGTGGTCTGCCTACCGGATAAACAAATTTTACTTTAAAACGTATTATTACGTTCCTACATACATATCTGTGGTTCATTATTGACCTATAGGTACAACTAGGCTACCTAAAACCTAAAACAAAGGTTTCCTACGGCTGTCTGCTGTCTCAGTTGATTGTAAGTCAAAAATAAAAATACATAAATACTTAAGTACAGAATATTATATAAAAAAATAACAATAACATTTATAGAAATTAAAACCAATCTTTATTTCCAAATGTATTAATGGTAAATTGTGCGTAAAGAATGTGCATTTAAAGAGTTAATGCGAAAGACAGACAAAAGCATCTTTGGCTTCTATTAATATGCGGCTTAAGAACTAGTATCCATAGTCATAAAAAAAGGTCAGAAAAATGACAAATGATAATGATAATTATTTTCGTGCTTAAGTGACAGTGATGCACTATTTTGCTGAATAGTTATTACATCACTTTGAGCAATATTTAATCGAATAAAATAAAGATCGATTATTTATTATTATAAGTTATATTATATAGTTATTGATTATTTAGAAGTAAATAATACGTATTTAGGGCATACACAAACACTTTTAATTCATTTTGAAATACAGCTTTTCAATATTGTTCATTTTAGTTTTCCTCAAATTAACAATATTCTCACAGTAAAGAATAAATTGTTTTTAATGGTTGAACCTCAGGATGATGCGTTGATCTGATTACTTTCCTACATTGACCTACATTCCTACATTCGGAGAGTGTGCAACTGATCTGCATGATCTTATACCACCTTGCCCTTTTTTCTTTCTTATCGAAAAAAGCGGCATCGTTTCATGGTGGACATTCCAAAGACACGGACGAACAGATTTGACTCTACGTTTGTGATAAGAACGTCTAGGCTGTGGAATGAGTTGCCTGAGTGGGTGTCCCAGTAGTTATAATCTTGGTGTCTTCAAATCGAGAGTGAATCGGTTTCTTCTAGATAAACACTCTCCATCGTAGACCACATTGTCGCTTAACATCAGGCGAGATGACAGTCAAGTGTAAGCCAATAAATGTTTTAAAAAAATGTGTGCGCTTAAGCAGGACCGGATTTAGAGGTGTGAAGGCCCCGGGGCAGGGGGTAATAATCTTGTCTTTAACTTCGTACGTTGAAATAAACACCCATGTTAAGTCTCTATTGTGGAGGCCCCTCGTTTGTGGAGGCCCCGGGGCATATGCCCCGTTTGCCCTCCCCTAAATCCGGCTCTGCGCTTAAGACCGCACGACAGAAGTGAAAACTAAAATAAGAAATACTTAACTATTTAAAGACTACTAACGAAAGGAGAGAAAAACGAGTGGTGAAGGTGAGTGTTGATGTACGTCAGAAAGGGGCCCCTTAAACCTACGCCCGAGTCACAAGTCTCGGGAACTACTCGAGTTTTTCTCTCTCTGCCACACGATGGACCCGGCACCCGCACGGTGAATCCATGGAATGCTAAGAAGATCGTCTCAAACAAAAATGACAGCCCGGAGAGACGGGATGACGCTGGAAAGACAGATGGCTGGTGGAAAAGACATCTGACGGATGGAAAGACATCTGACTGTTGGAAAGACAGCCGAGGGTGAAGGCCTAGCAAGCCAAGCCCGGGAATTTAATCGCTAAAAGTCCAAATAAGAATAATACCCCTGGGACAGTCCGAGAGGCGGGGCGGAAGATCTGTCCACCGTGTGATAGTAATGACGACCCTGGCGCGAATACGGACTTGAGATGCCCTGTGTGCGGGAAAATTTACAAGAGACGAGCCTGGTACCAAAAGCATTTAAAGACACATGATGGTGTTGAAGCACGACAGCCGTCGGTCAGTACTTCGACAAACACTATGGATAGAGTTGACCTCATATATCCCAAGGTGAACCATCGAGTGAAAACTACCAGGAGTCCATTGTCATCAGGACACGTCTTGGCATTCCCAGTTTAAAAACTCTACCTGGAAAGTTCATGACGAAAACTTGGCGATCTTATTAGAACATCCTGGGCCAAAACAAGACCTAAACAGCCAAGTAGAAACTTTCCAGGACACCATATATACATACTTCTCGGAACATTACCCACCATCAACTTGTTATGCTCAAAATAGCAAGGAAAATATGTTCAAAATGAAATTGCGGAGGAAGAAAGAGAGTTAATAAAACGTCTTCGTGTAGCTAAAACCATGGGCGATAACCATCTAAGTCACCAACTGTCCAGGGCTCTAAGATCAATCCTTAAATTAATACAAGGAATATCGCTTCAAATTAGTAAAAATCGTGATAATTTTAACAGAGCTAAACACGAAGTAGACTTTGATAAAAACCTTTTCAATACTCCAAAAATATTTTCAGGGAGCAAAATGGAAAGCTTATCTTGACTAACGCGCAAATTTACGATCACTTTAAAAGCACATACGAAGTGCCTAAACGCGGGAGCTCGTACGTAGAACCAAACATCCAAAGACCTAATGATCCTCTGACAGGCTTTCAAGGCACCCCACCTAGTGAAGAGGAAGTAAACTATCAAATTAAAAAGAAAACTACTAAATCAGCTCCTGGCCCAGATGGCATTCCTTACATAGTGTATAAAAGTGTCCATCAGTTCGTAAACATATCTTGAATATATTCATTAAGATCTGGTCAAGAAAGCAAGTCCCAGTAGCATTTGGAAGAGCAATTTTGTCCTCATCCCTAAAAAGCAGGAAGTAACTCATCCCAAAGACACCAGACTGATAGCCCTAACCAATACAATTTCTAAAATCTTTTCAGTATTTTGCAAACAAAATGACCACATTTATGACCAGCAATAGGTATTTCAGGCCCAATCACCAGAAAGGGTTCTTGCCTGGTATTTCTGGATGCCTGGAACACAATACATTACTAGCAGAAAGTTTGAAAGATGCCAGAACACATGAGAGGCAAATTACAGTCTGCTGGATAGACCTAGAGAACGCGTTTGGTTCTGTCCAGCATGAACTTATGATATTTGCCCTAAAATGGTATAACTTTCCTGCTGAAATTATTGACATAATTAATTCTTATTATTGCCACTTAAAATTCGTCATAGCAGTAAACAAGGAATACACAAAACCACTTGAATACAATGTAGGACTATTCCAAGGGTGCTGCTTATCACCAATAGCATTTAATATAGTTATAAATATTTTAGTAGACAAATTAATATCCCGTGAAAAGAAATGGGGCTACCGGTTTAAAATCAACAATAAGTACACTGAGTCAATCTTGGCCTTTGCGGACGACCTTGCAATACTTACACGTAATCCCAAACAGTGTCAAGAATTGTTGAACGAAGTCGATGAGTTCTGTACATGGACGGAGGGAATGAGGACAAAACCAAATGTCATTGTCTAAATGTCATTGTCTTTGTCTGGGTAGAAGAAATACCAAATATACGTCTTACGATCCGGGACTCTCCATAAGTGGCCAAGGAGTTGCCACAATTGCAGAGGCAGTGCCTTTCAAATTTCTTGGTAGAAAGATAGATCACAAAGGACGTACACCATCATTAGAGGTGGTTGTTGAAAATTTCATGAACAACCTCAATAAGGTAGACCAGCAGCCTATCAGCAATATCAAAAAGCATGGATATATGACAACTACCTCACATCACGTCTCACTTGGCCTTTCCTAGTATATGACATCGGTAAAACTCTCCTGGCAAAGCTAGATGCCAATGTCATAAAGATATTGAAGTCATGGTTCGGATTGGCACATCCGGCTGATCCTCTACTCTTTTGGGGATCACAATAGTTTTGGGCTGAAACTAAAGAAACCGTCTGAACTTTACAAACACCTAAGAGTTACAAAAACGCATGTTTTGGGAAAGTCGCAAGACGAATTAATTACATCTCTCCCAAAAGACAAAATTGCTTCAGACCTGGAATCTAGACTTCAATTCCATAAACAATTTATGGCAGGTGCACAAGTAAATACTGCTGGGTTGGGTGCGAGAAAAAAAAGGAAGACCGAGACATGGTAAAAACCTTTCTACAACAAGACGAAAATGACGGTTACAAAGTGCACGCTATGAATTTAGAAATGCAAAGTGAGTGGTTAACCATAGGTGAGTTCTGTATCCCATTAGCTCTAAAATGGCGCACCTTGATCTATGACTGGTCCCCTGCCTTATTAAAATTTTATCTAAATGCATTCCAAATGACCCTCCTGACCAGAGTAACTTGGTAAGGTGGGGAAAAGCCTCTGAAAAATGTTGCTATACTTGTGGAGAGGCGATATGTACAGCAAGGCACATATTGGTGGGATGCAAGGTGCTCCTTAATGGGGTCATTACTCACGGCGTCATGACAGAGTACTTGAAATCATACGTGAAGCCATGAGCCTTTCGGTAGCTAGAGCCCAAAAGGATTGACGACAAACAACAGACAAATTAACTTTGTAAAGAAGGCTCAACTTCAAACCCAGGAACAAGCCTTACTCAATCCTGGGTACAGCACCTGATTGGACTATTTTAATGGACACGTATGAAAAGCACTACAAAATCCCAGAGGATGTGGGTGTTTCGTCATCCAGACCGGACATTTTCCTTTTTCTAGAGCTACGAAACGCATAGTCCTTGTAGAACTTACCGTACCGTGGGAAACTAATATACCTAAAGACCACGCGATGAAACAAAATAAGTATTACGACCTCCTAAACGAATTAACAAAAAACGGCTATGTAGTTAGTTTATACGCTGTAGAAGTGGGAACGAGAGGTATACCAGCAAAATCTCTCTATAACCTACTGAAAGACCTTGGCTTATCCAGAAGTGCTGTAAGTTCTATACTAGAACGTGTATCTAAAGCTGCACTAGTAGGCTCATATCAGATTTGGCTGGGCAGGGAGAGAAAAACGAGTGGTGAAGGTGAGTGTTGATGTACGTCAGAAAGGGGCCCCTTAAACCTACGCCCGAGTCACAAGTCTCGGGAACTACTCGAGTTTTTCTCTCTCTGCCACACGATGGACCCGGCACCCGCACGGTGAATCCATGGAATGCTAAGAAGATCGTCTCTCTAATTCTAAATTAAAAAGAAGTGTGGCACTCGGAGACTGCCGCGGTAAAGCTATTGCATGTTGCATGCATTTTTATCAACATAAGCAATAGGGATGCTAAAAAAAATCGGAATTGCTTTTATTTTGAAGAGTGACATTTGTTTACCATAAAAAATATCACGGGAAATCCGTTAAGTTGGCAAAACTGCTAAGAGCATTTAGTCTGTAAAGCTACTACAAATAAGATTCAAAGTAGAATGACCGAGTGGGGAGGACGGCGTTACGGTCTTCCATCCCTCTTTCTTGTAAACATAAGAAAGAGATGTACGATCACTAAAATTCGGTCCCCAGGCCCGCGATAAAAGCGGGCGTTTTCATTCGTCATCGTTTTCATTTTTAATGAAAACGATTTATGAATTGAAATTAGGAAATTGAATATACCTAGTAAGCACAGCAACACGAGAATAACATGTAGCGAAATGATTATTATCTAAGGCCAAGAATAAATTAAAAATAAAATTTACGCGGTTCGGAAATAGCGTTTGACCAGCAAATTTTGTGGTATTTGCTATTTATTTATTTTTTAGGTATTTCCCTAAAAATGCATAAATATGTTGTGTTTAAAGTGTATGTGTAAGTGATGCGATTAAAATAGGTACTTATCATTTTGTGTGTTTACGTAGTGTAAATGCTGTGATAAAACAGTACATAATACGAGTATATTACAACAAAAACTTTTTTGCAATGGATGTGAAATGCAAATTTAATATTACGTGATAAGTTCAATCACTATTTATTTTATAGGCATTTCGCTAAAAATGCATATATGTATATGTTGGGTTTGAAGTGTATGCGTAAGTGCTGTGATGAAAATAGGTATCATTTTGTGTGCCAAATAGTGTAAGTGGTGTGATAAAACACTAATACGAGAATATTACAACAAAAACTTTTTGCAATGGATGTGAAATGCAAATTTAATATTTCGTGACAAGCAATTAATGACATTAATGTGGTAAGTACCAGTTAGTAGAAGTTAATGTCGTTATAAAAAGATATAAATATAATAAACACGGGTACACAGGGACTATATTATCTTTCTCGCTCTGATGCGCTTATTCAATGTATTTTGTTTCTCGCTCTAGCATCCTGAGTTTACCCGAAAAGCTATTATCATACCCGAGCGTGACGGATCATTTCAATTCACACCCCACGAAAATTCTATCCTGGGAGCGCCCAAAGAAGTTTTCACTTCAAAAAAATGTATATAACTTAATGGTGGAAGAATATTTTTAATGATCAATCAATCTAACAATAATTTAATTATATTTAGAAATGATAACATTATAGAGGCACTTCTCATATTAAAGTTAACGACAATATTTTAAGCACATGTTAAATTGTTCAAATTGAGCTATGAACTTGCGGTGTCAAATATTATTCTATAATGGTGATATCGAGAACAATTTTCATTTGATAGTTTGGTTATTATGAATTGTAAATAACCTTTAGTCCAATATAACCGAAAACCTAGTAAACCAAAGTGAAACATGCTACAATGTATAAAATTGAAATTTCTTAAGTCCAAATTTCCTCTAGCATGACTGACGCCATCCAATAAAAAAAGTGTTTCTTTAAAAGAATTTCGTTTGGAAACTTATTCGAAAGCTATTCGAGTAGATCTATCTTCAAATATTTTATCTCTCCCTATGTGCACTGACACGACATCTACCTACGATTTACAAAATTTTTGATTTTGACAGATTTATTTGTGATCGTAATGGTGGACTGAGTAAACCATTGACTGATCGCTTTTAATTTTATTTTGTAGTAATTAATCTAGATCTGTAACGTTAATCAACTAAATAGTGCCGTGGCTACGGCCATAACATGCTATCTTATGTCGGGCACAACTAAAACTTCTGTTTTGGCCGAGGAAGGTGGCAATCAGAGTAGAAAACGTATTCATCAGACTACCGAACAGAGCAACAAGAGAATAAAATCCGAAGAAATGAGTGCCAGCGAGAAGAAATCCAATTTTTCCGCAATCAATCCTGGTTCCAACGGGTCAATGAAGCTGACTTCATCGGCAATGAATAAGCCAGGGGCTACAACTAAGAAGCTAGTTATAAAGAATTTCAAGAGTATGTTTACGTTGTGGTGTTGCGTATTTAACCTCTATGCTGGTGGTGTGACTATTGTGTGATGTTGCAGGTAAGCCGAACCTGCCGGAGAACTACCAGGAGACGACCTGGTGCAAGCTGCGGGAGGCGGTCGTGGCCATCCAGACCTCCAAATCAATTGACTACTCTCTAGAAGAACTCTACCAGGCTGTGGAGAACATGTGTAGTCACAAGGTATGCTGTCAAAACAAATATAAATTTCAGTAACATTCTACTATTATCATTATTCTGATGTTAAATGATTGTCTGGTTGGAGCTTTACAATAACATTTTTTGTTAAAAGACGAGTTTCTTGCCTATTTATGATGTTCTCCAATAACATAAGGACACTTGAGCCCATTCAGATAATATGTTGCAGTTTGTAGGTAAGGGCATACTTCCTTTGTAGTAGTTCTATTTAAATTTTATTGAAAGTTACACAAGTTTTGGAAATTACTTTGTACACATCATATGATTTTGTCATATTATACTCGTAAACTTCACTGATATATTGATATATTGGAGCAGTAAGTCCTAAGTCAGCTGTGTAGTTTTATAGATAAAAATAAATAAATTACTAAACTAAAAATATGTAGTGCATACAAACTACTTACAAACATCTCTTATTCTTACTATTGTGACTGAAAAATTATAGAACATTCTAGACTTTGCAAACTTTTATCTGTGCTATGGTGAATGTAATCTTGTTTTTTCAACCTGAAGGTCAATTCTTGATATGGCCATGTTGTTAGCTACATAAATATAAATTAAAACAAAGACTAAATTACCCATTCCAATTAACTTAAACTAACTTTTAAAAAGTTATAGATATCTAGATTATCCTCTATCCTATTAGAATTAAGGTTCAAATGTGGCCTGAACCCATTTGGGTATGGGACCAGTATATAGGTTAATGTATATTTATCATTATGAAAAGAAATCCACTGACCTTAGGTTAGTTAAGAACTGTGTTACAGAAATCAACGGTTTACCTGTGTGCAATATTAGGGATGCACTCCACTGTGTAATTGCCTAAGCTGTGTCAATCTGCTTATGATTATTATATATTATTTACGTATTTTGGCTATAGGTATGGTAAATGCATTCCAAATGACCCTCCCTGACCAGAGTAACTTGGTAAGGTGGGGAAAAGCCTCTGAAAAATGTTGCTATACTTGTGGAGAGGCAATATGTACAGCAAGGCACACATTGGTGGGATGCAAGGTGCTCCTTAATGGGGGTCATTACTCACGGCGTCATGACAGAGTACTTGAAATCATACGTGAAGCCATGAGCCTTTCAGTAGCTAGAGCCCAAAAGGGATTGACGACAAACAAAAGACAAATTAACTTTGTAAAAGCAGGCTCAACTTCAAACTCCAGGAACAAGCCTTACTCAATCCTGGGTACAGCACCTGATTGGACTATTTTAATGGACACGTATGAAAAGCACTACAAAATCCCAGAGGATGTGGGTGTTTTCGTCATCCAGACCGGACATTTTCCTTTTTCTAGAGCTACGAAACGCATAGTCCTTGTAGAACTTACCGTACCGTGGGAAACTAATATACCTAAAGACCACGCGATGAAACAAAATAAGTATTACGACCTCCTAAACGAATTAACAAAAAACGGCTATGTAGTTAGTTTATACGCTGTAGAAGTGGGAGCGAGAGGTATACCAGCAAAATCTCTCTATAACCTACTGAAAGACCTTGGCTTATCCAGAAGTGCAGTAAGTTCTATACTAGAACGAGTATCTAAAGCTGCACTAGTAGGCTCATATCAGATTTGGCTAGGCAGGGAGAGAAAAACGAGTGGTGAAGGTGAGTGTTGATGTACGTCAGAAAGGGGCCCCTTAAACCTACGCCCGAGTCACAAGTCTCGGGAACTACTCGAGTTTTTCTCTCTCTGCCACACGATGGACCCGGCACCCGCACGGTGAATCCATAGAATGCTAAGAAGATCGTCTCTCTTTATTGAATTACATCACCTACAGTACACAATTTCTACAACTATTAGTCCATTCAAAGGTTGCCTGGAAGAAATCACTTTAAGCGATAAAGGCCACCCTTTGCTTGTCATAATTTATTGTCGTTTTATTTATTTCTAAGATGTATTGTGTAAATTTGTGGATGTAATGAAGAAATATATTATTATGTAAACAACCAATAGTGAATGATGCTACTAGGTCAGTGATATCACCCAATTTATTATGATGATATGATTATACTACTTTTACAAACAAAGAAATTATTATTTGATTCTTTTCCATTTTCAAAACATTTCAATTCCATCCCATATAATTCATAAATTTAAATAAAATTAAGAGTTATATAGATAACATTAAGAGTAACAACAAAAAATTGGTAGAAGCTCCATCTGCTTCCTGCATACGGTCGAAGTTCTGCGAGTCATAGAGGCCATCTCATTAGATATAGGCATATAAATTAGGAACTTACAAACTAACAGATGAGGGTTCCAATTGGTGGTCATATTGTTCAAAGAAACCTGCTTCCAGACAACCTTTTAAGGAATAGGATAAATATTTAAAGTGATCCCTAACAGAATAAGTTTCACAATATGAGCTCATATTGTGAATATAACACAAGACTCAAACAACAACACAATCACACACTTAAAGGAGGTAATGCAATATTAATTTTGATTGTGATTTAGTCCTGTATTATGTTTACAATAACATAAGACATAAGTCTTACTACCTAAAACATAAAAAGTATCTAATGGTTTTTAATTATATATTATGTAAATCTTAATAGCACCACTGAATATAAACCAGAAATGAAAAAAAGATGAAAAAGACTCATCAGCTGACTAATAATTTTTCTTTGTATAGATTAAGACCAAAACGAATTATTTTGTCAGATATATTGCGTGCCTCCCGAAGTGGCCAGTTTGTATGTATTTTAAAATGTTTTCTGTCCTCTTATCTTACCTGCAAACAGTAATAAATATTTTTGTATTTGTCAACAGATGGCATCCCAACTATACGTGAACCTGACAAACCTCGTGGAAGCACATGTGAAGGCTAATATAGAACAGTTTCTCTCGGAGAGCATGGATCGGCAAGTGTTCCTAAAACGCATGGACGACTGCTGGAGAGCTCACTGCCGGCAAATGATCATGATCCGAAGCATTTTCCTCTATTTAGACAGGACCTATGTGCTGCAGAACCCTAGTATACATTCTATTTGGTAAGTAATCTAATACTTATCTATACTAATATTATAAAGCTGAAGAAGTTGTTTGTTTGAATGCACTAATCTCAGGGATTACTGGACCGATTTCAAAAATTCTCTCACCATTGGTTATTTTGTACGTGATCCCTGAGTGCTATAGGCTAAATATGTATCATGGGTGTATCCGGGATGTTGGACCGCTGCAAAAAACATATCTTGCTTGTTATAAATTAAAAAAAAAAGTTAAGCTTTAACATTTTTTGAGGACGGATGATGGATGTTTGTTGTGCAAGCACATCAAAACGGCTGAACGGATCAGGTTACAATTTGAAACACAGAATTTAGCCTGTAATGACACATAGGCTACTTTTTTCAGACAAAAAAAATGGGAATTGAAGCAATGCGAGTGAATCCGCATGGTGATTGTAGTAGTTTTTATAAAGAACAGAGCCACTTAACATAATTAATTTACAACGAAAGCTAAGTATATTCACAATTTCAAATTATCCATGAACTAATGAAGGTCTAGAGATAATAATAAAAAAACATAGTGGTTGAATTAATAACCTCCTCCTTTTTGGAAGTCTGTTAAAAAATGATGAACCTTTCTTCACATGCAAACACAAACACGAAGTTATAAGAAAGTATGCCCTGAATCATATTATATTAGTATGGCAAAGTATGTCAGCTATATGGTTCCCATAGAACAAGCTTTGCTTAGTTTGTGGGAGATTACTTGCTGTTAGTGAAATGTTAAAAACAAATTGAGGTCCATTCCATAAAAGTTTTTTTTTTTCGAGACATACAAAACCATTTTCTTTTGCAACAGTAGTCGTGTATTCCAGGGACATGGGGTTGGACCTGTTCCGGCACCACATCGCGATGAACACGCTGGTGCAGACGCGCACGGTGGACGGCCTGCTGCTGCTCATCGAGCGGGAGCGCGGCGGCGACGCCGTAGACATCTCGCTGCTCAAGACGCTGCTGCGGATGCTCTCCGACCTGCAGATATACCAGGACGCGTTCGCGCATAAGTACGTCGCTACGGCGTACGGCGTTTTCAAATGACTGCTTGGCGGTAGAATAACTGGCAAATGTGTGGTGCTTCCCCAGCCGGACTCTGCAAACTATCTTACCACTACGAACTGGGTTACAGTCTTGACTCTCTCCTTTCGAAAGAAGGGCCCGAGTCCAAGCAGAGGGTACATTTAGTGGGCAGCTTATGCATTATGCTACAATTCAGGATGTTTTAGTATGCTGACAAATAAATAATTTGATTTGATTTGATTAGTAGGGTTTTTTATCAGAAGTATCACAAATGGTAATTGTTCGCAGATTGTGTCACAAATGGATAATGTTGGCAGGTTCCTCCAAGCCACGGAGCGGCTGTACGCGGCCGAGGGCCAGCGGCTGATGCGAGAGCTGGCCGTTCCTCAGTACCTCGCGCACGTGGAGAAGCGGCTCCGGGAGGAGAACGAGAGGCTGCTGCACTACCTCGACCCCTCCACCAAGTGCGTTCCCTCTCCCTAGTACTTGTTTTTTACTACAAATCTATTTCGAAAACAATAATAATTATTACACATGAAGATAGATTCGTCCTTTAAATTTCAACAAGCTTTGTCTGGGACAAACAATTCTCATGAACAGATAGATAGAAACACACGAAACACTCCAAGCAATTCACTAGGACCACACCCAACCACACCAAGCGGCGTCCGGGCGCCTCTGTGAGACTCATCGGTTGACGACCATACTAAAGTAGTTTGTAAAAATCTGAAAATAAGTTAAGTCAAATGCAGCAGCGTGTTTTTGCTATTGCAAGTGACTTGTTTATTAAATGACATTTATTCGACTGAACCCAGAACGGGTCACTAGTCAATTACTAAAATATCATTCATAAAATATTATTAAAATTCCCCTTATAACTTGAAACTTAAGCTTTGTTCAGTTTTTCATTGCTTGAAATCACAGATAAAACGATGTTTTCTAAAAATGAAACCCAGTTCTATTAATCGCCCCCAAAACCAAAACCTTTGCATGTACATTTTATGTAAATCCTTGAAGCCAAAACCATAACAAAGGCAACATTTCTGCAACATAGATGGCAACTAATCCACACGATCGAGCGACAGCTGCTGAGTGAACACCTCACCGGCATCCTGGGGAAGGGATTGGAAGCCCTCATGGACGGGCCCCGGCTTGCCGACCTCTCCGCCCTGTACAACCTCTTCAGTAGGGTCAAAGACGGCCTAAACGAACTCTGTACACACTTCAATAGTTATATCAAGGTAAAAAAATTACTTAATTTAACTATTAATTTTCTTTTAATAAAATATTGTAAAATGACAAATGTGACAAGCACTGTACAGTATATATATTATAGTATTATAATTAATTTATTATTTATTGACATTTTGTGGATTTGGAATTAATATTCATTTAACACTAAATTATGGAATGATCCTTATTGTATACTTATCGAATTTTCGTGTTATAATTTGTGTATGCTTATAAAATTCGGACATGTAAATTGGTTTTATGAAATAAAAAAATATGATTAGATAGATAGAATATCTAAAGTCAAAAAGGTATGGTTCTTACACCTCACTGGTATCCTCATATGATTATATCATTGCTGCTTGGTAGTAGAATAACTGGCAACTCTGCAAAGAATCCACAACAAAAATTACCTATTCCTAAGTGTGAGGAGTGCTCGGGAGTGAAGCCCACTTCCCGACATGCAAAACAGGCTCACTGAGACGTCAAGTTGCGGAAAAAAGCCCGCCCACGAAGCCTGAGCGGAGCGCCACTACTACTACTACTACCACTACTACTGCTACTACTACCTATTCCTAGGTTTATAATGTCTGTCTCTTTCTTGCAGAAAAAGGGTAGAACAATAGTAATAGAGCCAGAGCGAGACAAGACGATGGTCAGCGAGCTGCTGGACTTCAAAGAGCAACTGGACCATATAGTGACCACGTGCTTCCAACGCAACGACAAGTTCCTCTACTCGATGCGGGAGGCGTTCGAGTACTTCATCAACCAGAGACAGAACAAACCGGCGGAGCTCATAGGTAACTAGAGTAATACAAAGTGTGATAATAATTATTGAAGTGTAAACTTTTACTGCCGTGTTGAGCACTTTTTGAAGTTCTTCTGGCACAAGAAGTCTTTTGGCGCACTATACACAGATTTTTTGTGGGCTGTAAATTGAACTCAAGCGTCACGCTCGTAGATGGAAGAAATCTTCGGGTGAACTCGGGACCATGGCCATATGCTAACGCATTTCTAAATGCCCATGTCGTGTTGCCATGGTTACCATTACACATTTTTTATTTAAACGGTTTGAAGATTTATTGTGTCTGGGTGTTTCTATGTATAATAAGTATGTATTTAAAACTATATAAGTATTATATCAGCTATCTGGCCGCCATATTACAAGCTATGCTTAGTTTGGGGTCAGATGGTGTTGTGTGTGAATTGTCCACCAATATTTATTTGTTTATTTATTCCAAACTAGCAGCGCCCTCCGGTTTCACCCGTGTAGTTTCCAAAGTTTGCTATCAAATTCTGAGTTTGAAGATTTGACTTTCGGCAGTCCCTATATGACTGCCAATTTTTTTATAAAAACTTTTTTTAGTATAAGTTAGGTATTTAGTTGGGCCCTGCTCCGCTGCTGGCGGTCCCTATATTATGTACTAGCATACATAATATGTATGTGTATGTGTGCGGCCCGTTGTTTCCCGCCTAGTTCCCGTTCCCGTTATTCCCCCGGGATAAAAAGTGGCTTATGTGTTCTTACAGACTAATCTGTGCTCGAAATTTCAACTCGATCGTGATTGAGCAACAAGCATCCACACATTCACATTTATAATATTCTTGAGATTACTAGCTTCTGATCGCGAATATGTCCGTGTGGAATTTAGACAATGGCCTTTGTGTGACAACAAGGAATACCTTGAGGAACTCTGCATTCTGTTCGGTATGAAAGTAGCCTAGGTGTTAACGCGGCTAACGAGGTTTTAGATTATATAGATTGTAGTGGTAGGACTCTTGGCAGAGTCCGCCTGGGGAAGTACCACACTTTTGCCAGTTATTCTACCGCCAAGCAGAAATGTGCAAACATTACTGTGTTCCGGTTTGAAGGGCAATGTTTCCAGAGAAATCACAGGGCTTAGAGATATAAGATCTTAGATCTCTGGGTGACGAGCGCAGTGCAGTGCTAGGTAATGATTTGGACTCTTCATGTGCCAATAGCTGCGTGTCACTGTGCTGTTATGTGTCAGGCATGTTGCTTACTATTAGGCACATGTCCTGATCGTCTCGTCACTCTTTATTTAAAAAAAAAAAAAAAAAAAATTGTAGAACTCAAGATTAGCCCTCCCAAACTTCAGGGCGCACGGAATCATGTAAACGTTGGGAAGAGTGAGCTCACTCTTTCCGTTCTAGTCGGTTGTAGGAAGCGACGCCGGACGCCGGTCGTTTTACCTATCACTGGTTTTGATCATTTTGAATATAAATCATTATGCCTTCCTGTGCGTTCAAAAAGTGTTCTAATCATTCTAGAAACTCAAATAAATCTAATGGAATTACATTTCATGCGTAATTACTGCATTAAAATTATTTTAAATATTATGTAATTACATACCATTAAAATTTTAAAATGGCTACCATCAGTGTGACAGAGAGAGAATGCTACCAATTATAACTAGCGCGAGCGAGTTAGATGTCTTAGACAGAGACAGATGTCACAGATGCAGTTTGTTTGCAGTGTCAAGATGTCCAGGGCTATTCTTGAGTTCTACAATTGGTTTTAACAAATAGTAAGTTTTATTGCTATTTATCTGATATATCTGGGCAATGTTTAAACGTAGATTGTTGTGTCGCCAGCCAAGTTCGTGGACGTGAAGCTGCGCGCCGGCAACAAGGAGGCCACGGAGGAGGAGCTGGAGCGCCTGCTCGACAAGATCATGGTGCTGTTCCGCTTCATACACGGGAAGGACGTCTTCGAGGCTTTCTACAAGAAGGTAACCGTGCACACTTCACTTGGGTAGTGGAAAAACAAGTGTATGACTTCATATCTGGCATTTCCAACAAAATAAAATAAAAAATTCAATAAAAAGGCAGTCATAGAAACGAAAACTTATGACTCAGAATTTGATAGCTCACTCTGGAAACTACGCGGGTGTAATCAGAGGTCGTGGCCATAAGCATGGCCATCTATAAATGTGACACCATTTCTAGACGGCCAAATGGGAAATGATGACGCATTTCCAGATTGTCAATGGCCATGGTCCCGAGTTTATCCGAATATTTCTATCATTCAGATTACAGCCTACGTAAGATCTTTCTTTGGTGCGCCAAAAGAAGTAAAAACCTTAATTCAACTGCACTTCATTAAGGTACAATGTGACCTACCATCGTTTTAAAATATCTCCGAGTTTTATAACATACTCACTACTATAGGCTTGATGAGTAAAACAAATTTAGTCTGTCAGTTAGGATTAATAAAAAAATATTGTACAGGGATTCTTTCTTTTGTTTTTCAAACAAAAAAATTACGAAAATGCAGTGCTCGAGTTTCGAGTGTCGTCATGATGTCACTTCATTGTACTGATATGTTTATGAAGACATGACATTCCCCCACCCCGGAAGCATAGAATAGATAATACAGATAGAACGGACACTCCCCACCCCCCGCCAATTTCAAGCTTCCTCACCCCTCAGGCCGTTTCGGATACGCTAGGAGCACTCAACGAAGGGCTGGTATCGAACATCTAATTCCTAACGAAATATCATCATGGTGGGGTGTTGTGCTGTTTACGGCTGTCCGTCAACTAAACGGGACAAGATTAAAAGCTTTATAATAATGTAAGATTAGAAACTTTTCAATAACGTTGCTTTATAATATTACAAAGCTTTGCTTCGTTTGGGGTCAGATGGTGTTGTGTGTGAATTGTCTACCAATATTTATAATAACGAAATCATTTTTAACTCAAAGTTCGTAACTTACATAGCCAGTAACTTACGTGCCCAAGCACGGATTGATAATGCCTGGAGGAATAATTATAGTGACAGAATAAAGTTTCCTTCATGTGTAAGTGTAAAATAAAATGCGAATGTGTACCTACCTACTAACGGGGGGCCGGGAGCTCACCTCATCTTCAAAAGCCTATCCGAGCGCTTGGTCGACGCGACGCGTGACCAACATGCTGGCGTTTATTTGGCCCGACGCATAAGCATTGCCATTCAGCGTGGTAATGCCTCCAGCATGCTGGGTACGCTTCCGATTGGTAGTGGGCTTGAACATCTTGATTATCTGTAGACCTACAGTGGTCTATGGATAATTCAGGTGTGCTTAGTGTAAGCAGTTAGTTAAGGTTTGTAGTGTAGTTCTCATTGTATTTTAGTTTTGTTAATAAAGGCTCTGCCCAGTTAAAAAAAAAACCTACTAACAGAAATAGATATCTAGTTACCTGATCTAATCTATCATCGGTTTCGTTTCATTTTAATTAGAATAGTATAATTTGGCTCCATTCTATTTATGTAACTCAACATTATAGCAAGTTTATAGACTACTTTACGTCACCAGGTGAACTCAAGGGCCACAACTGTCCAATAAAACAATTCAGTAGCCCTAGCTCTAACGCACACATTCACGCGTGTGTACGAACGACATCTGCGTAGTTGTGTGAAGAGTAGGTAGCTCCACAGCGGCGCTTGTATGGAATTTTAGTGAAGTGTCCGGGGTGTGCCGGAAGTTTGATGATACTTGTCTTTATTTAATAATTAGATAAAACAACCAATACTTGCCCTATATTTTCCCATATTCTAGGGGCTAATTATATACCTCTTCTAATCCATTATTTCGCAATGCCGTACAAAAATCATGCGACAAGGCTAAATGATCGAGGGTTGCAACCCCGCCCTCTTCAACTGCACTCAGTTTGACAGCTTACAAGTGACGGTATAGTGCTGAATCTTATTACTTTATACCCTTCTATCATCCTACACAGGTCTCCTAGTGGTTCATTTGACTCATAAATTTTATTCACAGGCCTGCAGTCTATTAGAATGGTATTATATTTTTGTCACGATCCCAATTTCACGGTGATGTGTAACGTGTACCTGGCGTCCAGGACCTGGCCAAGCGTCTGCTGGTGGGCAAGTCGGCGTCCGTGGACGCGGAGAAGTCGATGCTGAGCAAGCTGAAGCAGGAGTGCGGCGGGGGGTTCACCTGCAAGCTCGAGGGCATGTTCAAGGACATGGAGCTCTCCAAGGACATCAACATCACATACAAACAGGTAACATATTTTAACAGGAAAGATATTTTAAGCCGTATATATATTTTGTATCTCTCTAACGAATGGACCGATTTCGATGCGTATTTTTTTTTTAAAGCTATTTTCCTTGTGGAAGTACTAAGCTATGTTTGGTTAAAATCGATTCAAGATGGCGGCCTCCACAAAATGATAGATGAAATATTTTTTTCACAAACTCCTTCAATATCAAACGAAAGGGCTTAAAAACAATTAATTATATTACTCTAATTATTTTTATTTAACGAGCCAAAAGGAGTATAACTTCCAACTAGTGTTACCACTGGCGGCCTCATATTTATCGTACCTTGGTAAGACAACAGCATCATTTAATGTAACGGTCTTATTCAGTAGTGACAATTTTCGCTTTTCGTAGAATAATAATGATTGTCGTCGTAAATAGATGTTGGTTATTTTTATTGTGTGAGAAATATTTAATTATAATATTGATGGACAATTTACACACAAAACCATCTGACTCCAAACTAAGCAAAGCTTGTACTATAGAAGCCATATAGCTGATATAATGAAATGAAAATGAAAAGATTTAAGATACAGATCCTTATATGTAAAATAAATTGAAGAGTTTGTGTCCTTTTCTCACCGATGGTACGATATGCCATGTTTTTCACAGCACCTGTCAGCGTCGACGGAAGGAAGCTCGCTGGAGCTGTCGGTGTACATCCTGACTGCGGGCTTCTGGCCAACGTACGCGGCGGTGGACGTGCGCCTACCCACTGGCCTGACGAGGCACCAGGACCACTTCGCCAAGTTCTACCTCGGCAAGCACTCCGGCCGCAAGCTGCAGTGGCAGCCCACGCTGGGCCACTGCGTGCTGCGAGCGCACTTCTCACAGGTACTTATTACTTATTCAACTGTCATAGGTACCCTGAAGTCTGGAGCTGTCACTTGTCCAAAATAGCTAGGTGTACCCTGCAGGTGGGGAATACCGTATTGTAACCTAGAAAAGTCACTTGTGACAAATAGCTTGTTGTAGCCTCAATCTGCCGTTTCTAACAGGTAGCAGATAGTCGTAAGTATCATAATTTTGAGGGGTGGGAGTGTCTAGTAAAACGTTATAGTGCGTCAGATATTTTTATTTTCTATTTAAAAAAAGGTTAAAAGGGATAAAAAAAATGCGTTAAGTAATATTGAACGCCCCCTTAGGCCATCAGGGACAGAAATGCGGCCGGTGTGGAAACTCTGGGCCGGGACGAGGCAGTTTAAGCAAATGGCAAAAAGGCAAACACTCGATGTCGAATCAACCTCCTAATTTCGAGTCCCTCCTATTTTACTCTTCTTCTCCTTATCCAAGAAATGTTTAAAAAAATAAATATATAATTGTAATGGCAAAGATCACGGACCCCGGAGTCTGTGGAATGGCTAATTTAAGTATAAAAAAAAAGAACGCCCCCTTATACTCCATTTGAGAAGCAAAACATGCTAAGTATTAATTTGTATCGTTTTCAGGGTAACAAAGAATTACAAGTATCGTTATTCCAAGCACTCGTGCTGCTACTGTTTAATGACGGAGACAATCTCTCTTTTGAAGACATCAAGGCAGCCACTAACATAGAGGTAAGTCGTTTCTGATAACATTTAACTATAATAGTGCATTATGATATAAGTGCGGTAAGTTGAAAATTACACCCTAAGCGATATTGCTAGCCCGAGCCGTAGGCGAAGGTTACAAGAAAGCAGAGTATGTCATACAAAGTTTTATAGCATATTTTTGAGAAAATAAATAAAACTCGGACTTTCTTAATTGAATAAATCTTTATCTCCCAAAGTTAATGTTATTTATAAAATGTCACTTTTCCGACATAATAAAATTTCTTTGCTAAGATTTTAAAGGTATCGTTAGTTTTAGAGGGAGCATCTTGATAAACCGTGCGTTTTACATAGCAATAACGCACAAGTACGGAATGAGGTACATTACGATATTGAAATTGGTGGATTAAGTACATTTAGTTTCTAGTAAGTGTGCAGTAGGTCTACGTGACTTTGTTCGGACTGCGCGTAACTTAAAATAGTGACACAGTTTCATGATTGACGTTTCAATTACTCAAACTAAGAAGTCTGACTAGATTTTGTTGATAAGCACATCCAAAGGACTAAATGAGATATGATGATGCCTGAATTTAAATTCCTGTTTGGATAATATGTATATCTTAATATATATAAATCTCCTGTGACGATGTTTGTCCGCGATGGACTCCTAAACTACTTAGCCGATTTTAATCAAATTTGGACACCGTGTGTAGATTGATCCAACTTAAAAGATAGGATAGTTTTTATTTCGATTAATGGGCTTTATGTGACAATATCCGAGCGAAGCCGGAACTGGCCGCTAGTTAAGTATATATTTAAAACTATATAAGTATTATATCAGCTATCGGGGCGTCATAGTACAAGCTTTGCTTAGTTTGGAGTCAAATGGTGTTGTGTGTGAATTGTCCACCAATATTTATAAAATCTGAAAATAAACTCGTTGTAGTATAAAAAAAATTGGCAGTCATAGGGACTGCCGATAGAAGTGAAAATTCATAACTCAGAATTTGATAGTTCACTTTGGAAACTACGCAGGTGAAACCGGAGGGCGTGGCCATGAGCATGGCCTTCTAGAAAATGCTGACGCGTTTCTAAATTGACCATGACCATGGTCCCGAGTTTACCCGAAGATATCTTTCATATGGTCACCACAACACGGGCCACAGTGTCTAGTGTGGGGCCAATGGTCAAGACTGGGAGAAACTTTGTAATATACATTTAAATATTGTCTCATTTTGTTTCATGTGCTTATTTTATGAGTTTCTTGTATGTTGTTATCGGTAAATAAATTATTATTCTATTCTATTTACGAACGTGACGCTTGAGCCCAATTCACAGCCCACGAAAAATCATTGTGTGATGCGTCAAAGAAGCTTTCACATCAAAAAACTTTGATCAAAATGTTGTTTGCTAGGAGGGCGAGCTACGACGCACGCTGCAGTCGCTGGCGTGCGGCAAGGCGCGCGTGCTCGCCAAGTCGCCGCGCGGCCGCGAGGTGGCCGACTCCGACCACTTCGCGTTCAACGGGGACTTCACCAACAAGCTGTTCCGGATCAAGATCAACCAGATACAGATGAAGGAGACGGTGAGTCACAAACACCGCTCACTAGACTCGCTATTACAGCATACGCATTGCTATATTTAATATTAGTACTGTGTCTGGGTATTGCTATGTATAATAAGTATGTATTTAAAACTATATATGTATTATTAGATGTCCGCCCCGGCTTCGCCCGTGTTACATATATGTATAGCACTCATCGGGATCCTGAAGATATCCAACAGTGAAAGAATTTTTGAAACCGGTTCAGTCATTCCTGAGAATATTGGTTTCAAACAAAAATCCTCTTCAGCTACCTGCTACGCCACCTGTCGGTCGCCAATTGGTCGTACCAACTCAGATTTAGAAACAAATTTGATTAGCAAAGGTTTACATTCAATGACGCAATCTTAGACACATGCTGTCATGTCAAAGCATTAGATAAATGGACTATCCAATAGAAAAATAATCTTTCAATTCGGACCAGTACTCCCCAAGATCCTAGCGTTCAAACAAACAAACTCTTCATAATATTAGTATAGATATCAGCTATCTGGCCGCCATAGTACAAGCTTTGCTTAGTTTGGGGTCGATATTGTTGTGTGTAAATTGCCCACCAATATTTATTTATTTATTGCAGGCCTGGTGGCTTTGTTGGTAGTAAGTCTGCCTGCGAAGCCGCGGGACGGGTTCGATCCCCACCCAGTGCAAATATTTGTGTGATGAATTAAAATATTTCTACTGTGTTTTCTATAATAAAAATGTAATGTAATTAAAAATATATAGGTATTATTGCAGCTATTTCGCTTCCATAGTACAAGCTTAGTTAGGGGTCAGATGGTGTTGTGTGTGAAATGTCCACCATAATTATTTATTTATAAGCAGTCCTAAATGATCCCACAGGAGGGAGTCAAGGCCATAATCTAACACTGGCCCAGTGTGGTCACTCTACCCACTCTGGGTCAGTGACACATGATCTCGAAATATTCTAGATGTATATCGGTTTCCTCACGATGTTTTCCTTCACTGTTTTAAGTTAGCTGCATTGCGAAAAGACTGGTGCGTGCGTGGGATTTGAAACCAGGGGCTCCGGATCGGGAGTCACCGTTCTTCCGCCTAGACCAGCTTTCCTTAGCAACCATAAACCGTGAGCCGCTTGTATGTATCAGTCATTCATAAATTGTAGGCTGGTGTTATAATATTGTTGAGAAGGTCGCCAATTGAAATGTCTTTTTTTGTATTATAGTTTAAGTTTATTTTGTGTTTTTATATTGTGCCTTTTATGAAGAGTTTTGTTATGTTGTTGTTGTTGTGTGTGAGCAGAGCGAGGAGCAGAAGGCGACGGAGGAGCGCGTGTTCCAGGACCGGCAGTACCAGATCGACGCGGCCGTGGTGCGCGTCATGAAGATGAGGAAGGCGCTCTCGCACAACCTGCTCATCTCCGAGCTCTACAACCAGCTCAAGTTCCCCGTCAAGGTACCACTACATTATCAATGGCATCATTTGTTATTGTACAATTTATATATATATTATATACTAGATGTCCGCCCCGGCTTCGCCCGTGGTACATATATAGCACTCATCGGGATCCAGTACATATCCAACGGTGACAGAATGACTGAAATCGGTTTAGTCATTACTGAGAATATCGCTTTCATACAAAAAAACCTCTTCAGCTACCTGCTACGCCACCTGTCTAAAATTGGTCGTACAACTCAGAATTAGAAACAAATTTGATTAGAAAAGGTTTATATTCAATAACGCAATCTTAAACACATGCTGTCATGTCAAAGCAGAGTACGAAAACTCTCAAAAAAGGAATACTTTTTCCCCGTTTTTGTTACATTCTTGATTCATGCTCTGCTTCTATTGATAGTAGCGTAATGTTGTATAGCCTTCGTAGATAAATGGACTATCCAATAGAAAAATAATCTTTCGGACCAGTACTTCCCGAGATCCTAGCGTTCAAACAAACTCTTCAGCTGAATAATAATAGTATAGATATATATTACAGCATAAAGTACAAGTTCACGCTGAGACCGCGACAGGCACTTGACTATATAGAATTGTATGGGCGCCAGTTCGCGCCGAGACCGCGACACGTGTCTCGGTCTCCTGTCGCGGTCTCGGCGCGAACTTGTACCTTTAGAGTGAAGAGACGAGCAGGATATGTGCTTGAGCTATTGGAGCATGAAAAGTCCAAATCCTAGCACTCCCTACGCTCGTCAACCAGAGATCTAAGATATTATATCTCTTAGCCCAGTAAAATTTATAAACATTGGCCTTTAAACCGGAACACAATAATGTTTGCACATTATTGTTTGGCGGTAGAATAACTGGCAAAGGTGTGATACTTGCCCAGGTGGACTCTGCCAAGAGTCCTACCACTACAAAAAAATACATTACATTTACAAATATACATTACATTTCAAAGGTAAACATTTAAAACGTAGATATTTAAAGTTATTATTATTTATTTTTAATCAATGTAACTAATGGCTTATGCACGTATTGGCGTGGCTGTAAGTATAACAGGTAATTGATGAATAAATAAATCAAGGCCCAAAGACCAGAACTATAGTTATTTTTGTACAAAATATATATATCGTAGTGAAGACTAATTTAGTCGCGTTTGAATCCTTTTTGCTAAGGGAAAATGTTATGTACGTATAATTTCGAGTGGAAGGTAGGACTCTTTGGGCTGAGTCCACTTAGGGAAGTACCACATCTCTGCCAGTTATTCTACCGCCTAACAGTGATGTGCAAACATCAATGTGTTCCGGATTGTAGGGTTATGTTCCTAGAGAAATTGCAGGGCATACAGATAATAAGAATAAGAATAATTTATTTCCAGAAACATGGTTACACACTTTAATTGAATTAAAATCAGAATTTACTAAACAATATACATTTGTTGATTAGCAGTGAGCTCCAAACTAAGTGCAAGACTTGTATCTTGGAGCTCGAGTGCGAAATTTCGAACAATAAATTCGTTACAGTTAGACTATAAATTATTTATGATTAAAAAGAACCCTTTTAGGCAGTTATTATAATGTGAAACAAACGTCTAAATAGAAAACATTTTTTTTCTTTCTTAAATAAAACAAAACTACAAGTACTGAGACATGAATGATTATCTAACCGTGTCTGACAAACTATTAAGCTATCCACTATATATGAACTATTCACTATATAAACAACCTATGAGTTCCTCAGTGTCATCATACGTAAGACCCTGTAACCAGGCGTTTAGTTTCTTTTTAAGTTCGAATTTCGGCAAGTGTTCGCAGTCTCGCAACCGCCTTGACACGTTGTTGTAGGTGCAGACAAGCGAGTACGACGGCGCACGCCTAGCAAGGGATGACTTGGCGTGAGGCAGTGGCAACAAGTAAGCCCTGGTAGAGCGCTTCGCCAATAACGTTAAGTAGTCTTCGCGAGATCTCAAGCAAGAGTGAGTCCTCATGACAGCGTTGAAAACAAACAACTGTCGAACTCTTAGCACGTTGAATTCGGAGTAGATTAAGTCGGTGGAAAAACGAAAAGGCTTCCTTAGCAATACTTTAATTAGAGCTCGTTGTGCTCTCTCGACCGTTATAAAATACGTCTTTCCAGCGCATCCCCAAATCGAAATGCAGTATTGAATGACTGACTGACATAGCGCGATGTAAATGTCCTTAAGGAGAGATATAGGTGCACAATCTCACAGGTTTTTCATTATATGAATTAATTTACGCACCAGTGATGATATTATGTCGTTTATGTGGTGTTTAAACGAAAGATTCTCGTCAATTATTACTCCTAGGTATCTCATACTCTGGACTCCTTCAATGACGCTACAAGAGCAAGGCAAAGATTGAGATTGGGAAACTGTAGAGCAGAGGTTCCCAAACTTATTTTTCTCGTGGACCACTTTCAAAGTTTTAGTATTTTCGGTAGACCCCCTGCATATATTTCTACTGTATTCCCAAAATTCCTAAAAATAGTACCCTGAATTGGGTTGTTTAGAAGAAAAAAAAGTAGCCCATTTTCTTGCGTCCTATTTATTAAAATAATACTTGTGGTTATTAAATTTATAAGCATTGATTATTGTAAATATTCAACGATTGACAAAAAATCAACAATGAACTCAAAAATGGAAATCAACAATAAAAAATAGTTGTACTTTTAATGAGACGGATGTACTTGATGAATTGACAGCAAATTATCAATATTTGGTGTCAGTTTTGTAAGGAGTAATCTCAAGTCTCCTCGCTCTGTAATGTTCAATCTGCTCCTTTTTTGTTAACAGGTTGGTAACGGCACTAAAACTTCTTTCAACAAGATATGACGAGGGAAACGCTATCAAAAATTTTCTCGCAATTTCCCACAGCCTAGGATATTTTTCAGGAATTTCTGCCTGCAGCCAAAATATTTGGTAGCCTTTTTTAAATTTCACCTTCAATTCCTCGTTGGTGCTGAGCTCAAGTAGCTCCTCTTGTAATATCACATTCGCCTCTTCCGTTTCTTCAAATGGGGTTATAATCCATGGCGGTATTCCCATCGTCAGAATATTTTCGAATCTATTTTTGAAGTCATCATGCAGGGTATTTAAATGTTGAGCGTATGTCTGAATATCCTCATCAAGACATTCTATTTGTGATAATTGCGGAAATTGGTAGAATTCGCGCCGACTAATGTTTTGCTTCATTAATTTCAATTTACCAAGAAAAGCTGAAATCACGCTCTTTGTTTTATCAAATTAAGGCTGTTCCCTTGTAACTGCAAGTTAACCTCATTGAATTTTTGAACAACTCTGTTAAATACGCAATGTCCGCTTTATATTTCAACAGATTTTCTTTTAAATCTGGTGCTTTGTGTTCCAGAAACTCTATCACTGATTCAAAAAGTGAGTAAAATCTCGATAAGCATGCACCTTTCGACAACCAGCGTACTTCAGTATGTAAGAGCAGCCGTTGGAAATCTTCATCATTTTCATCGCACAATAGTGCAAATAAACGGGTATTCAAAGCACTACTTCTTATTTTATTAACTGCGTTAATCACAAACTGAAGCGACTGGTGCAATCTATCGCTCAAATTTTTCGCTACAAGGTGTTGTCGGTGGATGACACAGTGAATTGCAATCACTCCTGGTAATATTCTTTTAAGATGGCTTATAAATCCGCGATATCGCCCCAGCATGGCAGGAGCTCCATCTGTTGCCACCGAAATAATGTTCGAAAATGGTATTGATTTTTCTGTAAAAAAATCACTCAGGACGTTATATATCGATTCGCCTTTAGTGTCCGACTTCAAAGTTTTAGCGAATAGCAGCTCTTCGTGGATTTCTTCGTTCATTACAAATCTAACATATGCCAATAATAATGCTTCATTACCAGGCAAAGTAGACTCGTCCAATTGAATAGAAAAATGAGTGGTTTGCAGATAATTACACAAGAAGCTTTCTATATCAGAGCTCATTTCATCAATACGCCTTTGCACAGTGTTGTTACTTAAAGGAATTTTTTTGAGTACGTCAAATGGAGGTTTGTGCAGAACAGTTTTTAAAACCTCTTCAATATAAAATAAAATTAACTCTTCTCCGATGGTGTGCGCTTTTCCAGATTTCGCTATAAGCAACGAAATATTGTAAGATGCCCGCAAACCATCCTCGTTATGTTGAGACGTTGAAGCAAACATACTATTTACGGTAGGTCTATTTTCATATTTTTCCTTCAATGTTTGAAAATATTTCAGATCTTTACCTATTTTTTCAGGATGACACCTTCTCAGATGGTCTTCGAGCTTCGATGGTTTCATAGAGTCATTGCTCAGAACTTTGTTGCATAAAAGACACATGGGCAATCTTTTGTCTGCCGTTGATGGAACAAAACCAAATTTTAAATAATCCACACTGTACTGTCGACATTTCTTCTTAGATTCAGCCATTTTTTCGTATCAGTTACTTGTGAGTGACCTGTAAAAAAATAATTCTTTTTGAGGAGAGAATATGGAATATGGTTATATAACACAACATAATAGAATTATTGCAATAAAAAAAAACAAAATCCACGCGAAAACACCGAAGTTTTAATGAACCGCCGTCGTCGCGCAAATATATCTCTATATATAAAAATGATATGTTGGTTTGTGTACGCTTCAAAAACTCAAAAAGTTCTGCACCGATCGAGTTGAAATTTTAGAATGATATATAATCTGCATCAAGGATTGTTTTTATCTAATTTTTGCATCACATATGTGCCACAGCGAAGCGTGGCAGGGTACAGCTAGTCTTTATATATAAAAATGTTATGTTGGTTTGTGTACGCTTCAAAAACTCAAAAAGTTCTGCACCGATCGAGGTGAAATTTTAGAATTATATGTAATCCACATCAAGGATTGTTTTTATCTAATTTTTGCAGCAGTCACATATGTGCCACAGCGAAGTGTGGCAGGGTACAGCTAGTTTTAAATAAAAAAGTACCCAGGTACTTAATGTTTAATCTTTTCTGGCTTTTTGTTCTTTTAGAGAAGTTTTGAATAATCTCTATTATGTAATTTTACTACATATACTACCTACTAAACTCAAATAGTAAAACAAATATAACATGATCGATAAATTACAATAAAAATATGTACGATAAATAGGCATCAAGGAAATATGTACTTACTTTTTCCGGCACTGCAAACACTGACATCGATACACTCACAATCACACTTTAATGTTCAAAATCCCACAAACAAATGACGTTCAGTTCTAAATTGTATTTATATTATTGTAGATTGCAAGCACAGCGCATGTCTCATTTCATCCCTGTGCGGGTCTAAACTACCACCCGGACGAGCGGGCGCACGGGCGGCACTTTGCAAGTCTCGTTTGCTTGCACATGTGTTGTACACTTGTACTATTTTCTATTGTTCTATTCAATTCTGTGTTTGAAATGAGTCTCGAATATTTTTGAGTACCTGCCTAGTGAATGATGCTACCTGCCTACGTTGATAAGTAAATCCAAGCCAAAATGTTTGTTCTTTATTATGAAAACCAGAAAATGTTTAGTGGACCCCCACTGACAACTTATGAACCCCTGTTTTCTTTTCACGTCTACGTGGACCCCCTTGTGGTCTCTTATGGACCCCTGGGGGTCCACCTGGACCACTTTGGGAACCTATACTGTAGAGCAACAATGGATTTTCAAACGTATTTGAGAGGGTGGACGAGAAACCGAGGTTTTGCTAAAAGCGATGTATTTAGACTTACTCGCATTTAGAGTGAGTAAATTACTATCTAGAGTATCAGCAAGGACAGCCAGACCACTCTCGGCAAGACGAAAAACCTGACTCCATGACTTGCTATGGAAGACAATAGCAGTATCGTCGGCGTAGGTAATGATATCGGCATTGGGAAGCTCACTGTTTACTATATCATTTATGTAGAGCAAGAACAAGGTCGGACCGAGCAGGCTTCCTTGTGGAATTCCATAGTTAACTGGAAGTTGATCACTGGAGTGGTTACCGACTTTGACGAATTGCGAACGACCAGTTAAATAACTATGGAACCAATCCTGAGCGACGCCTCTGACACCGGATGCCTCCAGCTTTTTCAGAAGCAAACCAGGCGATAAAGAGTCGAAAGCCTTAGCCACGTCTAAAAACACTGCAATACACCTCGCTCCTCCATCCACGTAAGAGGATACCAAGTTCACCAAAAGAGAAGCTGCATCCTCCGTTGATTTACCTTGTCTGAAACCAAATTGCCTATCAGAAATAATGTTTTGTTGATCTAAAAATTTTGTGAGTCGTGTGTTAACAATCTTCTCAAGGATTTTTGAAATGATGCTGAGTAGAGCGATAGGCCTATAGTTGTCTGGAGACGATGTAGAGCCGCTCTTGTGTATGGAAGATACAGATGCAATTTTCCAACAATCTGGAAAACCCCCGGTTTCTAGGCTTAAATTAAATATATGATGTAATGGAGTGACTAGAGTATGAAGTGACATTTTAATAATTTGGACGGGATAGAGTCAGGCCGGGAGTGCAGTCAGTTTTTAAACCAGCTATAATGCATGCTATTTCGTGCGGGTCCGTGGGATACAAAAACAGGGACTGAGCGCATGACTGCATTGTTTTATGAGATTTTATTAACCTCTCTTCGGTTACACAGAGCTTAGATAAAATGGCATCTGCAAGGTTTTTGCCTACCGAGGCAAAGTGACGGTTGCACCGGTCGAGAGGGTTGCTTTCACTGCCTTTCAACAAGTCGGAGGGAGTACCATTTTGCCTGGAAGTATAGCAAATATTTTTTATAGTTTTCCAAAGTTGCTTTGGGTTATTTTTACTTTGCTCTAACAGTTGACTATTGTAGCAAGTCTTTACGTTACGCAAAAGTTTGTTACAAAAGTTTCTGTATCTTAAATATATCAGAGAACGTTGGCTGTCATTAGGGTTATTTTTACTGTCCATGTGCAGTTTGTCACGATGTCGCATACACCTGATTAAACCGGGAGTGATCCATGGCTTGAGAATTGCCTCTCTACGACCCACTCTAATAGATTCTGTATGATTTTTTATTGAATTTGAAATGATGTCATTAAAGATATTTGTGGCGCAGTTGACATTTGAACAAGACAGTACAGGGATCCAGTCTGTAAGCGCCAGTTTTGCCGCCACGCCGTCAAACCTAGTCCTCAGATAGCATCTGTTTAAAGGATTTTATTTTTTTATTCTAGCGGGATGGCAGGCGATAGTGATAGAATGATCGGTAACAGAAGACTGGCACACGGCACCAATAGTTTTGCGTTCTGAACTGATGAATATGTGATCCAGGCAGGTACGGTTTCGAGTCGGGGAGGTAATAGCAGGAAGTAATAATGTGTGAAGCCATTATGCAGAGATACTGGGAGACATGTTTATCTCCAGGATCACACAAGTTTAAATTAACGTCGCCTGCAACCACAAGAGGGGATTTAATTTTTACTTTTTCGAGGGCTGTATCTAGAGATAATAAAAATGGATCTATATTTACTATCGAAGGAGAGCGATAAATTCCCAATATGGTTATTTTGTTGTCCAGATGTAAGCCTAGAGAGTCTGAGTCTATCAGATCTGGTTCAAATAGCGTAGTGTAGTAACTAGTTTTACATAAATTATAACTCCGCCATTTTTGTTTATTTGACGACTGGATCGGTAGCAGTTATAACCTGGCAGGGGCTGCAGTAAAGTATTATTCGTTAACCAACATTCCGTTAGAATAATTACATCGAAACAAGTGCCAAAGCGATCTAGCGAGACTACGAAGTCCTCGAAATTACAGTTGTAACTTCTGATATTTACGCTGATGACTCTGAAGTTACTATCAAGGTTTTGGTTTAGAAATGATCCGCAGGATTCGGCTGAAACAAAATTATGACAGGCAATGGATATCGTAGCGTCGATATCGTCTGTGGTATTAACCGAAACCATCAGAGGAGATTATATATAGATTGAGAAAAATCTGTAGCCAAATCTCTACGGGTTACATTGCTATAACAATTAAATAGGAGCTGCGAAACTAATAGAATATAATTAACCGAGTGGAAAGCTAAATTTATCAACTTACATAGCGAAGTGGTGTGATCAGTTAGATGAATATAACGTAATAATAAATTATGAGATATATAAATAAAACAATTGAGCATATTTCACTTAGAAATAAAATTAGAAAGAGTGGAAACAGCTGAAACTACATTAAAATCAGACGAGCAAAATGACACGACTTCAGGGCGAAATCGGAGGCTCGTTTGGCGTAAGTTCTGACTCACAGTTTGTAGCCGGACCGAGACTATGCTCCAAATCTGCCGGCGACTTGATGACGATCGCTGGAATTCCCTCTTTTCTGCGAGCCAGAATGACACCATTTTTGACCCAACAGAACCTAAAACCAGTTTCCTTACAGCGTTGTCTCGCGGTGCGAAACAACAGTCTGTTATCTTTTGTTAGTCGCTCGTTGAGGTATAAGCCTACGGCTCGAGCCCCCGATTTCGATGTCCGAAGTATTCAATGACGGGCGACTTTTGGCGGCTTTCAGAAGATCATCGCGTGTTTGACGTCGGACAAAGCGAACGACTACGGGCCGCGGGAGAGAAGTAGTGGTGCTGACACTTCGCGACAAGCGTGAGCCAACTCTCGTGACGTAATCGATGTCTTCTTCCTTCAGATGAACGCCAAGCTTTGTAGCCGTCACAAGAGACTGAGTCAGGTGGATTAAATTCTCGCCCTTTGTTTCATTGACACCAGATAGTTCCAGTTCGTTTCTTAAATCGATCTGCACCTTTGCGTCTAGCTGCTGGCGGAGGTTGGCCACCGCTTCGCGCAGGACGCATATTTCTCGTTCGCGGGCGGTGTCGCGCGCCTCGAGTGCGCGGCATTTAGAGCTGCACTCGTCGATTTTGGCGATAGTGTGGTCAGTCAGGAAGTTCATTTGCTTTTTAAGGTCACCTATGTCTTCCCTCATGAGCTTCAACTCGGTATACAATAATTCCATAGGTTCGGGGTCTGGAGTTACCGCGGGTGAGCATGCCGGAGTGTTTTTATTACGCCCGCCCGCATTTGTAGACGGCAAATTAAGGCGCAATTCGCCAGACGCAGACGGGCGCGCGGGCGACTCCGTATTATCGGATTTCGGCAAGTTAATGGTGCACAGCGGACAGACCCAGCTCGCTTTTGTCTCTTCGGAAATGTTGCGAATGTCGGTCAAGTTCACACAGATACCGTGAAAAAAGCTGGGACATTTCGAGCATTTAACTAGTTGTACCGATCTAACGGGTTTTTTGCAAGCAGCGCAGAGATTCGCCGTAAATTTATCGGGTAATATGGGCATTGCGCGCTGAGTTAAATGGATTCTACCTGATGTTAGATATAAGTTAGGCTCACGGCGAGCAGCGTAGTAGGGACAGATCGGAGGTGTAGCACGTCGCCGGAACGTAGACTCGGTGAGCGTAGTCTCAGAACCAGTTTTCCGTAGGTTATACAGCCCGAAAGAGAGACAGAATTATTAGTTACGACAGAGGCCGTCTCTTTCTCCCGAGGTGAAGAGGTGCTTACCTCGGCAACGGCTCGCTCAGCGTGTGTCCCGTGGAACTTTGTTGTAATAAAAGTGATGAAACGGAGGCACGCCGCAATAAGGTTTGCTGCACGTTGCAATTGGGGATATATTTACTTGCACTAACTGTCAAAGTTATGAGATAACACAGAATACGTCTACTCTAAGTTAAGAATGCACTCCAAATATAACGATAAAACATCTTATATCTTAGCGTGACGAACGCAGTGCAGTAGGTTATGATTTTGGACTTTTTATTGTTCCTATAGTAGTAGTATGAGACACTGTGCTGTTGTGGGCAGGCGTGCCGCTTATTGTTACATGTCCTGTTCGTCCCGTCACTCTATAGTTAGTATAAAACATGTGTGTGCTTAAGACCGAAAGGCTGATAATTGAAAACAAAAAAACATATTACCTGTAAATTGAATATAGTAAACACAGCGACACGACATTGAAGAGCATTAGGTGCTCGCTCGGGTACACTCAGCGGTCCCCAGTTTACCCGATCGAGCGTTTCACTTCCGAACGTGACCATCAGCTGTATTGACAGTCTACGAAAAAATATGTGTGGTGAGCGCCAAAAGAACTTTCAACGTTTTCACTTCAAAGAAATCGTGTTATACCGGTGTTTGTTGCAGCCGGCGGACCTGAAGAAACGCATCGAGTCGTTGATCGACCGCGACTACATGGAGCGCGACAAGGACAACCCCAACCAGTACAACTACGTCGCGTAACGCCGCGCCCCGGCCCCCACCTCCGCCCTCACCCTCTACTCCGCTTCTAACGCTACGCAGTATATGACAGGACACGGTACGACTGGACACTATTGCAGGTCTACAGTTTATCTATTCGATTGTCTAAAACTAACGGGTAGTCGATTGCAGAGAGATATACCTAGTTACACCAGAGCGTTGTTGCTATTACAGGGAATAACTAGTTTGAGGGTATTCCGTACGAGAAAGAGGCCTTATTTATATGACCACAATTTGTACAATTTTGCTGTCTCCTAACAAATTGTTACTCCTAACAAAATAAAAGAGAATGGAGAAATTGTTAGTAACATTATCTCCATGCTCCTTTATTTCGGATGTTACCACCGCTTGCAAGAGCCACTTAAACTTTGCGCTCCTTAACTTAGCCCTGAGATACGTTTTAGTACTTTTATCTCACGAAGCGAGGCGAGCTTAACTTGTATCGATGCGCACAAACATGCTGTGAGTGTGTGAGTGAACGCGGACGCACACATTCACAGATTCACATGCTGACGATAATTGTTTTCACGCACACACACTCGGCGTGTTTTTGCACTTGCTCACCACAAGTAAGACGCGTCGCTTCGTGAGATAAAACTACTATACTGCAAGGAATCGTAGGTCAATGTATGTTGAATGGTCATATTGACAAATATTCATAGACCTGCGATTGAGTACAGTCGTAACGAGTTGAAATATCAAGTTATACTGGTAGTTATTGATACAATCACATTCTCGCGCGAAATACCCTCAAATATTGAATTACCTGTCTGCAACCAGTTGTGAAATTATCTTTCGCAACCAAACCAGGCTTAATCTTTTTATATTTTAAAATACACTTGAAATTAGTAGGATTATTTCCTAACTACACTGGCGGTGTAGAAACTCCAATTGTACCAATAATAAATAATTAGTGATTGTAAAAAGAAGAATAAATATATGAAATATAAACTCGAATTCCAATGGCTTTTACTAATTATTCCAAGAAGGAATATTAGAAAGGAATGCGTTGTGTGCGAATATATATATTATTCTATACTAATGTAATATTATAAAGAGAGATCGTCGTTTTTGTGTGTTTGCGGTAAGCTCCAGAAACATTGGACCGAATTAAAAAACTATATATATAATGAAATACGCATTCATTCTAGACTATATTTTTTGGTCCTTACAAAAGGAAGTCGGGGCGAGCCGCTAATGGATAGCTTTTATCCGCATCTGATTGACCATTATAACATTTTGAACAGTGAAACAATTTGACTTAAATTTAAGCTTACGCAGAAAAGGTGGACTAGTTTCGAAAGGACGCGTCGTAATTATCATTAAGAACGACTTTTACTGTAGTTTTGACGTTAATTAGGTTTTTTAGGTCCAAAATTTAATTTAAATGGAAATTCAGCCATTCATCGTCAACTGCTGAACATAGCATAAAAGCGAAAACAGTCCACTAAATGTTCCCACTGTTGGGACTCGGGGACTTCTCTCGCAGGGAGAAAGTCAAGGCCATAACCCACCGCGGTGGCCTAGTGCGGGTTGGTGGATGATACTTGATCTCGAAAGATTCAAGATACATGTCGGTTTCCTCACGGTGTTTTCCCAATTTCCGCTCCCCTGATCTCGATCGGCAGCTCCCGTCATCCACTACTTCACGAAGATCGTCGGTCCACCTGTCCAGTGTCCCACACTGCGCTTGCACAGGCATCGTCTCCACTCAAGAACTGGCAATATGGCCGACACTGAGGCACTGCAATATGAACGACTCGAAGACCTGATGAAGCCTTCTCTCTCGAAATTGATTTTGCCTAAACATTGCCCTAGAATCATCGAGCAACTCGATTTTCCGCGCAAGCACGGAAAGCCTTAGCTAAAAAAATATTGTTCAAATCTTTCTGTCATTTCTTGCGGGAGGGGAAAGTTGCACACTAGCGCCATGCCGCACTATTACATACAAAACATACCTATACCGATCCATTGCCGATCATACTCACACAGCCAAATCACTAACACAAAAATTAAGCACCATTCATAAATCTAGCCCCGCCCTCAGCCACAGTATATTATCAAACTCCATGGTCCACGCGGACTTGTACTTTGACAGAGGGGAAACGCTGTATATGCCTACTCCCTTCCGTGTTGCTCGCTGCTCTAGACATAGGACTATAGTTGTATCAATGACATTCCATGTACCCGTCAACTACTTCGAAATGATTACCATTATTAACACACGAAAAATTTAGTACATTTACACAAATTTAGTAAATGTTTTTCATAGTGATGATTACAGGCGCGCCCTCATCGGCTTAGTACACAAGTTTTGCGCAACCCTCATTATGCTGATAATACAAAACATCTAAACGAAAGAGTTTATTTGTATGTGCCTTGGTAACTGGTTTATTATGAACTTTTTTTTGCATCTCATAGCACAGTTCACATGGAAGGCTGTAATATAGGTTGTTATATGAAAGCTAATCTGGTTGTTTTAAAATAGGTTATAACGGGCTACTCACTTGTGATATGGTCTGACAAGCCCGGCTTAAATTTCGGCAGGATTCATTGGGTCTCTTTCAAAAGGTATGCGCGCGCGATAACATCCCTTCTGACAAAACTAGCTGAAAATGTTCGGATAAAGTATTCGTTATACGATGTAAACTTACAGTAGGTATTAGCCGACGTACTTTCTATTTAAGACTAATTGAATATGCGTGCATTAATGTTTGCTCAACGAGTTTCTTCAATACAAACTGTTCTGTTTATCCTGTCTCTTGTATATATTTTTTCTGAATTATAATGATAATTTAAAATGAAAAGTTTGTTTTATTTTCAAACACTTTCATTGAGCGGCAATAAGAAGTAGGTAAGGCTGTGTCCCCAGTAAGCAAAATGTGGACACTCGATTTCAAATAGAAGAGCATACTAAACTGATACGCCGCTAACTTTTTGGCTACTGGGGACCACAGCCTTAGTGACTATTAATGAGACGAAAGTTTATGAGTGTGTGTAAATAAGTGTAAATGTTTGTTCCCATGTCTCCGACGTACGCTACATTTTATCCCGTTAAATTTAGTGATTAAGCTGCGAGTTATACTGCTACTAGTACAATATAGGCTAGCGTTTGACCGCCAATTTCCTGATGTTAAGCAATAGGTACCGCGACCTAGGAATGTAGCGCGGTTTCATGGAAGACACATGGTTACTTTATATTTAAGTAGGGACACCCAGATTTAACCTACTTGGAAACAGACCCGCGTAGTGTCTCCGCACACGAGCTACTCGCGACAGCCACAAACGCCGCCACAAGAAGCTAGAAGCGGCTACAAAAGTAGCTGAAGCGCGTGACTGCCACTTGTGGCCGGTGGTCGACACTTGCGGTCGGTGCCTGCTACCTTTTTAACTTATGCGGTATCATAATGGACTTTGATGAGAAAGGTTTACTGCGCTGCTTCTTTTAAAAAATCGTTAGTTATTGTGGAAGACGAAACCGTAGTTTTAAGTTTCAACTAAAGCCAAGAGAGAGAAAGTTGTAATATCGCGGTTCTAGCTACAAGAAGTAAGTTGCAGCAAATGGCGAACTTTGGCGTCACCGTCCGGCGAGTTCATAGAGGTATAAAATGTACGGAAGCTGGTCGGTGAACCGGGACCACGCGTTGAGTGGTTCACAGTTTCGCAGTGCGTTTTGCAATGACAGATGTGGATTCAAAACGCTTTGTTCTGAGGGGCGAACTGTTTTCCGGTGTTTTTTATTATTTAATAAACACGGCGATGGCAACATAATGGTATGGGTTTGCATCTGAAAGTGGGGAATTGTTCGTATGCGAGGGTCGAATAAATTCTCCTAGGTACGTAAATGTACTCGAGTCTGTGTTACCACCATCATTCACTACACTTTTCGGAGATACGAACATAGGTATTGTTGGACGCGCACGCCCTGCTCCGCTGCCGCTACATTAAGGTTTGCGCCCATTTATACGACTCCGCTCCTACCCGACAAGTAAAATACACTCAAATATAGACTTTATGTCATGTCTGTTAAGATATAGATTATATTGGCAACATTAATTAGCAGACGGCTGTCAGCGAGCAGTCTGCTAATTTGTGTTACCAATGTAATCTACATCTAAACCTGCATGACATAAAGCCTATATTTGAGTGTATTTTATTCGCCGGGTGGTATTCGTATAAGTCGGCGAAACCTTTAGTATGTCGGTGACACGAACCCATAAGATTTTCCCTTACCAAAGGTGAAGGACATGGACAAACGTTTATTAAAAAAAAATTTTACGTCGAGTCTCTCCTCACGGAAGAAGTAAAACTTTTTACTCTCGCTCTGTCTCTTTCTATTCCCCTCTCCCCCCAACAGTGCTTTCATACTCCCTCCATGGTAGCGTTAAACGTTGCAACCTTGCAACCTGGCAACCTTGTTGTAAGTCGCATAAGAACACAGTTTCACTTCAAAATATTGGTGGTGATTGAATTATAGCTGTTTTATTATGATTTGTGGTGCCTGGCTTTATAAGCCAGGTGGTAACATAAATTAAAACAATTTTTAAATACTTCATTATTTTATTTCTAATAATCTAAAAACAAATTCAAATAAAATTATATTTCGATGTAATACAACAAAAATAAATTACAGCATTCTCATAACTGATTCTCTATACAGTCACGTTTACATTACTAATAGAGTTTAAATTATGATTGACAAATTACGACACTAATGAGTTTACATTATAATTTACAATATTTACAAATAAAGTTTCAAAAAGCACGATAAGTAAATTATTATCTATAAAAATAACTATTTATTTAAATTTCTATCTCAAAAGACTACAATTAAAGAACAAATTTCATGTTTTCAAATAACTTCACATTTTTACACACAAAAAATATTAGGCAAATAGTAAAAACCGAAAACATAATATAACATTTCCCGAGTTCCGCACAAGAAAATGACGTCACCACATTACGTCCATTTTTAATAGTTAAACACACAGTCACATGTTTAATAGTTTAAATGCAAAAATATATAATGTTACAGTGTTACACAAAACCTAAGTTCCTTATTCGTCATACGAACGTCAATTTAGATGTTTGGAAGGGTATATGCTATGTAACGTACCTAGCTCATTTTGTGGCGTGCAGAAGCCAACGACTCTGGTGCTCCTTAACCTCGCGTCCAAGACCTTGAAGAAGAAGAGGACTCGAGCGAGGATTCAAGCGATGACGATGTGCCGTTAGCGACTGTTGCTGCTCGTCAGGTTTCTAGTCGTCGACTAAATTTCAAACACCAGGATAATTTTACTCCATATCCACCAGGCGAGTATGTACAACCTTTAGCTGCAAGTCGAGTTCGTGTGCTAGAAGATCCGATTGCATATTTTTCTAGATATATTCCTGGGGATTTATACGAGAAGTTCAGTACCTATTCCAGCCAGGCATATTTGTCAAATAAGGGTCAAAATTTGAACTCTACTACAGAAGAAATGAAAATATTTTTCGGAATCACTATTGCTATGAGCTCTTTTGGGCTTGCCAAGAATTCGAATGTTCTGGGCTAACAAAACAGAGGTAGCGCTGATAGCTGATCGCATGACTCGAGACCGCTACTACAAACTTCGTTGAAATTTGAAACTAGTTAACGGCCTTGAAGTAAACGAACCTCTAAAGAAAGTAAATACTGGAAAGTCAACCCTTTGATTGATTGTGTAAGAAAAGCTTGTCTCAATACACCCAGATCTCAATAAGTTAGTGTTGATGACCAGATGGTGCCTTTCTGGGGGCACGTCGCTATGCGGCAATTTTTGCAGTTTTTTTATGTATGAGGGTAAAGGTGACACAGTATTTCCAAATAATGAAGCTGAAGGCTTGGAGCAAAAGTTGTTTTGAAGTTGTCTGAAACATTGCCTAAAGGAGCAAAGTTATAACATGGACAGTTTCTTTACTTCGCCACAGTTATTGGATAAATTACGTGAAAAGGGAATGCAAGCAACAGGCAAGCTTAGAAAGGCTACAATACCTCCAGACTATAATTTTATGACTGATGCACAGTTAAAAAAAACAAGGACGTGTTTCCTCAGATCAACTAGTTAGAAGTGATGGCAATCTAGCGTGCTTGAAGTAGTTCGACAATAAAGCAGTTGTCACAGCATCATCTGTCGATTCAAAAGAATTGTTAACAAATTTAATGCAGACATTGGTGTAAAAAAACAAAAATTTACATTGAACATTATAAGACCTTTTGCAATTCAACAATATAATTCTTTGATGGGAGGCGTGGATATGCTGGACAGGATCATCAGTTTTTACAGGATCATGGCTCGCACGAAGAAATGGACTGTTCGTCTAATTCTTCATTTTTTTTTTTTTGCGGCATCAGCTGCTTGGCTTGTATAGCGACGTGATGCCCAGTTATTAGAAAAGCCCAAAAAAAGATATTTTGGACTATCTGGACTTCAAAGTAGAAACTTCTAACTCATTGATTTATTTTACGCCAGAAAGAGAAATCATTTAATATATACGAAGAATACGATACTGACAAATCGGAAGAATCCGCTTCGTCAAGTAATCGGAAAATAAAATATGGCCCTCCACCGCCTATCCAACTAAGGACGGCAATGGCTGGACATCTACCGATGATTGACAATGAAAATAATAATCATAGATGCCAGGCTGCAAGAGCAAAAAGCGAGGGTTTTCTGATCTACTTGCAACATGCACCTAAGCTTAGTAGTAGGAAGAAACTATTACAAAGGATATCCACGAAACCTTATAAATAAACGTTTAATCCTATGGAACTGTTCTTTCATTTCAATATTGCAAAATATTAACCTTTGGACGCAAAAATAAAATCCCTCCCATGCACACTCTGATCAACGGACATTCCGAGTGGTTTACGTGGAGGAAATAGAGTAATGGTTAACACCTATTGTTTACGGTTCTCTTTGTCGGCTCAAAACCACTACTCTCCTAATCTCCTATATGGCTCGGCAAAAAGTTGTAAAAGCAAAAGGTGGACCGGACCGACTAAATATTGATTGTATATTTTTAAATGGTTATTCAAATATATAAAAAAAATAATTACATCCGTTTGCTCAATACTAGGCTAGCTAGTATTTCTAGAGGTGTTCAATACTTTTGCAAAGGCTCTACTGTCACGAACGCGAATAAACTGGACTCCAGCGGGCCTCAACGAATCCCACCGTCAACTGCACGAGCGCCGCCGAGCGGCCGCGAAAAAGACCAAACACAACCAAAGCTGTTGGTTGATCCAGGTAATCGGCCTCTCTCTGCCTATTTAGTGTAGTATAGTGAAATTATAAACAAATTAGTTGATTTTGATCAGAAATACGTATAACCATAAAATTGTGCACGCGGTCGCCGAAGTTTTTCATATTTCAGCTATGTCATCAAACAGATCTTTGATACGAATTGCAAAAACTTACTGGCCGAGATAATTGGACAAGCTGGAGTTTCGCAGTGCGAGCATACCTAGAACTCGATGATTTATGGGAATGTGTCCAAGGAACAAATACTGATCCAAAGAAAGAAAAAAAGGCAAATCAAAACTAATATGATTAGTCGATCCAATAAATTTTATACAAGCATTTCAAGACTGGTCTACTGAGAAAAGTTGGTTTATTGCGAGACTTGATTAACATTAATTTAGAAACAAGCACCAGTGTCAACAAAATCATGAGCTCAGCTCATAACCTTGATGCTTGCAGGTTAACCCGAGGAATACAAACCTATGATTATGGGTATTGAAAGCTCAAGAGTCAAAATAAGTGCTGATAAAAACTAAACTTTTGCAAGAAATAAAAGGTGCACCAAGTAATTCAGCTCTGTGCATAAATAATAAAAATACTCAAGCTAAATTCAAAAACACTCAGCATTAGCCAAAGTCAAAAGGTCCAAGATATTTTAATTGTAACAAATATGGACACCTTGGTAAAAAATTGTTGGTTTCTGAAAAATAAATCACAGAGTAAAGAAAATAATACAGGTTTTGTGGCAGCTTTCTCGGCCCTGCAGCTGAATAATTGTTCCGTCCAGGGCACGACGCGTAAACAAATGCCATGTACCAAAGTGCCACGCTTCCCGCCAAAAATATTTTTTTGAGGTTGGGAAGATTCTAAATTGGATAAATTTTGAAGTATTCGTTAATTATATTGTACAAAATATACATCACTGCAATGGTCTTGAACCGCTTTATCATTTTTACGATTAATAAATATAATTACACTTACCGGAATCTAGTATGTTGAATATGATGTTTACAAATTTTTGGTCTCACCTCGCACAATTCGCATGATTATGGCAATTTACGATGTAATTATTACACTCACAACACATTCACGACAAAGAAGGACCTTTTATGCACCCATTTTAGTAACACTTTCACCACAAAACGAAAATCTAATCAAGAAAAAGATTAAATTATCACGAAACAAAACGGTCCGCCATGTCGCTACCCCGGCTACGAAATTTCTTTGATAATTATTTTTTGTAATGTTTGTACACTTGCACTGGAAACAGATAATAGAAATCGAGATTGTTATGTTGGCAATCGATTCGTGTAACGAAAACAAAGGATTGTCTATAGGCGACCGAGACAAAAAAGAACAAATGAACGGCGCTCGCTTAGTATCACCCGTTAGATACTAAAGCGCTCGGGGGTTAAAATGGTATGTAGATGTGTGAAGCACCTATGTTTCGATGCACATGACAATGCATAAAGATTTATTAGAGAAGTTGATGAAGATATTTACATGTCTCACTTTTGATCGAGGAGAGAAAGTAAAATTTATTAAATAAATTTATTATGTCATTTAAACAGAGCCAGTAGAAAATGGAACAAAAAGCTTAACTCCGTTTTGTTAGAAATTAGCATGAAACGATCATTTCAATTGTCACTCTACAACTATACCAGATTTGTAGGATCTCTATTATTTAAAATTGCGCTTTGTACATGCAACTTTAAATGAAACAGAATACTTTAGGATTCTACTATGTATGTATATGCCTGTAGGTACTCCCAATTGAATCCCAAAATAAAAATAGTTACTTAGTTCTTTTGTTAACTTTTACAAGTTTACATATGACCCCAATCTCGCCTGGTGTAAAGCGATGATGATTACTTGTGTGTATTCCAAAACATGTTCCAATAGTTACATAACATACCCCCAAACTAGAACTAGGCGTATATAAGATTGCGTAGACATCTTACGACAGCGTGTAGAGATTCAAGTCGTTAACCTTAATTCACTTGTAAGCGATTTTGAACATGGTGTCGATGTGGTCCTGGTGGTAGTCCAGCTCTTCGATGAGAGCCATCGCCAGGGTCCGTGGGGTGATCTCCGTGTCTAGATACTCTCGGAGCAGTTTCTGAAATAATCAAATTATTTATTCATAGGATTTAGCGTAAGTACATTTTAGTAAAAATCATAGAGTAAGCAAGCTGAAATGGCAATGGCCAGGCCACAGAATAAAAACCGATGGGGAAGAAAGGTTCTCGTGCGCCGACCACGAACCGGAAGAAGCAGTGTTGGACGGCCTCCCACTAGATGGACAGATGGCCTCATAAAGCTGGAAACCGCTGGTTGCAGGTTGCGCAAGACCGTTCGTTGTGGAAATCTAGGGGGGGGAGGCATATGTTCAGCAGTTGCGGCTGATGAACATGATGATGACATTTTAGTGGGCCACCACACAACAAACACAAAAGAAATATTTAGTTTTTGCAAAAAAAAAAAAATATACAGGTAATATTGCTTAATTTTATTACTCGGTTCGTAGGGCGAGCGTTGGCTCATCCATTCATCCGAGAGTTCAGCTTACAGATAAGCAACAGGGACAAAAATACAGCCGTAGTGGAAGCTCTGATCCATAGAGAATCTGACATAGGGAATAAAAAAATGGTATCATGGAACACCAGGTGAACGAACTTCCTTCGGTTAGGTATAGAAGCAACACAATTTAAAAAAATGCTTAGTTTTATTATTTCATTTCATTACGATCATCTGAAAAATAAATAAATATTGGTGGACATTTCACACACAACACCATCTGACCTCAAACTAAGCAAAGCTTGTACTATGGAAGCCAGATTGAGTTGGCAACACTGGTCACGGGCAGTTCTAACGCATCACTTCCGTTATACATATTTCTTACGAGTTTAGTCTCACATTTTATACATTTGAATCAGTGAAATAAAAATCGGGCCAGGCATTTGGTCTGTATAGTGCTTCAAAGGACCAAACAGACTATAAACACATTACCACTCCTTTGCGTCACGCAGTCGGGTAAAAATGAGAATTCAAACGACAAAGGTCACGGACCCCGGAGTCTGTGGAGTGGCTAGATTAAATCCTACTAATATTATAAACGCGAAAGTTTGTTAGAATGTATGGATCGATGTTTATTACTCTTTCACGCAAAAACTACTGAAGGAATTCGGATGAAATTTGGTACATAGATAGATGATGGTCTGGAATAACACGTAGTCTACTTTTTATCCCGGGACAATGACGGGAACGGGAACTACGAGGGGTTAACCGCGAGGCGCGGCTAGTAAAAAAATTAAAAGGTATACCTGTGGCGGGACGGCGCCGCCGTGCCGCAGCAGCCCGTGGCGCAGCCCCTCGCCCGCGGCCCTCGCGAGCGGCTCCCGCTCGAAGTGGCGCGTCCACACGCTCCACGCGATGCCGCGCGATATCAGGTACGAGTAGTACTTCGCGCCGTACCCGATCAGGTGGCTGAACCGGTGCTGCCACGCCTGACAAAAAAAAACATTTCGGTTTTAAACATTTCCCATGTTTAAAAAAATAGCCAATAAAATAAGCAATCCCCTAAAACAAAAAAAAAAAAAGCAACCTGCACACTCAACTCACAATTATATTTAAATATGGATTTAGTTGTAGTGAACTTAGCACGAAGACTACCGACAGAAATACTGCGCCTTAACAACAAAATAAATTACACAAGCTAACCAGAACAACATTAGTAATTGTGATTTACCCCCGACTACCTCGGATTTGTAATCTGTACAACATTCTACTAGTCAAGCTCTTTCATTTGATACCCATACTGAGGCAGTACTGGAAAAAAATAATGTGAATCGCCATTTTGTGGTGGCGGGCATATTAGATTTGAAATTTGTTATAGTGTATAAGTATTCTACTAGTCAAGCCCTTTCATTTTATACCCATATTGAGGTAGGTTGTGAAGAAACATTTTGTACGTCATTTTGTGGAGGCGGCCATCTTGAATCGATATTAACCAAAAATAGCTAAGAACATCCACACGGAATTAACCTTTAAACAAAAAAACCGCATCGAATTCGGCCCACACGTTTGAACTCTACGGTGCCACCGACAGACACAGACAGACAGCAGACATAGACAGACATCGCCGTCAAACTTATAACACCCCTTTTTTAATCGGGTGTTAAAAAGAAGCAGGTGAATTGGTGAATATCAGATCGGTAAAATGAACTGCTTAAAATAAAATACTGATAAAAGTATTTACTCAGGTAATACTACTCAAAAGGATCACTGAACGCGACGACCAGAGTAAAATAAATTTCACAATATAATATAATACAAAAACTAATGTTCTCATAATTTAGACTCTAAAAGTAAAATATATGTACCACAAAATGTACATTTTCATAAATGTAGAATATCTCGTACTAAAAACAATTTCCAATGTAATAAACTACAATGGTGCGAGGCAAATAAAAAAGTCTAATAATTTACTGAAACTGTAGATCTTTTAGAAACAAAATGTCAAAAATAAAAGTGATACTAGCGACATGCAAACCTGATATTTTAATATTGACGAGAAAATGTATCTACGTTTTACACAAGTGAAGTCGTGAATGTAAATTTATAACTCATACTGTCAGTCTGAAAATGCCACATTGGAAACGTCAGTGTTGATATCAAACCAAAATCAGTGATTACCGTATTCTGAACGTAAGGCAAGCCGTAGTACTGTTTCTGGACTTGCTTCAACACCTCCGTGGTAGATTGTTGACGGCCTTCCCGCCCGTGGTACTGCTGGTCTAGCGCCGAGTAGAACACCTGTGCGAAACAATGGGTTAGTTTTACTCAAGATAGATACTCTTTCCTGCGGACACCAACATACAGAGAAAGAAAATCAATCAAATAAAAAAAACGGGCAGTCATACTGACCACCGCTAGAAGCGAAAACTTGTAACTCGGAATTTGATAGCCCACTTTGCAAACTACGCGGAGGGTGTTGCTGGTCTGAAATAAATCTTCAAAGCATTGTCGTCTAACTAGTAAAACTATATGGCCATACTTCTAACCGTCTCCATCTAGAAATGGGTTAGCATTCACAGCCCACGAAAAATCTGTTGTGTGGTGTGCCGAAAGCAGTTTAACCTTCAAAAACACACAAAGCAAATCAATAAAAATGGTGCTACAACAGGTCATCAATCGCTCAATCAGGTCAATCGCTCAAAGCGATTTCTTCCAGACGACCTTTTACCAAAACCATCCAATCCAATTTATCCATGCATTATCTTTACAGGGATATACGAGGGTCAAACTGAAAGTTCTTAGAAAATCAAAAACTGATTACATTAGCCAGTTATTAGTTTTATTATATCTTTTCAAAATATTGTCCATTCACGTCAATACACCGCTGCATGCGATGGAACCACTGGGAAAAGCACTTTGCCCACTCGTCCTTAGGGGTCTCTTCAATGGCATCGCGATACGCAGCCACCGCTTCTTCAGCATTCATAAACCGCTTTCCTTTAAGTTTTTCTTTAATTTTTGAAAATAAATAAAAATCACAAGGCGCGAGGTCGGGGCTATACGGCGGGTGACCCAGTAATTCAACGTTTGATGTCGCCAAATAGTCGATCGTTCGCTTGGCGGTGTGCGATGAGGCGTTGTCGTGGTGAAGGAGGATCCTACTGCGAGGTCGTTTCTCTCGAACTTTTCCAAGACAAGTGGCAAACAATTGGTAGTGTACCATTCTGCAGAAACTGTTTTTGATCCTCTAACACAATTGTTGCGAAATGACCTATCCTTCCAAAGAACGAGGCCACCATTTTTTTCCCCGCACTTCGATCTCTCTTCACTTTAGTTGGCAACTCCTCGAAAGGAAACACCCACTGAGCAGATTGTCTTTTGGTTTCAGGATCATAACAGTAAATCCACCTTTCGTCACCTGTTAGTATGTCGAACACAGCATTTGAGTCACCTCCGTTAAATCTTTCAATCATTTTACGGCACCAATCCACACGATGGAGTTTTTGAGCCTCAGTCAAATTATGAGTTATCCACCGGGCGCAAAGCTTCCTGACCGCTAAATGTTCGTGTAGGATTTTGTGCACTTGACTCATACCGATGCCTAAGCTTGTCCGAATCTGCTGATAGGTCACTCTTTTGTCAGTCTCTATCATACGCCGCACAACACAGATGTTATCTTCAGTCGTCGCCGTAGAAGGCCGTCCCTCACGTAAATCATCAGTGAGATTAGTGCGACCACGTTTAAACTCATTAAACCAGTTGTAAACAGTCGCACGAGAGGGTTTCGCTTCATCGTGAAAGGCCAATCGTAGTCTATCATAACTTTCTTGTTGACTTAAATGACATCGAAAGTCATAAAAAATCATTGCACGAAAATTTTCTCGTGTTAAATTCATGTTGACGTGACACAGACAATTTTCAATTTGCCGCCAAATCGTAAAACAAATGACAAATGAATGAAGTATATACTCAGTAATATTGGCAAAGAGTTCTATTTTCAAATTATAGAATTATTTTTTTATTATATTGTTTATAAGAGGCCAGTTCTAAGAACTTTCAGTTTGACCCTCGTAGATATTATGTTACCTGTAACTGCATTTCGCTCGCTCCGAACAGATGCTTGGAGGCGCAGAGACGGCGGAGCATGTCCTCCGGCATCGGCTCGCGAGTTTGGAAGTGGCGCGCGAACCGACGGACCACCTGTTCAAAATTGACACACATTTTGGAGTCTTAGGACGTATTTACTTTATGATAAAAGATTATAGGTGATCGAAATAGCATAAGCATACTTCATGTTCCCACTGCTGAGACTTGGAGACCTCTCCCACAAGAGAGTGAAGGCCATAGTCCATAGCGCTGACAAAGTGCGGGTTGAGGAATGACGTATGTTCTTTAAATATGTATCTTGGAACATTGCTGGTTTCCTACGATATTTTTCTTCACCGCTATAGCCAGTGGTGATGACAGACTCGTACATCTTTACTTGGTTCAATATAAAGAAGTTATATAATAAAGGCGGAATAATAATACATTTTTGTCACGGTCTAATACTAATTCAGGGTGGGGGTAATTGGCCAGCACTGTTGTACTAATGCTCTTCGCCCTGTTCAGCATACCTAAACAAGCCAAGCTTGTAGCGGCCTACACATTACATTACTCGTGTACATCCCTCGGCATGCTGTTTCATACTACGGGCGCGCTTCGTATTTACGCGCAACATCAGTTTGAACGGTGAGCGACGACATCCCGGCGCGGCACCCCTCTGCGACTGGCGCGCGCGCATCGACCGCAGTATATTTATATGAAACCAGCGGCCGCCGCCTCGTGCGATCTTACTTAAGCTACTCATTCATTTAGATGCTAATTGTAGATGGTCCCATGTATACTTTAACCAGATCGATTTAATAAATGCATATCATTTCGATTTGCGATAATTCTCCAATCACTGTTTTACTTCTTAAGAGCCGGCTCACGTCGTCGCACGAAATTCAAAAAGTTTGTGTTCCGATATTTCCATCTTTAGTATTATCTAGAAAAAGATAATTACGTTCAAAAAATAGGCCGATCTTTCTTGTTGACGTTTCCTTGTTTCAATTTTACTAATAATAAAGCCTTTAGTCGTAGGGAACGATCTCCCATGACCATTTCGCCGAAAAGTCGCCGCCGTGTCAGTTTCAGACTTCTAAATCTACAAGTGATACTCAAAATTTATACTTAAAAAATATGGGAACATCATACACATATTTTATTAATTCATTCAAGTCACATATATCTGAATTTTGGTCCCATTTATTAGTAAAAAAACAAAATCATAAGCCAATTTTAAGTTTTATATTGCAGTTTTAGCGTTGTCTCTGTGTAAAATACACAATAACTCCAAAATAAAAATTAGACACGATAATACTTTGTTCTTTGTAGAATCCAATTCTATAGTTACTTTTCAAATCATAGTTGTCAATTTTTCAAAAAATATAAATTACCAGCAGTCGAAATTACAATAAATTACGCTGCGCAATTTAGTATGCCGCGAGCGGCCGTCGGGGAAGGACCTGCGTCAGTTAGCGTGGGAGTCGGTTACGTAATATTTCGCGCGTTTATGACATAAACTAGAATAATTATAGTGCGACCACAAAATTTTAATTCGTTTGGCGTTTTATAACGTTTCATTCTGATTTTTCGGATCGGACCATCACATTTGATCTTGTTTACTTCATGAAGAAGCAGAATCTGTCAATTTTTTTTGACGTGACAACGTCTAATAAGTCGATGAACACGATGGCCGCCACCACAAAATGCCGAATGTCATTATTTTTTACTACTACCTCAATACCATGACCATGACCATGCACATGACCATGACCATGACCATGCCCAATGACCATGAGGAACGGCCATGACCAATGACCACGACCAATGACCATGAGCAATGGCCATGACCAATGACCGTTCCGACGTGTTTGAGCAACGAACTTCCAATATTAATTAAGTATGTACAGTATGGGTAACAAATGAAAGGACTTGACTAGTAGAATACTATGCACTGTCACAAATTTCAAATCCAAGATGGCCGCCACCACAAAATTGCGAATGTCATTATTTTTTACTACTACCTCAATACCATGACCATGACCATGCACATGACCATGACCATGACCATGCCCAATGACCATGAGGAACGGCCATGACCAATGACCACGACCAATGACCATGAGCAATGGCCATGACCAATGACCGTTCCGACGTGTTTGAGCAACGAACTTCCAATATTAATTAATCATCATTAATTTTACTACTACCTCAATATATATATCAATTTAAAGGGCTTGACTAGTAGAATACTACGCACTATGATAAATTTGAAATCCAAGATGGCCGTCACCACAAAAAGCGAATGTCATTGATTTTCACTACTTCTCAACATAGGTATCAAATGCAAGGGCTTGACTAGTAAAATACTACGCACTATGACAAATTTCAAATCCAAGATGGCCGCCACCACAAAATTGCGAATGTCATTATTTTTACTACTACCTCAATATGGGTAACAAATGAAAGGGCTTTACTAGTAGAATACTATGCACTATGACAAATTTCAAATCCAAGATGGCCGCCACCACAAAATGGCGAATGTCATTATTTTTACTACTACCACTATATGGGTAACAAATGAAAGGGCTTGACTAGTAGAATACTATGCACTATGACAAATTTCAAATCCAAGATGGCCGCCACCACAAAATGGCGAATGTCATTATTTTTTACTACTACCTCAATACCATGACCATGACCATGCACATGACCATGACTATGCCCAATGACCATGAGGAACGGCCATGACCAATGACCACGACCAATGACCATGAGCAATGGCCATGACCAATGACCGTTCCGACGTGTTTGAGCAACGAACTTCCAATATTAATTAATCATCATTAATTTTACTACTACCTCAAAATATATATCAATTTAAAGGGCTTGACTAGTAGAATACTACGCACTATGATAAATTTGAAATCCAAGATGGCCGTCACCACAAAAAAGCGAATGTCATTGATTTTCACTACTTCTCAACATAGGTATCAAATGCAAGGGCTTGACTAGTAGAATACTATGCACTATGACAAATTTCAAATCCAAGATGGCCGCCACCACAAAATGGCGAATGTCATTATTTTTTACTGCTACCTCAATATGGGTAACAAATGAAAGGGCTTGACTAGTAGAATACTATGCACTATGACAAATTTCAAATCCAAGATGGCCGCCACCACAAACAAGCGAATGTCATTATTTTTCACTACTACCTCTATACCATGACCAATGACCATGACCATGACCAATTACAATGACCATGAGGAACGGATATGACCAATGAGTACGACCAATGACCATGAGCAATGGCCATGACAAATGACTGTTCCGACGTGTTTGAGCAACGAACTTCCAATATTAATTAATCATCATTAATGTTTACTACTACCTAAATGAAGGTATAAATTTAAAAGGCTTGACTATGCACTATGATAAATTTCAAATCCAAGATGGCCGCCACCACAAAATTGCGAATGTCATTATTTTTCACTACTACCTCTATACCATGACCAATTACCATGACCATGACCAATTACAATGACCATGAGGAACGGATATGACCAATGACTACGACCAATGGCCATGACCAATGACTGTTCCGACGTGTTTGAGCAACGAACTTCAATATTAATCATCATTATTTTACTACTACCTCAATAAAGGTATCAATTTAAAGGGCTTGACCATGCACAATGACAAATTTCAAATCCAAGATGGCCGCCACCACAAAATGGCGACTGTCATTATTTTTTACTACCACCTCAATATGGGTAACAAATGAAAGGGCTTGACTAGTATAGAGTTAGTGCCCGTGCAGGTATAAGTTTTTTTTTTGTGGTGGCGGCCATCTTGGATTTGAAATTTGTCATAGTGCGTAGTATTTTACTAGTCAAGCTCTTGCATTTGATACCTATGTTGAGAAGTACCTAGTGAAAAATAAAAAAATAATAACATTCGTCATTTTGTGGTGGCGGCCATCTTGGATTTGAAATTTGTCATAGTGCATAGTATGCTACTAGTCAAGTCCTTTCATTTGTTATCCATATTGAGGTCGTAGTAAAAATAATGACATTCGCCATTTTGTGGTGGCGGCCATCTTGGATTTGAAATTTGTCATAGTGCGTAGTTTTTACTAGTCAAGCCCGTTCATTTGATATCCATATTAAAAGTAGTGAAAAATAATGTCAGTCGCCATTTTGTGGTGGCGGCTATCTTTGATTTAAAATTTGTCATAGTGCATAGTATTTTATTAGTCAAGTCCTTTCATTTGTTACCCATATTGAGGCAGTAGTAAAAATAATGACATTCGCAATTTTGTGGTGGCGGCCATCTTGGATTTGAAATTTGTCATAGTGCATCATAGTATTTTATTAGTCAAGCTCTTTCATTTGTTACCCATATTGAGGTAGTAGTGAAAAATAATGACAATCGCCATTTTGTGGTGGCGGCCATCTTGGATTTGACATTTGTCATAGTGCGTAGTGTTCTACTAGTCAAGCCCTTTTATTTGATACCCGTATTGAGGAGGTAGTGAAAAAAGAAATGTATCTCACCATTTTGTGGTGGCGGCCATGTTGGATTTGAAATTTGTTATTGTGCATAGTATTTTACTCGTCAAGTCTTTTTATTTGCCCATATTGAGGAAGTAGGGAAAAAAGAAATGTATTTCGCCATTTTGTGGTGGCGGCCATCTTGGATTTGAAATTTGTCATTGTGCATAGTATTTTACTCGTCAAGTCCTTTCATTTGATATCCATATTAAAAGTAGTGAAAATAATGTCAGTCGCCATTTTGTGGTGGCGGCTATCTTGGATTTAAAATTTGTCATAGTGCATAGTATGCTACTAGTCAAGTCCTTTCATTTGTTATCCATATTGAGGTCGTAGTAAAAAATAATGACATTCGCCATTTTGTGGTGGCGGCCATCTTGGATTTGAAATTTGTCATAGTGCGTAGTTTTTACTAGTCAAGCCCGTTCATTTGATATCCATATTAAAGGTAGTGAAAAATAATGTCAGTCGCCATTTTGTGGTGGCGACTATCTTGGATTTAAAATTTGTCATAGTGCATAGTATGCTACTAGTCAAGTCCTTTCATTTGTTACTCATATTGAGGCAGTAGTAAAAAATAATGACATTCGCAATTTTGTGGTGGCGGCCATCTTGGATTTGAAATTTGTCATAGTGCATAGTATTTTATTAGTCAAGCTCTTTCATTTGTTACCCATATTGAGGTAGTAGTAAAAAATAATGACAATCGCCATTTTGTGGTGGCGGCCATCTTGGATTTGACATTTGTCATAGTGCGTAGTGTTCTACTAGTCAAGCCCTTTTATTTGATACCCGTATTGAGGAGGTAGTGAAAAAAGAAATGTATCTCACCATTTTGTGGTGGCGGCCATGTTGGATTTGAAATTTGTTATTGTGCATAGTATTTTACTCGTCAAGTCTTTTATTTGATACCCATATTGAGGAAGTAGGGAAAAAGAAATGTATTTCGCCATTTTGTGGTGGCGGCCATCTTGGATTTGAAATTTGTCATTGTGCATAGTATTTTACTCGTCAAGTCCTTTCATTTGATACCCATATTGAGGGAGTAGTGAAAAATTAAATGTATTTCGCCATTTTGTGGTGGCGGCCATCTTGGATTTGAAATTTGTCATAGTGCATAGTATTCTACTGGTCAAGATTTTCATTAAATTTGATACCCATATTGAGGTAGATTATGAAGAAATATTTAGTCCACCATTTTGTGGCCATCTTGAATCGATATTAACCAAACATAGCTAAGAACCAATGCACAAATATTACCCTTAAAATAAAAAAAGAAATTTTACTAGTTATCAGATTTTTGAAATGCAAGAATAATTTACCGTAACGTAACGGGACAACGAACGTAACGGGACAATAAGTCATCAAGTTTCGTGCACGCAGCCAACGTTCATCGATTTAGTAGACGTTGTCACGTCAGAAAATCTCATCAAAATTTTTAGTACACTGCCGTTACGGCTCAAGATCGTTCTGTCCGCCTAAACGCTCGAGCTGAATCGAACGGACGCACGCTGACAATGTTGCAGGATTTTACCTAAAGTTGAGTTCTGTCTTTTTGTGAGAGGGCTCTTAAACTAATTATACTTAAAACTCAGGTTGACGCGGCGGACAAACTAGGAAGATTGGCTAAAAGCTCTTTACAATAGCGGAGGTCAGCCTTGGGTCGCCATCACGTCATCATACCAGTAATGCCACTCCCATTTTGTCACAGTCACTGCCATAGTCATTTGACCACCTTCTGTCAAGGGTACAACGCTGGTCGACCTGCTAACGGAAGTTTAATGTTTACAAGGTGACATTGCAGTCCTTGACGGCCTAGCTAACAAAAGGCCATACCGAAGGCCAAGGCTGGTAATAATTATTTTCGTAATAAAATTGTGTTTTATGTGATAGGATGGATAAAATAAAATTTGATTTAGCGAGCCATGTTCGCGCGCAAAACATTTCCCAATAGGGTTCACCGTTGACAAATACTTCAAGGAGGACGATATACATATTTTCGTGACCTTCCTAATACACGTGAGCGTGCGCGTGTGAGTAAACGAGAGTACCGAAAGAGAAAGAAAAAAAGAAATACAAAAGTATGTGTAGTGTTGCTGGTACTGGAGATGAAATGAAACCACGTCACTGTATAAACTGCTGCTTATATTGATCTTCTGTACAAGTGACGCGGGGCGAGAGACTAGCTCGCTCTCCGCTGTCCTCCACTTATGTACTACATCAGTCACGTACACGTACGTGCTCCTACATACACCCCCTTCTTAAAAAAAGGAGAAAAACATATAACAATCCAAAAAAAACATTATTAACTCACAACTTGTTTACAATATCGAATTACAATAAACTTGTCTCATGAACATCTGTTTCCTTGCTAACCTTGGCACAATGACTTCGAACCGTTTTGCTCACTCAGCGTTCTAGCTTGACCTATTGTTTAAAGCGAGTTGTTTGCTCTTTTGCAATTTCCGTATCTTGGAACGCGGATGTAAATGTGGTCGATTCTACGCGTGCCAATGCATCAGCGATGTATCAGCATATGTGCTCCCATTACGTGCCGTATCTCACTTGTAAATTCACTAATAAACAATAACTGTGGGGCACGTCTCGGTACTTCCTTATTCGACTTCATTTTCTAAAACACATATATGAGTGGTTTGTGGTCTGTATACCTAAACCGCAAAATCTCCTTCAATCAAATCTCTAAAATAAATTATACCCGAATAAATCGCCAAAAGTTCCTTGTCGTATGTACAGTACTTTTCTGGGATTCCGTGGGTTGCAATACCGCGCCTATACTAAGGTCTGACGCGTCTGTCATAAGAGTTAACTCTGCCCCTGGACTCGGGTGCGATAACGTGGCAGCATTTTGTAAATTTTCCTTACTCCTTTCAAATGCTCTAATTGCCTCTTCAGTCCATACTATTCTACTCTTATGCTTTTTTGCACCGTGTAAATAATTATCTAAGATTTCTTGCACTTGTGCGGCGTTTGCTATGGGCGCTCTACAAAACTTTAACATACCCAAAAACCTGCGTAACCGCTCTACCGTCTTCGGTTTTGCATAGTCCTGAATAACCTTGACTTTATCAGGTAAAGGACTTAATCCATTTTCCGAGACCTCGTAACCTAAAAAATCTATTTAACTTTTCTCAAAAATACATTTTCCTATATTCATTGCCATTTTATATTTCTGCAACCGCTCCTACGTTTTCCGCTTGCTTCTTATTTCACGCACATGGCTGCTCCCAACGCGTAGCATTTTCTTTGAACCGGAAATGGAACCTGCACAGCCAATCTGGATCACCTGGAGCTCTTCTCTTCCGCGAACCAGACCTATTCTCGTTCCATCTCTGCCGGCTCCTGCTTCTCCCGCGCTCTCGGCCTTGATCCTCGGTGCGTAATGAAGCCACTTCTAAAGCGAGTTTCTTCATCTGGTCTTCATTCTCGACGCTCCCGAATACAGCAGCAATGTCGTAGGCGGAGGTGTTCTCTACAATCATGTCCACCATACTTGCCAAACTGTTCAGCGCCTGGTCTTGAAATATCGCAATAACTGTTCTGACGGAGGCTGGCATCCTGGATAGCCACAAGCTTTTTATCGTCTGCTCAGAAACCTGCGCTGTTCGTCCCAACTCTCTCATACGCCGGAGCAGATGCGTAGGCTTCTGCGAACCCAGTTCTAGCTCTAACATGAGCTTCTGGAACTGTCGCTCAGCACTCTCCTCGTAAACTTGCAGCAACCGGTCCTTCAGCGCCGTATACTTGTTGTTTTCCGGCGGCGCTGTCAACAGGTCATTCACCTGTCGAATTGAGTCTCTCCCCATTTTTGAGATGTTAAATCTTGTCTCATCCCCTTGTTTCCGCGGTGTCATTACTGCTTCAAACTGGGCAAACCATAACCGCGGCATGTCAACCCAAAAATCAGGAAGTCTCGTTGACACACCTATAGCGGCCAGGGTCAAATCATCGGAATGTGTCCGCTCATCATCCTTGCCTTGCTGACCCGCTTGCCCACTTACTGACGTCGTTTGCGGAAACATTGTTGGAAGTATACAAAAATTACGCAGCAACACCAAAAAATATTCTGAATCTTCACTGTTCAATTTTCTGTCTGGGGTCACCACTGTAGACCCTCTGTCTGCAGATCACGTCGGGAACAGGAGATCACGAGTTCGAATCACGTCGGGAACAGGAGATCACGAGTTCGAATCACGTCGGGAACAGGAGATCACGAGTTCGAATCACGTCGGGAACAGGAGATCACGAGTTCGAATCACGTCGGGAACAGGAGATCACAAGTTCGAATCACGTCGGGAACACCACTGTAGACCATCTGCAGATCACGTCGGGGTCACCACTGTAGTGTTGCTGGTACTGTAGATGAAATGAAACCACGTCACTGTATAAACTGCTGCTTATATTGATCTTCTGTACAAGTGACGCGGGGCGAGAGACTAGCTCGCTCTCCGCTGTCCTCCACTTATGTACTACATCAGTCACGTACACGTACGTGCTCCTACATATGTGTAAGAAAGAGATAACCGATACTAAGGTAAGATGATATTACCTGCGGGCTTTGCGTGAAGCCCTCCTTGAGCACGGAGGGCACCGCATGCCCGCCACGTGTTGGTGTGTGTAAACGAGACAACAGATACAAAGGTGTGAGTTAGAGAGAGAACCGATAGGAAGGTAGGATGATGTCGCCTGCGGGCTTTGCGCGAAGCACTCCATGAGTACGAAGGGCACCACGTGCCCTCTGTGGTGTGTGTAAACGAGAGAACAAATACAAAAGTGTGTGTGTGAGAGAGAGAGAACCGATAGGAAGTTAATATGATGTTACCCGCGGGCTTTGCGCAAAGCACTCCATGAGCACGGAGAGCACCACGTGCCCACCACGTGCTGGTGTGTGTAAACGAGAGAACAGCTACAGTGTGTGTGTGTGTGTGTGTGTGTGTGAGAGAGAGAGAGAGAGAGAGAGAGAGAACCGATAGGAAGGTAGGATGAAGTCACCTGCGGGCTTTGCGCGAAGCACTCCATGAGTACGAAGAGCACCACGTGCCCGCCACGTGTTGGTATGTGTAAATGAGAGAACAGATACAAAAGTGTGTGTGTTTGTGTTAGAGAGAGAACCGATAGGAAGGTAGGATGATGTCACCTGCGGGCTTTGCGCGAAGCACTCCATGAGCACGGAGGGCACCTCGGCCAGGTCGGTGGGGCACCGCGTGCCCGCCACGTGCTGGTGCCTGGCGCGGCCCAGCATGGAGTGTAATGCGTGCCCGAACTCGTGGAACAGATTGTCGACGGCGCCAGCCGTCAGCAGCGCCGGCCCCGACCGGTGCCCGCCGCCCAGGGATAACATCACCACTACGATAGGGTTCTGGAACAATAAAATATAAACAATCTCAATGCAGCTTTTATCCACTTATTTACAACAACAAAATTAATAAATTTAATTTACCTTTGACTACATTAAATTTTATACAGTATTCTACTAGTTTAGCTCTTTTAAATGTGAAAAATATTTTATCCGCCATTTTGTAGAGGCGGCCATCTTGAAGTGTTATTAACCAAACAGCTAAAAACGATCGCCAATAAACTGGCTTTCAAATAAAAAAAACGCATCTAAATAGAAACATTCGTTTGAGAGGTGTGGTGCCACAAGCAGACAGACAGACGTCAAACTCATAACACCCTTCTGGTCCGGTGTTCAAAACACAATTTAAAAGTTTTAATTTAAGACATGGCACAGTTGTTTCATCATCATCAGCCTATCTAATAGTCATCCACTATTGGACCTCTCCTATGGATCGCCACATGGCATGATCTTCTGCTGTTCTCATCCACTTGCTGCCAGCCGCCTTTCGTAAGTCGTTTACTCAACTAGTATCAAGCACCCCTCGTTTTTACCGCGTAGGTCCCGATATAAAATGTAGCATTACTGTCATTCCAGGCTATAATCTGTGTTAAGACGTTCCGACGTGATTGAGCAACAAACATCCGAACTTTCAAATTTATAATATCAGTGTGCTGCGGGAACTAGAACTGAGAAGGTAAAACCGCGGGGCGCTGCTAGTGGTTAGATAGATAGATGGAAAACTCTTTATTACAACACAAAAAAAACCATATATATGCAAACATAATATTGCAGTGAAACACTTATGAATCAGCGCCACAAATGGCGGCAATTCATGTTTTAAGTTTAGAATTTTTATAATTTTATGCAAATTATTTTCAGAAAATATGTTGGTACTGACCTGATACGTTCCATCAGGCAGCAGCTTCCCGCCTTGAATGGTGAAGTGGCAGTCTTGGTGGGGCTTCCCGGGCCTCTCATACAGATCACAGTACATATGGCCCAGCAGACCCTCACTCTCGTGAACCACAGCGAGCTTGTACACATCCGGAGACCAGGATTCGCCTGGAATTATAAAAATATTAAACTTTTCTGAATTAGCTTAAGGTTTAGGAAATGTACGCTCATTGCACACAACGATAAGGGTATTTTATCTCTACAAGTTTCCGATATTTCGATGCAGTTTAATGTACCAATTTCACACATTAACTTACACAGGTAAACGGGTAACAATTTACACGTAATTAATTATACTAGTGCATTAGAGAAAAATTGACACTGAATCTTTTTTTAACATAGCACACAACACAACATCATAATTCCGATCACCATATCAACAACTATAAATTAAGTTTTTTTTTTATATTAGTCTAGTATTTTACCTGGTAACATTTCTTCTGACTTCAGAGTGATGCCGTACAATTCCTGACACAGCATATTAAGCCCTTCCATGCATCCTCCAAGTGAAAAATAAGGACTGAAGTCTGAACTCCTCACATCAAGTAGTTGAGTCTTGGCTTTGTGAGTAAAGTATGGAGTGTCCCAACACATCAAGGAGCTCTGGTATGGTGTTTCCAGTTTCTTCATACTCAACATGGCATCAAAGTCCTTCTGAGCTCGCTTGTGGAGATTATCAGATAAAATGTCGAGGAATTCTTTCACATTTTCTGCTGTCTCCATTGTGCTTGCGTTTATTGCTCTAAAATAAAAATGGGAGTTAGCATTTACAACTATAAATTGGCAATGTATTTCACCATCCCTGTTCAAAGATTCAGACCGAAAACCAGATGGAAGGCTATAATGCAAAGTGACATAACGCAGCTACCTGGAGGTCAACTCTAGTGTAAATGGGCCCTACGCCTTCTGTACTAGCTCTCAAAATTTGGTATGAAATAGAAGTAATCTGAGGCCAACTGTCCTAGGTAATTTTTTTAATAAACAAGAACAAAATTAAAAATTTTGTTTAACCCCCGATTACCTCGGATTTGTTGTCTGAACAACATTCTACTAGTCAAGCCCTTTCATTTGAAACCCATACTAAGGGAGTTGTGAAAAAAGAAATGTATTTCGCCATTTTGTGGTAGCGGCCATCTTGGATTTGAAATTTGTCATAGTGCAAAGTATTCTACTAGTCAAGACCTTTCGTTTGATACCCATATTGAGGTAGTAGTGAAAAAATAATATAATTCGCCATTTTGTGGTGGCGGCCATCTTGGATTTGAAATTTGTCATAGTGCAAAGTATTCTACTAGTCAAGCCCTTTCATTTGATACCCATATTAAGGTGGGTTGTGAAGAAATATTTTTCCGCCATTTTGTGGAGGCGGCCATCTTGAATCGATATTAACCAAACATAGCTAAGAACATCCGCACGGATATATTAACCTGCAAATAAAAAAACCGAACATTGAAATCGGCCCATCCGTTTAAGCTCTACAGTGCCACAGACAGACACACACACACACACAGACAGACAGACAACGACGTCAACCTTATAACACCCCTTTTTTTGGTCGGGGGATAAAAAAAGGTCTTATGAAAAAGTAGTTACGAGTTACATGGCACATTTTATATGAGCATGTTGCAAAAAAGATTTGCCGAAATCTAAATCATAAATACAAAATGGATCTTTTGCTTGATAGAATATAAATGTGCTACATCCATTAGTAAATATATATGGGAGTCTATAGCTGACATAATACTGAATGGTGATATAACCTGTCGGCGTAACCGTGGAAGCCAGTGAGCTTGGCCATGTCATGTCGCGCCTCGAGCGTGGCATCGAGCAGATGGGAGTCTATAGCTGATATAATAGTGAATGGTGATATAACCTGTCAGCGTAGCAGTGGAAGCCAGTGAGCGTGGCCATGTCGTTCCGCGCTTCTAGCGTGGCGGCCAGCAGGCGGTCCTGCGTCGCGTCGGGCGCTAGGTACAGGCGGTAGGCCGCCTCGCGTGCCGCCGCCTCGCCACACTCCGCGTACACCCCGCTCACTATTATATCCTCACCCTCCGTGCTGAAGCTGGAATTTAATTTGATGAATTAATTTTAGCATGAAAGTTACATGGTTGTTAGATTGTTACACATGTTCAATATTAAGGGTGGCCTTTATCAAGGAAAGTTCACTCACATGCCAAATGACAAGGGATCACATGCAAGCATTCTCCTTGAAAAAGTCTGTCCAATGTGATTGACACTTAAGTCGGACTGAACTGACTATTCATAGCACATGTGAGTTATAATTGTGTTAACTTTACCTGTTGATAAGTAATATCATTGCCCATAATGCAAAACTTTTAACTAGATGAAACCTATTTACTGTTCATTAAATTTCAGAAATAGTTCAATGTAACATTTACTTACAATTGTCTGACATTTTGTGGCACAGCAGTCCTCTTCACCCTCCTTGGTTTGGCTGCCCCGGCCATGAACCGCTGTCCAGTCTGCAGTATCACATCATTCAATGCCACCACTTTCCTTCTTGATCCTTCTTCTAAATGTATGCCACTTTGCTCAAAGTCAAATAGGAAAAGCTCTGCTAAATGCTGGTCCCCTGATGTGCCACGTTTCACAGATTCTTTTAGAGCATTATACAATCCTTTGTGAGTATTTAGTCTGAAAAAAGATATGAGAGCAATTTTCATATTTATCAGTGTGTTGTGGGTAGTTGAATACTTAACATAATATTTATCTATTGAGCACTCAGCACCATCACATCAGTCAGATAGCCAGAAGCCAAACTGACTAGTATTATTTATTTTAAAGGTACCTTCATTATAATGTTTGGAAACATTGAAATTGCTGAGCATTTGATAATTTTTCTTATTTGATGTTCTTGATACGGGAACTGGTCATTGGACCAAGCCCCAAATTCGAAGGCCCTCAACCTACCAACAACATTACTACACAAAGATAATTTGAGAAGCCTTGGAAATTAACAATATCATAATTTCAACTGGGTTATGGTAATTTTTTTATTAAATAAAGAGTGATGAGACGAGCAGGACATGTGCCTGAAAGTGTGCAACATACCTGCCACATAACAGCACAGCGACATGCAGCTATTGGAACATGAAGAGTTCAGTGAGAGGTGTTGTGGAATGAGTTTAAAAATAAATTTTAAAGGTGTAAAGTGAGAAAAGAGTGCTTAAAAAGCCTTCATTGCCTGTTATATAGAACTTACTTTTCAACAACGCCACTAACAGTGATGCAAGCCTCTTCTGCAGCGCTGGCAAAATGAGGCTGTGGATGTGCGATCCTCACAAACTCAGCTAAATCTGCTACTTTGCACAGTGTGTCCGACAGCTCATCAAATATCTCTACCATCGGCCGAGTAGGGTTTGATGTGGCTTCCTCAATCAGGCGATCCGTTGCCGATATTGCTTGTTCCTTCAGTACTTGAAAACCCTCAAATGTTACAAGTTCAGGTTTGTTGAAGAGACCCTGTAATGTAGAAGAAATTTTATAGAATCACACTTTATTTCATCACTTGCATTATAGCAGTTATTAGGAGACTATTACAACTTGACATAAAATTGGAAATAATAAATCTTAGTAGTTATTGAATTCTTCATTACCCCACACTAGGTCCCACCAAGTGTGGGCTAAAGAAGTGTTCTTGGAGACAGTTTATTATGAATTAACTTTAAAAACTTTACAAATATACAGCCTATTTTAATTTATTTAAAAAAACTTAAAATCGACAGTTGATTCAAGACAAAACACAGCAAGAACTTTATTAGACTACAGGCCCGTGAACAAAATTTATGGGTCATATGAAACAGCAGGAGACCTATGTAGGATGATAGAAGGGTATAAAATAATAGGATTCAGCACTATCGGCACTTGAAAGCTGTCCAACTGAAAGCAAATTGAAGAGGGGACCCCCCTTCCTTAGGGTGATGTTCTGACCCTCGCTCTTTCCTTCTTGTTGCATGAGATTTGTACGGCATGGCGAGATAATAGATTAGAACAGGTATTGAAATTGTATGAAACCAATGCCGTACACAATCAAATGACCAAATTTACCCAGAACATCGTCGGAAAATCATGAATTTTTCCGACAAAACTAATAATAAAAAATATACTTTCAATACCTGTTCTAATCCATTATTTCGCAATGCTGTACAAAAATCATGCAATAAAAAGGAAAGAGCGAGGGTTGGAACCCCCCTCTTCAATTTGCTTTCAGTTGGACAGCTTTCAAATGCCGATAGTGCTGAATCCTATTATTTTATACCCTTCTATCATCCTACATAGGTCTCCTGCTGTTTCATATGCAGCAGGAGACCTATGTAGGAATAGTGATGAATATTATTATTTTACACCCTTCTATCATCCTACATAGGTCTCCTGCTGTATCATATGACCCATACATTTTGTTCACAGGCCTGTGCACTATATATAAATATAGCACAGCAAAAGCTTTCATTTCTGTCCTTCTGTTGACTTAGGCCAGAGACTTTCTGAAATAGAAATGGAAAAAATACAATTTATAATACATACTGTTCTTTCTCTCAAATTGTCAAAAATCGGACTGGAGCTAGGACGAGTGTTAAAAGCCGTTGCCAGTGGTGACCAGGTACTGACACATCTTCCACGTTTCTTCCGTGTGCTTTGCCGCAGTATCCACAGAGGCTTTAGGATCTTCATTATAATTCAATACCTAAAATGTATACCTAAAATTTATGTATTAATTTATTTAGACAACAAACATTGTGTACACCAGAATCTTAAAGAAGTAAAAACATTACACATACCTATGTGACATCATGTACAAAAAATTTGAAACGATAATATTTTGTTATGTAAATTATTTTCATTATTTTACATTTCATTATTTTACATAATGTATGCATTATGTAAAATAATTGAATTATAAAATTATTAGCTAAATGTCATGTTAGAATTTCACAACACATAAAACATTCAGAATATTGTTACAGTAGATGTGTTTATACAGCACACTGTTATGCAATGTTTACCCAATTAACAAGGTTTATCTTATATATGGACAAGTATTTAAATTAGAGTTGAAAATTATATAATTATTTCAATTATTTAAATATTATGTACCAACAGCAGTAAGGTTAATTTAGAACTCGTAAAACGACAACTAAACATGGCTTTCCGAATTATAATACCTTTTTTTAAATTAATTAGTGTATAATGTTACTGTTGTTACCTTACAGGATAAACGCTGAATTTTAATACATACGATATCTTTTCAAGAATTTAATTACACAATAAAACTCCAACATAAAAACCACAAAATTCTCACAAAAATGAAAACGCGAAAATCAAACAAATATTAAATTTGACACTGATAATACTGGTAGAAATGACAGTGACAGAGTGACACAACGGCTTTATTATTAGTAGGCGCACATTTAGAGCGCTTTCACATAATATAGGCGTTTTTGTCGTGCAACTGAAGCGCTGCATAGCGAACCCCTTCACATTACAGAGGCTGTAGCGCGGCTAAGTCACGAAGCCGTCGCTAGCGACAGCCGCGACAAGCACGGAAGGGAGCTGCTTTAGCTAAATATATTGTTCAAATCTGTCTGTCATTTCTTGCGGGAGGGGAAAGTTGCACACTAGCGCAAAGCCGCACTATTACATCAAACATACCTGTACCGATCCATTGCCGATTATACTCACACAGTCAAATCACTAACACATAAAAAGTGCTTGCGCGGAAGATCGCGTTGCTCGATGAGTCAAACCCTTACATTTGGATATGAAATTTTTCATACTGCATAGTATTCTACTAGTCAAGTCCTTTCATTTGTTACCCATATTGAGGTAGTAGTAAAAAATAATGACATTCGCCTTTTTGTAGTGGCGACCATCTTGGATTTGAATAAGAATAAGATTTTATTTATTGCTATACTGTGTTTACAAAGATCTTATAGTAGTAGCTTAAATGTACAAACAGTGTGCCCAATTACGGACGTGCATTATTGAAATTTGTCATAGTGCGTAGTATTTTACTAGTCAAGCCCTTGCATTTGGTACCTATTTTGAGAAGTAGTGAAAAATAATGACATTCGTTATTTTGTGGTGGCAGCCATCTTGGATTTTAAATGTATCATAGTGCGTAGTATTCTACTAGTCAAGCCCTTTAAATTGATACATATATTGAGGTAGTAGTAAAAATTAATGATGATTAATTAATATTGGAAGTTCGTTGCTCAAACACGTCGGAACGGTCATTGGTCATGGCCATTGCTCATTGCTCATGGTCATTGGTCATGGCCGTTCCTCATGGTCATTGTAATTGGTCATGGTCATAGGTCATGGTATTGAGGTAGTAGTGAAAAATAATGACATTCGCAATTTTGTGGTGGTGGCCATCTTGGATTTGAAATTTGTCATAGTGCGTAGTATTCTACTAGTCAAAGCCTTTCATTTGATACCCATATTGAGGTAGTAGTGAAAAAATTGGTAATGCCATTCGCCATTTTGTGGTGGTGGCCATCTTGGATTTGAAATTTGTTATAGTGCATAGTATTCTACTAGCTCTTTCATTAAATTTGATACCCATATGAGGTAGATTATGAAGAAATATTTAGTCCACCATTTTGTGGAGGCGGCCATCTTGAATCGATATTAACCAAACATAGCTAAGAACCAATGCACAAAAATTAACCTTTAAATAAAAATGAAATTATACTAGTAATCAGATTTTTTAAACACAAGAATAATTTATCGTAACGTAACGGGACAACGAACGTAACGGTACAATAAATCATCAATTTTCGTGCACGCAGCCAGCGTTCATCGATTTAGTAGACGTTGTCACTTCAGAAAATACCATAAAAAAATTTTAGTACACTGCCGTTACAGCTTAAGATCGTTCTGTCCGCCTAAACGCTCGAGCTGAATCGAACGGACGCACGCTGACAATGTTGCAGGATTTTACCTAAAGTCGAGTCTCGTTTTGTGAGAGGGCTCTTAGGTTTAGGTTAGTTTATTTGTTTGCTGTCAAGTCAATGTCATCAGAACCTAAGTTGTCATTGTTTCACATCTGTCGAAAAAGTTAAATTTTAGATTTTCACACAAACACGAGCACCGCAATGTGTTTCATTTTCACTGTTTATTGACCTTATTCCGCACCCACGATAGAAACAATGACCTTTTCATGTAGCACTTAGTGTTAATAATTACTGTCTTGTGTATGTACCGGTCAAAATCTCTACACATTAATCCCAGAGATGGTAAGTTCTTTCTTCGGAAGTTAGAATATTTCTGGATTTTAAAAGTATTTTTTTACGTTTTGAATTGTGTTTGCAGTCTACTCCACCTCCTCAACCGCCACGGCGCTCTGCCGGAGACTCCAAGAAAACGACGCCTCCATCATCAAGCATCGTTACCAGGAATGGTGCTCGCAAGGCCAAGATCCAAACTCGCGCTATGTCAGCCGGCATAAAAGTAAATACACTCTTATTACAAGTTTCTTGGTTGGCAAACATTAACCCATTCTGCAAAAAACAACAGAAAACAGTATTATGATAGACTTGATAGACTAGATGATATGATAGACTTATTAGTTAAAAATACTTAGGTACATTATACATTAAATACCTGTCTTGTCACAAGTCACAATGTAGGATTTCATGTATCAAAAATACCCTTATCCCACTCATTTTTTTATAACTTCACTGCAGCGAATACCTTTTCTGTTCTACTTTGAAAGTTCCAAACAATTTTTCAGAGTTTATCAACGTAAAATAACAGAGAGAAAAAAACTTATCAAAGCAAAGAGAAAAAAAAATTGGAAATGACTTTTTTTACACATTGAACTAAGAGAACCAGTCCTGAAATTTCTATAGAATAGTATACATTTTGGTATCACAATCTTTTATTTTATTTTTGTTATGCCAATTTAGTTATTTGAAGAAGCTAATGTTTATTTTTTGTCTAGCAATTTGAGTACTGAAAAAATCGGTTTGAATGTTTAAATCAGGCATTATCAAAATGGCAGATAAATGCAAAACCTTTCAAAAGTAGTTATCAATTATACCAAAGGTGGTGTTTTTAGCTTTTATAGATATGTGTGATAAGTGTTCATTGATAATTTGATTGAATATTGTTTCTCCTGTCTATCAGTCACATCCTTCATTCTGAAATCACATTAACATTTGGTGTGTTATTTAAAACTTAACACTGACATAGTTAGTGAGGAAAAAACTCTTTGCTTCATTAATTTCTTTCAAAGCAAATTGACACAATTTTATTTTAAAGAAATTTACTGACGAGTTTATGAATGAACTTTCTTATCCAATGTTACATGCTCATGAGTGGATGGGTGCTAGACAAAAACAACTGTGGTAGTATTGTAGTGGGTAGGACTCTTTGAAGATTCCACCTGGGGAAGTACACATAGTCTGTAATGCTACCAATTATTCTACTGCAGTAATTTGCAAACATATCTATGTTCAGGTTTAAAGGCCAATGTTTTCAGAGAAATAATGGGGCATAGAGATAAATCATCCTATATGAGTTATATGTATGTCTGGTTGGTGAGTGCAGTGCAGTGTTGGGTAATGATTTGGACGCTTCATGCAATACTCTCTCTCGTAATCAAATAGATGCTAGACGCTGTCTGGCTTGTTATAACCAGGCTTGTTGCTTACTATCAGGCACATGTTCTGCTTATATTGTCAGCATAAAAAACTTTAATATTTTTTCCTAAATGTCTTGTTATAGCTACAGCAATGTATGAACTTTATTCCAACTGGAGTTTCATAAACCTCCAAGATCTACATATATAACACATGTCTTTTTACTGTTCATTTTTAAATCAATTCATATCATCATACTTCTCAATTAGCTATACAGAACCTAAAAAGAATATGCATGCAGTTTTCCAAAAACACTATTTCCTGACAAATATTTCACCTAGCAAATGATATCATCGAAGCAAAATGTTCTGTAACTATCATGGCTTATTTATAGCTTAAATCTATAAAATAAAATAAACAAGAATATTTTACATACAGAATTTGCAATATGTTGCGGACCTAGCATAGCATACAACAGAAGGAATCTGAGTTATCTACTGAAAATTAAGTACATAGTTCTGTATAATGTTATTATGTAGTTGTATACAAAATAATGTATGTTAATGACATGCAGAACATTACGACAAGACTTATAAATATCACATGTTTACTGATTCAACACCTGATTTAATCTTTATTATCGGCTTTACTACATGTTTTGAATGTACAACTGTATATTGAAGTTTTGTCTCATATATTATCTAACATCTGACGGAGACACATAGTACTATGGGTAATTAGCAGTTATCTTACTACTAATGACATGGTACAATTTCTTATCATAAAATTATTAAGTCTTTAATTGTTATTGTCTATGTTCCAGCCATCACAGTCACTTCTGGCTGCTAAGAAGAAAGGACAGCTAAAGAAAAAATCTTCCATCAACAACGAATTGAAAGATCCCTACCAAATAGTGAGTAAAATTATTTCATTTATAGGTCATATGAACACAGAGGTATAAAAATTGTATTTTTTTTTTAAATAGTTTTGTCAGAAAATTCGTAATTGTCTGACGATTTTCAGGGTTCATTATGTCATTTGATTATGTACTGCATTGGTTATTGGTATTTCAATACCTCATCTAATCAATTTGCCATCCACATTGCCATACAAAAATCATGTGACAAAGGAGAAATAATCTATCCCCATCTTCAACCTTCACTCAGTTAGACAGCTTACAAATGCCAGCATAGTGCTGAATCTTATTATTTTATACCCTTCTATCATCCTGCATAGGTCTCCTGGTGATTCATATGACCCATAAATTTTGTTCACGGGCCTGTAGTGTAAGAGCGGCGCACAGTAATGCCGGCGATGGCGGTTCTATAAAAAGTAGTCTTACTAATGAGCTAGGAACTAAAATTTACATGGATTGCAGGCAATGGAGTCAAAGTTGAAAGTAAAGGGCCCAACAGGGTTTTGTGACGGAACCTCGCATGGCTGATCATCGGTGTCTCTGGGACGAAAATTATCCTGAATGCCCTGAAAGGCTCGTCAAAGTTATTGACCGGTACAGTAATCAACATTTTTATTTTCCTTCCTATTGCTTATTATATTAACTAGTTGATCCCTGCGCGTGTTGCTAAGCCACTTATCGAAAATTAATCATACCAACTCAGATTTAGAAAAAAAAAACATTAGCTAAGGTTTGGAATGACGCAATCTTAGATACATGCTGTCACGTCAACGCACGGTACGAAATCTCTCAAAGAGGAATATTTTCTCCCATTTTTGTTACATTTTTCATTTATGCTATTGATAGTAGCGTAACGTCTTATAGCTTGGTTAATTGAACTATCCAAAAAGAATTATGTTGGACTCGACAGCAAAATTCTTTATATTGTACGAAACAGATAAAGTAAGTTAAAAAAACAAAATAACTTTATCGACACGAAGATGAAGAAGAATAGAAGTGATGACCCATACTGACTAAAAACTTTGCTGCATATGGCCGGGGTACAGGGCCGAAGTCGCATTCTTCCGTGAAACCTGCCACTCAAGTATGTTGATTACTTTGGTTATCCCGTGCATCAAAACATAGAGCAATATATTTCCAGGTGCCAAGAACTGAAGCTGATAGAAAAGTGCAAACAGTACCCACCCCGAGCAGCCACCCTGGACGAGCTAAGCACGCTGCACTCTCCGTCGGTATACTGGATGCTGCAGGGCACACAGGATAACCAGGATGTGGAGTATCTGGAGGACCTGTCTGCCAAATATGACGCAGTCTACATACACCCAGTGAGTAAATTATATTCAGTATGGAAAGTAAGTATCCAATAAGTATGATATACCAGCAGTGGCCTGCGGGTTTAGCCACTTGGTTCCCGTTCACGTTTCGTGGGATAAAAAATAGCCTATGTGTTCTTCCAGACTATAATATAGCTGTTTGCTAAATGTTAACCTGATCAGTTCAGACGTTACAACGTGAAAGAACAAACATTAAAAAACAATATTTATAGCGTGTCTGTGTATACGTGTCTGTTTGTAGCACTCTAGCTTCCGAATAGATGATTGACTAGGACTAGTGGAATGATATATGACAAATTTCAAATCCAAGATATTTGCGATAGTGTCCACTATCGCAAAATATCGGGGTTTTTTTAAATATAATTAGTTACTATTACTTTGATGTAAAGGTGAAATTTGTTTCAGAGCACCCACGAATTGGCGCTTCTAGCGGCCGGCTCAACAATCGACATGGTAGACCGTATCGTGGCAGGGGAGGTGCAGAACGGAGCCGCGTTCGTGCGGCCGCCGGGGCACCACGCTATGCGGGCGGAGCCCTGCGGGTACTGCTTCTACAACAACGTGGCGCTCGCGGCTAAACATGCCATCGACAAACGGGGGCTCAGTAGGTGAGACCATCATATTCTACTATATTTTTTCCCATTCTTGTAACATATGTGTGATATTACAAGTCAGAAAAAATATTTTTAAAAATTCAACTTAACTTTTTCTTCTAACTAACTATTATACATAAAAATTTTACAATACAAAAAACTTAAAAGCTAGGATGACGCCAGCAGCGGGGTAGGGCCCAAGCTACTGGTGGTTAGGGCTGCAATGTGAGGAACCTGACGATGCACGCTGTGTCGAGGATGACCGCCGCGTCTGATCCTTGATCCAATCGTCTACCGAAAGTCTCTAAAGATGTTGGTCGAAGCTTTTCGCTTAAGTAACTTATTTTGTGCCATTCCAAGGCAGGCTAGAACTAAATATTAATAATAATAATCATTATTTATGAACCGACTTCATAACATTAAATAATTTGTTCCAGGATATTGATAGTGGATTGGGACGTTCACCACGGACAAGCAACTCAGCAAATGTTTTACGATGATCCTAGGTATGTAAATATGAAACAGATCGGTATCTGATGCTCAATTTGTTTATACTAAACACATAATTCGATTTAAAATGAGAAATTTCTCAAATTTGAAGCATATTGCTGACACAAACCCATAAAATTATCCCATACCAAAAAGCGCCTAAAGAAATGTTCACATCCAAAATGTTTTTATTTTTTTCCTAAAATTTACGTATAAATTGTACATCAATAAAGATATTGACTTTAAAAGGGAGTTATTTTGATAATTTATACCGTCGCGGGCCGCCATGGTGCAACTTAAGATCGGACTAGATGTTTTGCGATGATTATAGCAAATTTCACAGGGGCTGCTTTGGAAGTTGTGTTTCTATTGTATTGTATTGCTTTGGAAGTTGTGTTTCTTATCAACTAATAAACACTTAAAAATTTAATACCTAATAATCAGTTACGAAATAGTTTTTGTTGGTGTTTTATTTTGAATATTTGCTATTAATATTGCGAATGAAAGTATTAATTTGTAATTTGTCTCCTTCGTTCCCAGAGTGCTATATTTCTCTATCCACCGCTACGAGCACGGCTCGTTCTGGCCGAGCCTGCGGCAGTCGAACTTCAACTACGTGGGCGCGGGCCGCGGCGCCGGCCGCACCTGCAACGTGCCGCTCAACAAGACCGGCATGACGGACGGGGACTACCTCGCTATATGGCATCAGCTGCTACTGCCCATGGCTCTCGAGGTTAGAGGGGCATTACATTGCTACACATTGCTGTGTCGGTTGGATCTCCCAACTCCATTTACCGAGTGTAATAGTTTCAATAGTTAAGTAGACAACACAATTTGGGTAATCCTACTGATGTTATAAACGCGAAATTTTGTAGAATTTTTTTTTAAGGATTCCGTAGCAGCAAGTACTCGTAACAGAATATAAAAGTTCTTGTAGTTCGTTATTACTTTAATCAGTGGTTTAACAATAGTGAATTTTTGACGTATTCAAATAAAACTACTTACTACATCTCATTCAAACCAATTTTCGTTGATAGTTTACATAGTGATGTACATAATAAACTTTTTTTTTTTTTGTCATTCTCTTATTTTAGAAGTTACAGGAGTGGGGGGGGGGGGTTACACATTTTACCACTTTGGAAGAGACTCTCGCGCAAACTATTCAGTTTAAAAAAAAATGTGTTAGAAACCTCAATATCATTTTTGAAGACCTGTCCATAGATAACCCACACATATGGTTTTGATGGAAAAAATGTTTTTGGGTTTCAGTTCTAAGTATGGGACACCCCTAAATTTATTGGTTTTTTTGTATGAAAATCTTAATGCGGTTCACAAAATACATCTACATACTTCTTATAGTTTCGGAGAAAAGTGGCTGTGGCATACGGACGGACAGACAGACAGACATAACGAATCTGTAAGGGTCCCGTATTTTGCCATTTGGCTACGGAACCCTAAAAATTACTGGATTGATTGGGTTGCAATGTGGAACTTAGATAGATTATAGCCTGGAAGAACACATTGGCTACTTTTTATCACGGCAAAAATCGGGAACGGGAACTACGTGGTTAAAACCGCGGGGCACTGTTTGTAAATATAATATACATTACACACACCAAATTTCACAAAAATATAATAAGAAATAAACATTTAAATGTTCTGTCTTTGAAACGCTCTACTGTAAATTAACGGTTTTAAAGATGCAAGAACTTACGTGGGAGGCATTGAACAGTTCTCTCTGTTACTTGGCTGGTGGCATAATTTATAACACTTTTGTTATTTGGAAGACAATTTGGACGCGTATTTTATTGCTAAAATGTAGTAAAAAGTGGTTATTTTAATATAACAAACAGACACTTCAATTTTATTATATATATAGAGTATATAGTTTTTAAGTTTTTTGATTGATAAATAAATAGTAATTAGTACTAATGAGTAATTTCCCTTGTTTCACGCAGTACCAGCCCCAGCTCATCCTAATATCCGCCGGATACGACGCGGCGGTCGGCTGCCCCGAGGTACTGCATCCCTTTCTATCGCACGCATGCTCAGAATGTCTGTCTCTTTCAGTACTCGCCACAGCTGGTCCTAGTGTCGGCTGGGTTCGACGCGGCTCTTGGAGACGAAAAGGTAGAATAGATGTGTGGGTGTTTCGCTTCTGGGAGAAATGGCTTGCGTAGATTGGGAATATTTATAAAAATAAGCTGATTCTGGGGTTCCATTTGACAAGGAAGGTGTGGGGCATTCACTGGATAATTATTTTACTTTCAATATGAGCACAAAAAGCATTGATAAAGTTAAAATTGTTGTAATATCGCATGTTGAGAATTGAAGTGATTTAACTAAATAAGTAACGAAACTAGTTTGAACGGCCTAAAGACTAAATTTTATAAGTAAAAAACAGACTTAGAGTTCAGAAAAACAAAAACGTACAAAAATAACAAAGATTGCGAGGTCTAGTGTTTAACTTTTAATGTTTTTTTTTTAAGTGCTGCATATTCAATTACATAATTTGCGTAAGTATACCTAAATACAAGAATTATTTTGATTACGTCACTTCAATTCTAAATGTGCGATTTATTCTCTGTTCATGTCTACGTTCTAGGTTAAACGTTTATCCTATCATCATTATCAACCTGTACTGATCCACTGTTCTGCAAACGAATTGGTGGAGTTATAGCGGACGCCCTGAGGCTCAATGGAGTGACAAGTAAAACAGCAGACAGTGGCTGGAAGCAAAAGCCAATTGGGTTGATGATGATGATGGACAGTCCACTGTATATATATGCCTCTCATGATACGTTACCATCAACCCCATACTTTTCTACCCTGCCAAATGACTAGCTAGAGAAGATAACAATGTTTGAATGCTTTGAATGGATTTTATAATACCAGCTTAAAATCATTGTCCAATATTTAGATGCCTGTGTGATATTGCTTACTGTAGATGAGCTTTACCTTTAAACATTCTAATGCTATTGCTTCAAAATGATCTGAAAGTTACGATTACCACGAAAAACCAAATAACAAATTGTGTCGACTGAAGTGGAAACGTAAACTAATTACTACATATAAACACAATACGTCAGAAGTTCAACTTCAAACTCAAAAGTTCAAAGTCACTTCAAACAACTAATCTATCTAATATATAAAATTCTCGTGTCACAGTTTTTGTTGCCATACTCCTCCGAAACGGCTTGACCGATTTTGATGAATTTTTTTGTACTTATCCGGTATCTATGAGAATCGGCCAACATCTATTTTTTATCCCCCTAAATGTTAGGGGTAGTCCACCCCTAAATTTTTTATTTTATTTTTTAGACAAAATTTTTAATTTCTATTATTTTATGATACAACATACAAAAATACATACAATGCTCAATTTTACCATTCTACGATCAACCCTTATTTTTTAATAGCCATTTTAGTAATTTAATCATTTTTCCTCTCCGGTCGAAAACTGATCAATCGTCATTTAATTAGTCATCCCCGCCAGTTGTCTACAGGTGTCACTTCTGACCCAGTAAACAGCACGATAATTTGGGGATCAAAAGTAGTCTATAGCATATATATAGTTAGTACACGGTAATCTCGGGAACTATCGGACCGATTTAAAAAAATCATTCACCTTTATTTCATATGTACGTAATCCTTGAATGATGTAGGTTATATATATGTACCACGGGCGAAGCCGGGGCGGGCCGCTAGTCTAATATATAAAATTCTCGTGTCACAGTTTTCGTTGCCATACTCCTCCGAAACGGCTTGACCGAATTTGATGAAATTTTTTGTGCTTATCCGGTATCTATGAGAATCGGCCAACATCTATTTTTCATCCCCCTAAATGTTAGGGGTAGTCCACCCCAAAAATTTTTATTTTATTTTTTATACAAAATTTTTAATTTTTAATTTTTTATGATACAACATACAAAAATACATACAATCCTCAATTTTCACCCTTCTACGATCAACCCCAATTTTTCAATAGCCATTTTAGTAATTTAATCATTTTTCATCCCCGGTCGATAACTGATCAATCGTCATTTAATTAGTTATCCCCGTCAGTTGTCTACAGGTGTCACTTCTGACCCAGTAAACAGCACGATAATTTGGGGATCAAAAGTAGCCTATAGCATATATATAGTTTGAACACGCTAATCTCGGGAACTACTGGATCGATTTAAAAAATCGTTGACCGTTCTTTCATATGTACGTAATCCTTGAATGCTGTAGGTGTAGGTTATATATATGTACCACGTGCGAAGCCGGGGCGGGCCGCTAGTTTCGTTATAAAGAAAATCACTTCATATTGTAAAAACCTTCTGTATTATATATCCTTTCGGATTTTTTTTTATTTGCATGAACCGAAAAAGTTTTTTTTATAGTATAGAATGACGAGACGAACAGGACATATACCTGATGGTAAGTTACATGCCTGCCCATAACAGAACAGTGACACGAAGCTATTGGGACATGAAAAACCCAAATCATTACCTAGCACTGTACTGCTCTCGTCACCCAGAGATAAAAGATGTTTTATCTCCATGCCCACTAATTTTACTGGAAACATTGCCGTTCAAACCTGAAAACAGAAATGTTTCAATCATATCAATCAGCTTTCCATGTTTATTTTTCTCTGGACAAGTTCGGACAGGGTTGCTAGTCAAACAAAGTGTGGCATAGATGTTTAATGTAGCCCACACGAGAGCAATCTGTACCGTGTGTTGACGTTGTTTTTTAACGTTGTTGCCTGCATCAACGTTAAATATGAATTGACTGTAACTTGCGGGTAGGGTGAGATGGAAGTGACGCCGGCGTGCTACGCGACGCTGCTTCACATGCTGAGCGCCGTGTGCACGAGCGTGTGCGTGGTGCTGGAGGGCGGGTACTGCCTCGCGTCGCTGGCGGAAGGCGCCGCCCACACGCTGCGCGTGCTGCTAGGCCACGCCCCGCCGGCGTTGCGCGCGCCGCCGCCCTGCCAAGAGTGAGTACCCTGCGTATACAGCTCGCTATCACGTGCTTATTGCTGGCTATAACTGCCTCTGCCTTCTGCAATCTTTTGTTCTTCCTTCCTCCCTAGTGGGGAAGGTTAAGAGCCGGCCCCGAGGCGAACCTTTTTGCCGGGGTCGGGTTCTTGGACACGATGACCCAGGGTAGTTAGGGTCTTATAATTTGGGCCCATTAGCTGCCTCTGCCGGGCACTGCAGTAGGTTATTGCTTCACATTGCTGATGAAGAGAGCAGCCCACATGCTACACTACGCTGTCTGTTCTGTATAGCGGCTTCTGCGTGATGGTACGGCGAAAGGCTACTTCCGTCGCTGCCTAACGGCCGTTTTCAATAATCTACCTAAGATTACGGATAGATAGCTATCTTGGATCGACAGTAAGATCTGATCTATCCATAGTTCGCGTTTCACAATCAAGGATAAGTGCTATCTATCTTTGGCCAACGATAGATAGATTTCGCCCTCTCAGCTATCCAAGCCTCACAAAACGTTTCGATCTCTGCAAAACCGATGTAATGATACATTCGAATTAAATGTTGTTGAATTATTTCTTATTGTTTTTAATTCCTATTAGCTTTTTTAAAAAATGTTTAATATGTTTATAGCAATTAATAAAGTAAATATAAATCACTAAAGCGGGGTTTTCGTATTTTTTACCGTGTTTTTAATAAGAATAATACACGAAACAAAACGGTGTGAACCTGTCTGACAATGACATTATTGAAGCGTGATTTTCGTTTCGTGTTTGGTTCGTTTGTGTTTGTTTTGTTTGTGATTTGTGTAAAGTTTCAAGTTTCTGTTTAATTAATTGAGATTTGTGAGTGTTTAAATCTTGAAATTTATATAAAATGAGTCAAGTGAGTATCTATTTACAATTATGATGATTTTAACATAGAATATATAATGTGATATAGTCAGTCCGGTCCTAAACGAGCTGCGAACACGGATTGGACTGACTATATCTAACGTGAATTACCCGTGTATTTACTTAAAATGTGTAATAATCACGTTAGTTTTCATGCTTGTACTTATATTTATTTTCTTTACAGTCAACGAAAGCGGCGACGATGACAAGAGACGAAATAATGCTGTTAGTACAACAACAGTTATCCATGTGTCGTTGCGGCAACAACAGCTATCCACACCATAGCTACAAATGCTACAAACAACAAGATAAAAGATGAAGCGTGGCAAAATTTTACGAATGAATTCAATTCATCGTTAAGTAGCGCCCCCGCGAACTGCCCGCAGCTTCGGTTGAAGTAGGAAAACTTGAAGAAAGCTGCTCGTAAAGGCTGTGCAAGCATAAGAAGCAACAATATTAGAGTGAGTTAGTGGTGGCAGTGATATAATAACAGGCACATGAACCTATACTTATATGTATATGTGATTTTACAGCATCACTGGAGTGAATAGTTGATGTTTATAGAAAGCAATTTTGTTTTTTTTACAGACCTGAGGTGGCAAAGATGACACTTTGGATAAGGTTGCCTCATTGTTAGGCAGCACAAGCAAGCCAAGGTTTTACAGTCGAGTTTGGTGGTGATGCCACTATTCCCAACAACTTAAGTGTAGTAGAGATGGATGAATATGTCATCACTAATGATGAACATGGTAGTGGTGTTGGTGTTTCCGGTGAAGGTGCTGTTGAGAGAGTGTTGAAGGAAAATCAAATTACTGAGACCCCTCCAAAACAGAAAAGCTTTTTCTTCAATAACGCAAGCGGTAGTGGAACAGGTGTCGCTATACGATCTGTATTTAAAGTGCTCAGCTATGTGTCTCTTCTTCATTCATTCTTACATTCTTACATACATTCTTCTTCTTCAACATACACATTAGAATGGTTAAATATAGATGCATCGTGAGTGGAACCTGGCCATCGAGCCACAATATTTTGAAACACCATAGAGGCATTACAAACAACTTGTACATTAATAGAGAATGTTCCCTTTCTATTTCTAAATTCCTCTCCTATGTTAGAATCTGTATAATAAAAAATGTACATGTAGTTCACACAATTTAATGTGAATCAAAGGCTTCAATGGAGGTATTTATTTTTCTATTCTATTTTTCTTTAGGTGTTAATATTTGTTACCTAGTGTGAACGAGATATCATTATTTATCAAGATTTTGAGTACCTAGTTAGGTAGGTACTTGGTGATTGTATCAATATATGACACCATGTACTCTAGGGAACCCAGCAATAGTATAAAATGCTGGTGAGTGATTTTGCAGTACAATAAAATTTGGAAACAATCTTGCTATGGCTTTAGACACATTTTAAAATTAAAATTTTGCTTTAAATGTATGGGTAGGTACCTAATCAAAAATCATTTCGTTTTAACGACTACCGGTTACCGGTCGATGTTGACAGATAAGCAGATGGCGTTACTAGAGTAAGCTCCGTCTATCGGACAGTAACTTGAAACTCATATTGAAACGCAAGTAACGTCGATTTGTATCAGTGTTCCTATCTCCAGTACCCTATCTGCCCTCCGGCCGATAGATAGATAACGTCGGTAAGAAACGTCTATCTCGGATAGGTTACTGAAAAGCAAGTAAGCTTAAAACGATAGATTTGCCTATCTTCAGTAGCTAGAACTGCGGATAGATAGGTTATTGAAAACGGCCGTAAGTCCCGCACGTTATTGGCCTACTCGGCCACGCCCTATCACTCTGCCTAAAATGAGTCATGCCGTGCATACAGTTAACTACTACTTGATGACCGCGGTATCTGCGTGGTTTTGGCGAGAAAGAACTGCCTCGCATACCACGGCCTACTCGGACGAACCGCGACGTTGATAAGTTCAGCATAAAATTTAATGAGCCCTACGAAGTTAATTTAGAATAACAATGAGAGAAATTGACTCCACATTTTACTCCTTCTAAACTGAAAAATAGCATCTCATAATAAAACAAATCTTGCAAAATCCAGATATTCTATACTTCTATTCTAGTTCTATATAAATAATAACATTATATGCAGACTGCTTTATTTTCATGTTACTTCCACAGGATCCGGGAGACAATCTTGAACTGCATATACGTGCAGAAGAAGTATTGGTCGTGTTTCAACTTCCAGCCCACTTACTCCAGCAGTGGGCCGCCCAACGTCTGCGACGCGCCCAAACAGAAGCATGTCGTCTCGGTGAGGTAAACTTAGCATGTATACAAATGAGACTCCAAAACATATCACTAAATTTTTTGTTTTTTTTTATATCTCGACGGATTTCTGGGACCCTACCTTTTTTTTTTAAAGTAATCGTTGTTTTATTTTTTGTTAAATGCAGGAAGACATAAATATCAAATGAGTTCTTAAAAACTAAGTATCTTTTAAACTTTATTTATACATATTTTATTTAAAAATGCTTCTCCTCGGCCCAGACTATGCATCACCGCCGCATTTCGATCTTTTATGGCCATCTGGAAGTTGTTTTTGATGGAACTCGGTGGTGCGGTCGACCCTTGCAACACAAGATGACAAATCGCATCATCCTCATATTACCTTTTGCGTCAATAGGTTTGCTTGAACGCCTTATGTTAAACGACGATGCGGTCTTTGCTTAAATCGATTTACTTTCGATGTTATGACCCAAAATATCCGTGCATGAATACTCACCCACCCAGTCATCGCATTCCACAATTTAGATGTTTTTAATACGAATGTAAAATAAATAAATATGTTTATTTATTGAACAATGAATTCTCCGAAAGTAAAATACTTTCGGTCCATTCATTGTTCTTGGTGGACAATTCACACACTTGGCTTATATAGTTACTTATATAGTTTCAAGTTTCAAATCGTACATCATAACATATTTTATCTCTTTGTCTAGTAATTGTAAATCCTTGCTCAGTATTTCTAAAAATGAATTCCCGTGATAGCATTTCCCTCCAAACCAGAAGGATCCTAACTAAGATGAAGTGGCATGCAGGTGGGAGGGCGACGAGACCCGGCCCGAGAGGTTCGCGACGAGGGACTGCTACCCGCTGCAGGATAACGAAACGCGGCGCCGGATACAGGAGCGACTCAACCATCTCAGGATCGGTGAGACTATTGTATACTTTGAACTAAGTACAAAGTTAAGGTCTAGTAACGTTACGCCTGGTCTAGTCGGAAAGAGTCTGGAATGCCAAATGGCCATCCCGAGCCCCGTAGTTCGAATCGTACGAAGGATACGCGATTACTATTTGCAATGTTGTGTACCTATACCACGAGCGAACCAGCAACCCGCAAGCAGCAACCGATTTTTTCCAGTAAATTAACAGGGCATAGAGATAAAAACATCTTATATTTGTGGGTGACGAGCGCAGTGCTGTATTAGGTAATGATTTGTACTCTGTGTTCCAATAGATGCGTGTCACTGTGTTGTTATGTGGCAGGCGTATTGTTTACCATTAGGCACATGTCCCGCTCGTCTCGTCACTATACTATTAAAACCCGATCACGAGTTGGATGCGCGAAGCATCCATTTGTTCCAAGTGCATATATATGTACATACAAATTTGTCATTACCGCTGGGTTTAAAGGAAAAGATAGTGACGAAACCGGCTGAAATCGAAAACCTGAAATGTTCCGAGAAAGATATCTTTCGAGGACTGGCGTCATCCACCAACCCGCACTGTCCCAGCGTTGTGGATTATAGCCTTTTATATCTCCTTACAAAGGCTCGGATTCCCAGCGGTGGGATATTTAGTGGACTGCATATGCTTATGAATTTACCATACCGTGGCTATCTTGTTACATCATCAATTTTCTTTCAACTAGTTTTAATGTTGTAAGATACACAACATTAAAACTATTTGGAAGAAATTATCATATAATTAAATTAAATTATTATATACGAGATGGCGGTCAAGTGTAAACCTATAAAAGTTAAAAAAAAAAAAAAAAAAAACGATGTGCTAATTTGATTAAAATCGGTTAAGTAGTTTAGGAATCCATCGCGGACAAACATCGTGACAGGAGATTTATTTATATTAAGAGATGTAAGTTACATCATCAATCTTCTTTCAACTAGTTTTAATGTTGTGTATCTTGTTGAAAGAAATTATTGTATAATTTAAATTAAATTATTATAAATATAAGGTACATTATCAATTTTCTTTCAACTTTTCTTTAATGTTGTATATCTTGTATAAACTGTACTCTTAGTTGCCCAAAATACAGGCGCAGCCAAGTTTGGGACCTACCACATAAACCGCGGAGCCAGCTGTGGCACTATTTCAACAATATCAATTAGTATTCATGTGCTGTTATTCTTATGAAAACAAATGACGTTTTAATGTTTTTTTCAGTGACAGACCTGAGCGTACCGGAGCACGCAGTTTGCTACGTGTACGACCAAGCCATGCTGAAACACAAGAATATTTGCGAACCGTAAGTATTGTATGTAATACTATGAGCGCCCCGCGGTTTCACCCGCGTAGTTCCCGTTCCCGTTATTTTCCCGGGAATAAACATAGCCTGACTATTATCTATCTATGTACCAAATTTCGTCCAAATCCCTTCGGTAGTTTTCGTCTGTTGGGAATCTGCTTTCTCTCACAAAGAGAGTCAAGGCCTTCCATCATTCTGGTCAAGGTTTTATAGGCATGACGACAGGTCCTGCAATAATATTAAATTATTTGATGTATTTAAATAGAATAAAATATGTACCAACTTTAAGTTTGTTTAACTTAAGTTTATGATCATTCAAAGTTGGATGGGCAAGTCCATTTTAAAAGTACGACACTATTATAAAATGTATTGGATAACCCATTCAATTTAAAGTGACTTTTGTTATGAAACCAGTTTCCTACTTACTACTTATTATACTACTTATTACTAACTTTACGCGCGACGCATAGAAAATACCCAAGAGTGACGTCACGCTTTAGTAGTGTTTGTGTATGAAGCGTTTTTGGGAAAGTCCAAAATTGTGATTTTAAAATCGTGATATCACGGGAAGTTTTTAAGATAACAAAGTAATTATTTCACCTATGTTTCAGTTAAATGGCACATAAAATCAAAAATGAGTCGTCATGTCTATTCGGCCTTCATAACTATTCATATACAGTATTTTTCGGAGTGCGTATGTACACATTTCTCGTCACCATAATAATGGTGACACTTTAAAGGTGAAAGAAAACATGGTGGAGAAACCGCGCTCACTACTCTGCCCGATACGTAAGCGAAGTGTGTTGTGTGTGTGTGTGTTTGAATTACGTGATAACGGTATTTATTTCCACGCGCGCATACTTAGCGTGTGTTTATACTTGGCCACCACGAGTAAGACACGCTTCGCTTCGTAAGATAAAAGTACCTGGGTGACCGAGCTTTGCTCGGTTACTTAGATACATACTGATTTTCTAAAAAAAAATGAACTTGAAAAAGGAACGCGGCCGGTTGGATTCGAACCCGGCCCTACCATATTTCAACCACCCATCTTCCCGACTGAGCTAATATACTGTCGCGCGCCGTCGCGAAATTTACCATCGCATTCTAATCTTTATGTAACAGTTTTTCGTTGTCGTAATGAAAGATAATAAATAAATAAATATTGGTGAACGATTCACACACGACACCATCTGATCCCAAACTAAGCAAAGCTTGTAAGATGGCGGCCAGATAGCTGATATAATACTTAGTACCTGGGTGAGCTTTGCTCGGTTACTTATATACTTACAGATTTTCTCAAAAAAAAGAAACTGAAAAAAGACAGGCGGCCGGCTGGATGCGAACCCGGATCTACCATAATTATTATGACCGCCCAATTTCCCGACTGAGCTAATCTACTGTCGCGCACCGTTGCGAAATTTACCGTCGCATTTTAATGTTTATGTAACAGTTTTTCATTGTCTAAAAACGCGCATAAAACGGCGTTTTTTTTTAAATAAAACCTGACTAGATCGATTTATCGTCCCCGAAACCCTCTGTATACATAATTACATGAAAATCGTTCGAGCCGTTTCCGAGATTCAGATTCTAAATATATTATATACCTACAAGAATAGCTCGTTTAAAGGTATAAGATAAATTTTACATAGATAAAGTTACTATCCATACTTCCATACTAATATTATAAATGCGAAAGTCCGTCCGTCTTTACCGCCTAAACCAACCAACAGATTTTGATGAAATTTGATACATAGATAGAATAGATCCCGAGAAAGGACATAGGCTACTTTTTGTTCCGAAAAAAAGGGTTGAAAGGGTTAAAATAAGGGATGAAAGTTTATATGGAAAACTTCGTCATTGTTGAAGAACTATGAAACTTTACGTCTAGATATTTAACACGAAACTATAAAATGTATGTTTTAGCAGTTTTGTAGTTTCGAACTGTACCTACGGGGGTGGAATTGGGGGTGAAAGTCTGGAATGTCAATATTATTGAAGATAAAACCATGAAACTTTGTATCTAGACACTTGAAATGGAGTCGATAAACGTTCGTTCCAGCAATTATATAATTACTTAGTACAAAAGTTTGTTTATTGTCGGTAAAAATAATTGAATTATTTAAGTTCTTACATTCATAATAGGAAGCCCTTTTTTGTATTCGCTGAAATAAAATGAAGTGCAAATAGTTTTAAAGGAGGTTTGATAAATTTTATATGTTTTTTATTCAAGAGGTAGGTAATAAATTTAATTCGTGTATCCACTATTGTCTATAGTACTTATATCATTTTTTCTTTGTTTAATAGGTACGTTATTTTTGTTCTAATATGAAGTTATATGTATGAAAGTAACTCTCTCTGTCCGTTACCGCCTAAGCCACTTAAATTGTTACAATTTGGTGCACAGATAGACTAGACTTAGGAAAGAACAACGGCGACTTTTTATCACAGAAAAAGAGTTGAAAAGAGTGGAAATGAGGCGTAAAAGTGTGCATGGAAGGATCTTTGTACTCTTTGTATGCTATTTTTAACCGACTTCAAAAAAGGAGGAGGTTATCAATCCAGTTGTATATCCAATTGTAAATCAATTTAGATGGTTATTTTTTTGGTTGGTAGATTATAGTTCAGAGGTGGTCATATAAATTTTATCGAAATCAGTGCGGCGGTTTTTGAAATATGAACAAAAAACTAAAATTTGCGTTCATGTAATCAAACGATATATCTACTAATAGACGAATAAAATTTGGTGGACCGTCCCAATATGATTTTAAATTAAAGTCTGTTTTTGATAAATTTTTGAGAACATAGTTTTTTTTTTTAATTTGTCGTGTAAATTGTACGAGGGGTGATCCAAAAGTAATGATAATCAGTTATTTCTAGTGCACACAAAAATACAAAAAAATTACAGTCACTTGCTCAATTACCCACTAGTTCAGGAAAAAAAAATCATATAAATAGGCCACGATTCCCGGGAGCTACATTCATTTGAATACGGACTGTCAAGGAGTGAACATCAAAATGGAAAAACACGAAATCAGAGCTGTCATTAAATACCTCTGCTTGAAAAAAATGTCTACCAAAGACATACACAGCGACTTGGTGGAAACATTAGGGGACTGTTCTCCTCCATATTCCACAGTTGCACGCTGGGCTAAGGAGTTTAAGCTGGGAAGAACATCGACGGAAGACGAACACCGCGAAGGGCGCCCATCGACGTCCCTCACTGGAGAAAATGTGAAAAAAGTTGAAGAAGTTGTATTGGAAGATCGAAGAGTGACTATCAGGCATGTAGCTGAGGTCACAGGGATCTCATATGGCAGCATTCAAAGAATCCTTGTGAACGAATTGCATATGAGAAAGGTCTCCGCGCGTTGGGTACCGAAAATGTTAAACGACGAGCAAAAGAAGAAACGAGTCGACATGTCAAGAGCAAATCTCGAAAAGTTCCAGGCAGACAAGGATAATTTTTGTCACGTTTTGTGACCATGGACGAAACCTGGATCCACCATTTTGATCCTGAAACAAAACAACAATCGATGACATGGAAACGATCCGATGAACCGACGCCGAAGAAATTCAAAGTGTCAAGCTCAGCAGGGAAGGTTATGGCGTCTGTTTTTTGGGACGCTGAAGGAATAATCATGGTGGACTACTTGGAAAAGGGGCCACTATTACAGGCTCCTACTATGCAGAACAAATAAGAAGATTGCGGGAGGCTATTAAGGAGAAAAGGCGAGGCAAACTGCGGGCTGGAGTGCTGTTCCATCAAGACAACGCACCGGTTCACAAAGCTGCAATTGCCATGGCTGCCATTCAGGAAGCGGGCTTTGAGCTGGTGGAACACCCCCCCTATTCACCAGATCTAGCCCCCAGTGACTTCTATCTCTTTCCACGACTCAAGGAACACCTCCGGGGCAAGAAATTTGACGATGATAGCGACGTGATGGCCGCGGTTGAGGACTTTTTTGAGAGTCAAGATAAAGATTTTTTTTCTAAGGGAATTTTAGGTTTAGAAAAGAGATGGACTAAATATATACTATATGTATAGACTTGCTAGGAGACTATGTTGAGAAATAAATTTAGTTTTTGATTTTATTCATTGTGTTTATTATTGATTATCATTACTTTTGGATCACCCCTCGTACATTTATTAATAAATATAAAACTTTGACTTAGACCGATTTTGATTAGGAAACGTGAATTTGTATGGTAGCAGAAATACGAGTAGGTACTGCCTTAATTACTTTAATAAATATGTGGCGCGGACGAAGTCGCGGGTAAAAGCTAGTGTACCTATAATGTAAATCATAATTTATTTGTAGCGGTCACCCCGAATGCCCGGAGAGGATAATGCGGATCCACGAGCGACACCGCGACTACGGGCTGCTGGAGCGAGTGCACCGGCTCGCCGGCCGAGCCGCTGGCGCCAGCGAGATACTCGCCGTGCACACCGCCAAGCATTTCGATAGGTGACTGATTCAAACAAATGTGTGTCGACTCTCACGTAACATTACATGCAACTAACTATCTCTGGGTGACGATCGCAGTGCAATCTTAGGTAATGATTTGAACACTTCATGATCCAATATCTGCGTGTCACTGTGCTGTTATGACCAGGCATTTTGCTTACCATTAATCACATGTCCTGCTCTTCTCGTTTACTATAAAAAACTTATTTACAGGCATGATTCGACAAACCAAACAGCCGATTAAAATTTGAAAATCAAAGTAATAAACGGATTTTGAAAACACAAGTTAATTGTGTCAAATCCTTACTGATATTAAAAATGCGTGAAAATTGTATTTGTAATGCTGCCTGCATAAACGATGGGGTGTTTGACGTGTGTGTGTGTCTGTCTGTAGCATCGTAGCTCACGACCGGATGAACTGATCTGTCTGTGTGTGTGTCTGCCATATCTGCGGTATATAAGCTAGTTGGAAACGCCAAAACGTAACATCACGTAACTCGGCCAGATTGAAGGAGCTGGCGACGACGAAGCTGCGCGACCTGCACAGCCTGAAGAACTCGTACGACTCCGTGTACTTGCACCCCGACACGCTCGAGAGCGCGTCCGTCGCCGCCGGCTGCGTCTTACAGGTTACATTCATGTTATTTCGCAACTTTTCATTAAAAACATAATTTATGTACAAAACATAAAAGTATACATAATTAATAAACTATTAAAAACTGTTATATAAAATATATTATGTCGCGATGTGAGACACAATTTTAGTTATCGATACTTACCTTAATTTGCAAAACGAATAACTCCATAGTAGCAAATTTCACAGGGCCACTAAAAACTTAATATAAAAAAATTAAAGCATCAAAAGAAAAAAACAAACATCCCCTTGGAAATTGTGTTTCTTATTAACTAATAAACACTTAAAATAATGAAAATACCAGTTACGTAATAGATTTTAGTGGTGATTTAGTGTGACCCCTGTGAAAATTGCTACTATGGATATGGAGTTATTCGTTTTGCAAATTAAGGTATCGTTATGTTTGTATTTTGTGAATTACTCGCTGTTTAAATATTTCTTGATGTCGTTCAAGTTTACCAAAGGTATGTTTAATGTCATTTAATACACTGTAATACAAAATTTAACAAAGGGTATCTTGAAACACCTCTCCGTGTTGGCAAAATGTCTGCATTTCTGATATTGTAGATTTCATTTCTGAAAAGCAGCGACTAGCAAGTGCACCATTTACTATACCGTATAATATGATCGAATAAATTTTAGTTTATTTTTTGTTTGAATTGGTGAATTAGTCGACGGCAGTGTTTGATGAAAATCGGTTCAAAATGGCTGCCGTCACGAAATGGCGGCTAACATATCCGTTATCCACAGGCAGTAGACTCGGTCCTGAGCCGACAGTCGAACGCAGCGGTATGCGTGATCCGTCCTCCCGGCCACCACGCCGACGACGAGACGCCGTCGGGCTTCTGTCTGCTGAACAACGCGGGCATCGCCGCGAGATACGCCATCGACACCCACGGCCTGAAGAGAGTGCTCATCGTCGACTGGGACGTGCATCACGGGAACGGGACGCAGAGGATCACTTACGACGATGACCGGGTACGAGATCCTCTTTCTAAATTTTCTGCCAAACAAACCTTCTCCCGAAAATAACGAATACTTAAAACACAGGATCATCCAATTTAGTGCAGTCATTCAAAAGTTATGAGCGTACACATACATTTCGAAGATACATTTTTATAATAAGATTTTCTTTACGAGATTGATGAGAAACGTCGTATGGTAAACGTGTTTATTAATGATTTCCGTCCTCGGCTCTCTTAAGACCCTCGCGTTACGGCTCGGGTTGCAATGGTATTCACCGACCTGTACCACAATGCACTATTGTTTATTCTTGTGTGTCCCCAGATACTGTACATGTCGGTGCACCGCTACGACCACGGCGCGTTCTTCCCGCACTCCAAGGACGCGGACTACGCGGCGGTGGGGCGCGGCCGCGGGGAGGGGTACAACGTCAACATTCCCTGGAATAAGGTAATAACACGTTAATACATCTTTCAATGTCACATATATTGTCTTAAGTGTAGATCTTACAATATTGAGTGAGTAAAACACTAATGATCCCCCCGGTACGTATATTATATTACGATAGTGTATGTACATACTACATATCCAATGGTGATGAATTGTTGAAATCGGTCCAGTATTTCCTGAGAGTAGCGCGTTCTAACAAATAAACTCTTCAGCTTTATAATATTAGTATAGATTTTGAAACCTAATTATAACCAATGTTTGAATGGTGAATTGGTCGGGAGCGTTCTTAACTATGTTTCATCAAAATCGGTTCAGCCATTTCAAAGTTATCATTTCTTATGTTAGTTGCGCTTCGGATCCTAGACTTTATTTTTTAACTCCCGACCAAAAAAAGGGGTGTTATAAGTTTGACGTCGATGTCTGTCTGTGGCACCGTAGAGCTCCAACGGATGGGCCGATTTCGATGCAGTTTTTTTATATGAAAGTTAATATCCATGCGGATGTTCTTAGCTATGTTTGGATAATATCGATTTAAGATGGCCGCCGCCACAAAATGGCGGACAAAATACTACTTCACAACCTTCCTCGATATGGGTATCAAATGAAAGGGATTGACTAGTAGAATACCATACACTATAAAAAAAAAACCAAGATGGCCGCCACCACAAAATGGCGAATCATATTATTTTTTTCACTACTACCTCAATATGGGTATCAAACGAAAGGGCTTGACTAGTAGAATACATTGCACTATGACAAATTTCAAATCCAAGATGGTCGCTTCCACAAAATTGCGAAATACATTTCTTTTTTCACAACTCCCTTCATATGGGTATCAAATGAAAGAGCTTGACTAGTAGAATGTTGTACAGATAACAAATCTGATGTAGTTGGGGGTTAATCAAATTTTTTAATTTTGTTCTTGTTAATAATAATACTTTATTTTTAATAATACTTTATTTTGACACAATAACAACAAGTTTACAATAAAAGTGATCCAAGACTCATAGTTAGAAATAAGGTTTTTTTACTTTACTTTCATACATACATGCCCCCTAACCGTCAACCGTGATAAGATGACAATATTTAAAGTGCCGGTTTCTTTATGGAAATCTAAAAGTGTTTGTCTGTGCGTACAGCGCGGCATGGGCGACACGGAGTACCTGGCCGCGTTCACTCAGGTCATCCTGCCCATAGCGTACGAGTACAGCCCGGAGCTGGTGCTAGTCTCGGCCGGCTTCGACGCCTGCGTAGGCGACCCGCTTGGAGGTAAACTCACATTATATATTTCATTTATTTATTGTTTTTTTTTAAGTTAATACTTCTTTTTTTTAAATGATTGGACGATGGTAGCTCAGGACCGGATAAAGTGGAGGGAATCGAGGGGAGACCTTTGCCCAACAGTGGGACAGTTGAGGTTAAATAAATAAATAAATAAAAAAGTTCTTTAGGCGCGTTGAGCACATTTTGTGTGAACAAAAATCATGGAACCCGCGTCATCGTCACCTAACGCTTTACAAAATTATAGAACTCGCGTCACCTAACGCTTTACGAAAAAAATATTTTATTTTATTACAGCATCAATGTTTTTATAGCACAAAGTGATGAAACGACCAGGACAGGTATCTGATGGTAAGCAACGCGCCTGCCCATAACAGCGTCACGCAGCTATTGGAACATGAAGAAGCCAACTCATAATGTTTTTAATTGGCGTTCATCTCTTCACAAAACAATATCCTAATAAACATAGCTTAATAATATGATCTCAATGTTGCAGGTTGTAAAGTATCGCCCGAGTGCTACGGCCGCATGACGCAGTTCCTGCGAGGCCTGGCGGCGGGCCGCGTGGTCCTCTGCTTGGAAGGAGGCTACAACGTCACCAGCATCTCCTACGCAATGACCATGTGCACCAAAGCTCTCCTCGGCGACCCCCTTCCCCACGCCGACCCCAAACCACCCTGCCATTGGTCAGCCGTCGAATCCATCACAGACGTCATCAAAACACATCAAAAGTACTGGAAAAGTCTACAATTCCACATCGCTCTCCCATCAGAAGACGTACTCGACCCCCCTTTACCGTCCAGAGGACTGATGGATAGTGACGACAAGACAGAAACGTCTCTATCCAGCTTAGACGACTCAGCGAAAACGTTGCATTCCTTAGAAGAGAATTTGGCGAATTTGAGCATAAAGAAATGCTCGGACGGGATTCATTGCGGAACGGACGATGAGGACGATAAAAACGTGGTCGAAACGTCTCAAAACGTTCGAAAGACGTCGGAAAATGTGAAAGATAAAGGGAAAAGTATAGAAGGGAGTTCTAGTTCCCAAGAAGCGTCGAGCGAGCCGGGAGCTTCGGATGTCGAAAAGAAGACGTTAGTGGACTATTTGGCTGAGAACATGCACTCCATAGTGGACGGGGAGATGTTTGCGGTGATACCGGTGCCGTGGTGTCCACATCTCGAGACGCTGTACGCTATCCCGAGTGATGTGAGCTTCGATCAAGGAGTTAAATGTGTCGATTGTGAGCATACGGTTGAAAATTGGGTCTGCCTGCATTGTTACATAGTAAGTATTGGCTACTGTATATATTTTATACTCTATGTGCGTGTGTCGTCTAAGTTAATGACGAAATTTCTTGATGTTATAACTATAGTAAGGTTTTTCATACCCAATTACTAAAGGAATTTAAACTTTCTGCTTAATTTTTCGAAAAATTGTGGAAATTATTAATTTGTATTCTAATAGATATTTCCTGTTTTTTCTAGGTTGTAATAAATATTTTTGTTTTATTTAGTGCAATAAAGAGTTTATCTATCCGTTAACGTAACAAAATAGTTGTTGGAGATTATGAATATTTAACCAAAACTTTTCTATGTTTCTAAACGCGCCACAATTGTGTGTTAAAGTTTGTAGAAACGACAAAAATAAGAATACAAATCAAACCCGCGATCGCTAAAAGTCTCGTAATCTCACAATACAGGATACAAGTTTCGCTACAGTTATTACTCGTAACTTCATACAATTTATCCGAGCGAGAGCTGTGCAGTATTTTGCCGTACCGCACGCGATAGCGCATAACGTTTAGGAGTAGGTCTGAATAGGTCTATAGAAGGAACATGATGGATAACTAATAGCATAATTCCCCCCCACCAGACGGCGTGCGCGCGCAGTATAAACGGTCACATGCAAGCTCACTACCAGTCGACAACCCACCCGCTCGTGCTGTCGCTGACCGACCTGTCAGTCTGGTGTAACGAATGCGACGCCTACGTCGACAACCCTCTGCTCTACGACGCCAAGAACAACGCCCACAGAGCCAAGTTCAACGAAGACATGCCTTGGTGCTACGCTAACGATAATACCATAGAAATGAACTAACCAACACTCCTAATTTATGATAATTTAATACTGTAAAAAAAGTAATTCTTGTGGTGATTTTCACATTGCTACGCAAACAATATAACTGTAAAAATAATAATTTAATAATAACCCCAAGTACTGACAAAATAAATTGACGGACAAGACACTAATTTATAATAATACTGTAAAAAGTTAAATTCGAATGGTGATAATGGACACATTGCTACACAAGCAATATCGCTGTAAAAATAGAACATTTATACACAAACATATATACCCCCCCAAGTATTGACAGAGATATCACGCTACAGTTGATGACATCTATAAACAAAATTGTTTTAATAAATCTACACATCTCATTTTGAAGTCAGAAACATTAAGCTGGAACGAAAATTTTAATAGTAAGTTAATGACACACACATATGTATTACTTATTGCCCTGTGCTCGGAATTGCACTAGTTACATATGTTTAAAAGACGGAAATTGATAATTACTAATTCCTAGTATTACTAGTTTTATAGCCGCCCAGCAAACAGATACGAATACGAATTATTTACGGGTCTAATTGTCTAATAAATACTCGTACGCATCGACTCATTTACGGCCCGCTACAAGGCATAGGCATTTTTCAAACTGTTTTTAAATCTAGCCTGTTCCTACCACAAACGTAGAGTGAGTATTGAAGAGTTCTTACTTCTTACAGAGCTTAAACTTGTGCTAATACATTGATTTTCTCAAGATGTATATTTCATATATTGTGTGAAAAGGTTGACACTTAAAAGTAGATTTCTAGTAAAATTCAAATTGTGTACGAATTTTCAAACTTTTGAAGTCTCTTGTAAATTCCACTGTTACTTTCCAAGTGATAAATCCTTATTAAACTTAAATTTTTAAGATTGTTAAATTTCAGGTCAGTAACATAATCATAGTGCCTTCACATAGTATAGGTGAATATGCTTAAAATATTGGTTAACAAGAAATACACATGTAACTTTAAAAAGGATACAAGAAATTTATCAGTATAGGTATGTAAGTTTGTTCATCTAAAAGATAATTAAAACATAACAATTATTGATGTGACGGGTGTACAGTTAAATTACTACTATACTATTTTAATAACGTATTTATTGGGTCGATTTAACATAGTAAATGTAATAAGTCTAATATTGATAAGATTTTGATAATCTCTGCATAATTCCCTAGCAGCTGATTTGCTTTACTTTTTTTTTACGGCCAGTACGACTCTCATACTATATCTGTAGTACAACTAATTGGCCATTCCTATTTATAAGGTAATTTATATAACGTGTAAATAAACGTACTTTTGTACAGATTTTATTGATTTACAATATTTTAGTCGATTCCAATTATTTTCGCTTTTGTATTTATGTATGCACAATAGTTTAATATTCTAGTTTAGAATTATAGTAAATTAAAATGGAACCAGAGGAAAACGAGAAGAGAAATGAGAAGTGGTGGCAGCGGTGGTGCAAGAAGAAGAAGGACGGCGACGACGACCCCGAGGCTGTTGAGTGTTGCAGGCTCATCGTGCACACCGATCTGGTGACATTGCTTTTAGTTGTCATAGTCATATTCACAACTGTATTTTACCTGATGTGCTATTGGCAGGACTAAAGTTACATGTACTCGTACCATGTAGGTGCCTTCATTTGAAAAATTGTATCCGACAATTTACATAAAATGTAGTAAATTGTCGGATACAATTTTTCAAATGAAGGCACCTACATGGTACGAGTACATGTAACTTTAGTCCTGCCAATAGCACATCAGGTAAAATACAGTTGTGAATATGACTATGACAACTTCATAGTGTTAAATAAAAGTAACCGAAGGGGGCATGTCATACTATGTGGCCAACTCATAAATCGTAGGAAAATAAATCAATTATAAATACTTTTTCAAAGTTCATTATTGTAGGAACATCAAGTTTTTTCTACGATTTCAAGTTTTGCCACATAGTAAAAGTTGTTCATAATTGTTAAAATGACACGCCCCCTGAGATTAATACAGGTGTTCTGCATAACCCTGTCATTTTAAAAATAATAGGCATGTCGACTCATTTTTGATTTAATGTGCCATCAAAAGGCTACTCAATAACTAAAACATTGGTGAAAGAATTACTTTGTTATCTTAAATACTTCCCGTGATATCACGATTTTAAAATCACAATTTTGGACTCTCCCAAAAACGCTTCATACAAATCACTACAGAAACGTGACGTCACATTGCCGTAGTTTCTATGCGTGGCGCGTAAAGTTTGTATGGTAGCTATATTAAATATTGCGTTTAGGAAACTGGTTTCATTACAAATATAACTTGAAATTGAATGGGTTATCCAATGGTAAATACATTTTCTAGTAATTTTGTACTTTTGAAATGGACTTACCCATCCATCTTTGAATGATCATAAAATAAGTTATACTAAAAAATATCAAAATTAAAATTGGTATATGTTTTATTCTATTTAAATACTGTCATTATATCAAATAATTTAATATAATTGAAGGACCTGTCGACACGCCTAATGTTTTTCTAAGACAGGTGCCCGTAGTTTAACGAATGGGGCGTTTTCAGAATACAAAATCACTAATCAAAATAGTTCTCTATTGCGCCAGGTAGCGCCAATGTTTAATTTTGTTAAAGAAATTGAATGGATACTTTATTCCCTCATTTATCACTCACATCGTATCATTCTGAAAACACCTTGCGCGATAGAAGAAAATTGTTTTTTTGTTGAGATGTATAAAGATACTAAAATTTTCTAACATTCATGTATGAAGAGCAACAAGAAGGTTAATAAAAAAAAACTTTTAAAAATTTTTATTGTAAAAATTATAGAATAACTAAATTACGTGTCAAGAAAAAATATTTTCCTATATCGCGCAACGAAGCGCTTTCAAAATGCAATGAACCTGTTAAAACGGTTCCAGATTGCGCTAAAGGTGGCATTAATGTTTTATTTTCTTGGAGAAATTTGATGAGCATACTCCAATGTTAATAAGTTGACATCTTTTCTCCCGTTCATCATTGATCTGTCAGTCTGTAAACGCATTCGTTCAACTAGCGTATCCCACTTTGAGAGACGGATATAGTCCCTAAATTTTAGTGTACTAGATTAAACGACAGGTCTGTACATATTGTATTGTATCAGGACTATTGTATCAAAAATAGTGACGTCTCGTCAAAAAAATACAGTTTACGTAATAACAGCTATTTAGTTCGAACATTTCGAAATAAACACATCAAAGGTCTGGATAACCTAATCATAATCATTATCTAATGAGTAAAATCTGGTTCCTGGAAACGGTATTACAATATCATAGGTCTAGTGACGAAGCGTAATGGATGCGTAAAGGATGGCATTACAGCGTTTATCTGTAATGCCATCCTTTTCAATACGACGTATTATAATTTCGCACGGAGTCGAAAACACGATAGAACAATAAATAATAATTGAATTAATAAACAATTGCCTAGATCACAATAAAAAAATCAACTTGCACTTGTCTGAATCGTAGAAAAGATTAAGACAGTGCAGATTCGGGGCTTTAAAATTGATAAGCTAAGGATCACAACATGTATATTGTGATATCAGTATTTGCAATATCATGTGCCAAATAACGCAATTGCTCATTGTACCTAATGAAATGACTAATAAAATATCATTACCTACCATTTATTTCGTTTGTTTTATTGGCCGCGGTATTCCTCTCCCTCTACTTCACATAATTTGAGTAATATAAAAAAACCAGGCTATCTTGGGATGAAAAATAATATTTTTTACTATTTTATTGCATATGTAGGTGAAATCATTTTTTTGTCTCAAATATTGAGACAAAAAAATGATTTTATTTATATTTCAGTTGTATAAATTATTATACAATTAGTGGTAGGTATGTGATTTATGTGTATGGTGACTCCCGCTCCTGTTCGTTCCTGGAGCAAAGGTTTGGCCATTGCTAAACGTGGGAACGCGGCGAGCGTCATAGGCACCTTTGTGCCGGGAGCAGTTCGGGATGGTTTATTCGTGGATTAGTTTTTAAAGGGGGAATTTGATTTACATTGGTTTCGTTTCAAGTTATTTAGTCCCTATTTCTTAACAAATTATTATTTAAAGAATTGAAATGTAAAAAAAACTATTAAAATTAATATTTAAGATTTTGTTCCAAAAAATTATTATTTCACCTATGCAATAAGATAGTAACAATAAATATTTTTTTATCCCAAAATAGCCTTTTTTAATACACAATGCCTTAACAAGAGATTTTTTTTTTCAAATGTTTCAAATGCTTGTTCGATGTAAAAATAGCACAATAGTAAATTAGTAAGTAAGTATTACTAAAAATATACTTAGGTATAGTGCCATTTTTTAGAAATTCAGATTGTTGTTGGTCTAAAAAAATATCATAATTACTTAAGACTTTTTTGCATTAATCATTTCATTAAGTACTCAATTGAGAAGAGCTCAACGAAGCGATAAACTTATACAATGCCAATTATTTAAACTTTTATGCTGTAATTTATAAAAAGAGATAGGCACCCTAAAAAGATTAGTTAAATAACACTGGTGTAACTTTATGAAAATCGACAAATTTCTTTTCTTTTACCGAGGTTTTTTTGTTTGTGTCTTAGACTATATTTTTTTAATTATTGTTTAGTACCATAAAATAGAAGGGAGGAGCAAGAGAGGTAGACCTAGGACAAGTTACATGAACCAAGTGAAGGAGACGATAAATGTAGTGTCGTATCAGGAAGTCAAGGAGAAGGCGGAGTGTAGAAGTACATGGAAGGAACTCCATCGACAAGAGCGTCGCTCTTAAATTATGAATGAATGAACCATAAATAAATATTTAGATGAAATGCCAGATTTTTAGAAGTTGCGTCTATGCCGAAGCGACCTCGCGGAGCTCTACTTTCAGCGTTAAAAAAAGTGTGTAAATAATAAAAAAGTTCCTCCTCTTTTAGGATCTTCTTCCTTAAGTATCATTAGTTAAGAAGTTACTTATATTAAGGAATAACTAAATACCTACCTCACTGCCTCCAATGCTGAATCCTGATGGGACGTTGGCTCACACCGCAATGGAGAAGGCAAACTTGTTTGCATCTCAGTTTGCGGAATCTTCGCGTCTAGATGCTGGTAGTGCGACATCTCCTACTCCACCTGGCAGCTGGCAGTCCGATTTTGATGCCGGAAATACATATTCGCCAAATAGAGGTTTGTAAAGCGCTACCCAATCTGGATGTGAACAAAGCCAGTGGCCCGGACGGAATTCCTGCCCTAGTGTTGAAGGCTTGTGCACCTGAGTTGTCTCCTGTACTGACGTGCCTGTTTAGACTCTCTCCTTACTGTGCAAGTACCGAAATCATGGAAGCTTGCTAACGTGCAACCTGTGCCCAAAAAAGGTATTCATGCTGATCCTGCCAATTACAGGCCCATTTTGGTCACGTCCATACTCTGCAAAACTATGGAACGTGTCTTAAACCGCAAGCTCCTGATGTATGTACCTAGAATCTAACGACCTACTCAGTGACCGGCAATATCAGTTTCGCCGAAACCGGTTCACCGGGGATATTCTAGCGTATGTCACCCACATCTGGAGTGAAGCTATCGAGAAACACGGGGAAGCACTTGCAGTCTCCCTGGATATCTCGAAAGCTTTCGACAGGGTTTGGCATGATGGCCTTATTAGCAAGCTATCTAGTTATGGATTGTCTTCAGGGTTTATTGAGTGGATATTGGACTTCTTGAGGGATCTATCCATACGAGTTGTCATTGATGGCTGCTCGTCGGATTGAATGGCTATCAATGCCGGAGTCCCACAAGGGTCGGTACTCTCTGCGACGCTTTTTCTGCTACATATCAACGATCTGTTGAAGCCCGGTATCTTTGGGTACGCAGATGATAGTTGATAGCACTGTTGTAGAGAGTTACATATCTAGCGCGAGAGCCAGTGAACAGCAAACTAAGATATCCGGAGCGTTTGGACTTGGCCCTTGAGGAAGTTTCTGAATGGGGCTTAACCAATCTGGCCAAGTTTAACAAGGGAAAGACGCAGGCGTGTCTGTTCTCCGCAATAACAAAAACAAAATTAAAAATTTTGATTAACCCCCCGACTACCTTAGATTTGTTATCTGTACAACATTCTACTAGTCAAGCCCTTTCATTTGATACCCATATTAAGGGAATTGTGAAAAAGGAAATGTAATTCGCCATTTTGTGGTAGCGGCCATCTTGGATTTGAAATTTGTCATAGTGCAAAGTATTCTACTAATCAAGCCCTTTCATTTGATACCCATATTGAGGTAGTAGTGAAAAATATTATATAATTCGCCATTTTGTGGTGGCGGCCATCTTGAATTTGAAATTTGTTATAGCGTTTAGTACTCTGCTAATCAAGCCCTTTCATTTGATACCCATATTCAGGTAGGTTGTGAAGAAATATTTTGTCCGCCATTTTGTGGAGGCGGCCATTTTGAATCGATATTAACCAAACATAGCTAAGAACACCCGCACGGATATTAACTTTCAAATAAAAAAAACCGCATCGAAATCGGCCCATCCGTTTGAGCTCTACGGTGCCACAGACAGACACACACACAGACAGACAGACAGACAGACAGACCGACAGACAGACAGACAGACATCGACGTCAAACTTATAACACCCCTTTTTTTTGTCGGGGGTTAAAAAGGAGTCCTTTTCGACAGACTCCTACTTTTCGAGGTGTATCCGTGCCGGTTACTGATCATCTTGAGCTTTTGGGCGTTACCTTAACTTCTACGCTCAACTTTGGCTCGTACATCGAAACTAAGGCAAAATTAGCTGCTAAAAAAACTAGGTGTCCTCTCAAAGGTACGAAAGTACTTCAAATCTGAACAATTACTTTTGTTATACAAAGCACAGATTCGCTGTTGTATAGAGTACTGTTCGCACCTTTGGGATGGATCGGCTAAGTATCAGCTTGAAGCTCTGGAATCGATCGAGAGGCGTGCCAAAAGGCAAGGCTCATAGGCAAAGACATTCTAGTGCGAAAGAGACTTCAAAGTCTTGAACATCGCCGCAAAATTGCTAGCTTATCGGTGTTTTATCGGATACACTTCGGAGAGTGTGCAACTGATCTGCATGATCTTATACCACCTTGCCCTTTTTTCTATCGTACTTCTCGTAACTCGAAGAAGCGGCACCGTTTCATAGTGGATATTCCAAAGAGGACGAAGAGGTTTGACTCTACGTTTGTGATAAGAACGTCTAGGTTGTGGAATGAGTTGCCTGAGTGGGGGTTTCCCGATAGTTATAATCTTTGTGTCTACAAATCGAGAGTGAATCGGTTTCTTCTAGCTAAACACGTTCCATCGTAGACCGCATCGTCGCTTAATTCGTTGCATCAGGCGAGATGGCGGTCAAGTCTAAACCTATAAAAGTTTAAAAAACCTTCCTTTTGTTATCTAATTTTGTTAATAACTATTGCAGACGTCATTCCGAATCGAATAAGGTAGGTATCGCACATGTTTCTAGGAGCTTTATTTCTATTTAATTAATACCTACGTTTTTTAACTAGTTGACTTAGACCATTTTTAAAACTAAAATAATTTTACTAAATAAGCAATTTGCTAGTTCTGAGGAAAGTTATTGGAAGCATTGATCTCAATAAAAATAATAAGTATACTTTTAAACTTTTACGTGTTTTCTCAAAATTTATTCAGGACATTCCTTGTTATTTGTTTGTCCCTTCCTTCACATTATGTTAACGGCACCAAAGCGCCACACTGTTTATTTAATATTATCTCCTCCGATATCGTATCGCTGCCCGACACAGATATCGGATCGAATAGTCACGGTAGTCTGAAAACGCTCTTGCCGTGTAGTTACCGTTATCGACCAGCAAGAGAAACGCCCACCGCGCCGATATCGGGTGACGACACCGTGCGGGGAAAGAGGGGCGGGGAAAGAGGGGCCGGGAAGTGTAACGCGACCCGGCGCGGCGTTTCTGAACGACTGACGCCATGACGCCACTTGCCCCCACGTGCTCATCGCGTGTACTAATCGACTAGTCCTTTGTATTGTATACTTACCTTTGATTGCATTGCACTGTATACCTTTGATTAGTTGTTCTGATAGCCTAAAATGTCAAAATTTCAATATGATGTCGTCACCTTGATAAAACTAGTTCAAGCAGAGCCCTGTTTGTGGAACAAAGCTCGATTTGACTATAAAAATAAAGCGATTCGAGACAAAAAATGGAAAAGAATATTTAAATGTTTGGATAATCGTTATACACAAAAAACAGTGGCTGAAAAGAAAAAAACCGGTGAGTGAAATTGTATTCGGTTAGAACTTAATTTAGTACTTACCTAATTTGTATTTCTTTTTGTGCGATACACCCAGTGTCTCACCTTTGCTGTTAGTGCCTCAATCCGACAAGGATTTTAAATTTTAACTGAATTGGTTCAACAGTTAAAACGTGAGTAACAATCAAACTTTAAACATCTATATATATCAATCAATGCCACTTTTCGTAAGTGAACTTCTCCTAAACGGCTGGACCGATTTGAATGAATTTTTTATATACATTTGGGTAGGGTCCTGGATGGTTTAGATTCACAAATCAGCCCGGCAGATGGCGCTGCAGTTGGTATTTAGGTTATTAACCGGGCGAAGCCGGAAAGGGCCGCTAGTTTATTATAAAAACACAAATCGATTATTTTTTAAAAGGCATTTCGGCATAAACATCCCACTAAATGTTCCCACTGGACGCTTCTCTAACAAAAAATAATCAAGACCATAATAATCCAGCGGCTGCGCTGGCCCAGTGCGCGTTGGTGGATAACGCATGACCTCGAAAGTTTAGTCGTTTTCATATTGGCCGATATCGGGTGACGAGTGACGACACAGTGCAGGGTGAAGTAGGATCGCGGGTCGATTTGCGTAAGCTGGTGTCGCTGGAAGCTGGTGTCGCTGGATACCGCGTAGACGGATATTGACATCGTGAAAATGTCCATACTTGGAACATGTTGTCCGCACGATGTTTTCTTTTTTATTTACCAAACATATATTACATCTAAATATAACAGTCCTCTTTTTACCCCCGACTACCTCGAATTTGTTATCTGTACAAGATTCTACTAGTCAAACCCTTTCATTTGATACTTACCCATATTAAGAGAGTTGTGAAAAAAGAAATCTATTTTGCCATTTTGTGGTAGCGGCCATCTTGGATTTGAAATTTGTCATAGTGCAAAGTATTCTACTAGTCAAGCCCTTTCGTTTGATACCCATATTGAGGTAGTAGTGAAAAAAATAATATAATTCGCCATTTTGTGGTGGCTGCCATCTTGGATTTGATTTTTTTATAATGTATAGTATTCTACTAGTCAAGCCCTTTCATTTGATACCCATATTGAGGTAGGTAGTTAAGACATATTTTGTCCGCCATTTTGTGGAGGCGGCCATCTTGAATCGATATTAACCAAACATAGCTAAGAACATTCGCACGGATTTTAACCTTCAAATAAAAAAACCGTATCGAAATCGGCCCATCATCGGAGTTTGAGCTCTACGGTGCCACAGACAGACAGACATCGACGTCAAACTAATAACACCCCTTTTTTTGGTCGGGGTTTAAAAATAACGCACTACGGAGTATAGTTACCTATCCTTACCTATATCTAAATGACATATAATTAGGTAAGTCTGTAACTACGAAAATTTGCAATTTTTATGTATTAGATACCTACCTAAGTTTTCCATCTGTGGCCTCAAGGCATAAGGGGAAGCTTACTTTTATATCAAAATAATTTGCTAAATATTCCCAGTCGTGGCGATTCATTTATTTATGCCAAGTAGGGTAAGTGTACCAGTGAATGAAACCTTAAGAAAATTCTCAACTTCAAAACTTGATAAAAAATACAATTTCAGTATTCTAATATTCTAAAGTCTACCATGGTGACCTCAAACTATCCAAGATTTATTAAAACAATTGTTCAGAGCTGTAGTTAGCACAATTATTGAAATATTTGATAAAATATCCGAAAATACTCTAAAACACCAGTGAATGAACGACATTTTCCAGTAAATGAACGCAATGAAACCCAGTAAATGAACACAGATATTGTATTTATTAAAGTTTAATAAAATACCTGAATCACAGAATTTAACAGTTTATAATACAATTTTTACAATTTGTATTATTAAAACTACTAGTTTAAGGCATAACAATAACTAGAAACAAACTTAAAGTACCTACAAAAAGTTCTCCAGTTTCAGTCTTCAAAAATTTACTTACAAGACAACAATCTTAAAGTGTTATTATAAATAACATGATTATTAAAGTTACATAATATTTATCTGCAAATACCTATAGGCATTGTAGGTTGTAACAAAATATTAATAGGAACAACATTACTATAAAGAGATCTTTTTTCACTTACTACCTACCTAGTTTTTACTCTATATCTTTAAAACTTACGTCGGTAAAAGAGATCGTTCCTCGTCTTGAGCAAATTGGTTCACCCAAAATACGTACAATATCAGAAATATGTACTTCGGAAATATCTGGGAATTGGGGCTTTACGAAGCTAATAATATTTTCAACAACTTTCTTCTTAAAAACTCTATTTTATATTTTAGTTTTTCGTCGTCAATCATCAGAATTTTACCAATAAAACAACGCGTTCTCTTCTCAGTCTTGAACTGCACAATAACATATTTGCCACAAATTATTTTGTGGTGGATGATTCTTACAGAAGGAGACAGACGTTGAAGAGCGCATTTCTATGTCCTTATTTTGCGATGTTTCAGCAGTTTCCTTTTTTTTTCTTCTGTTGAATTTCACGTCTAATTTGAATTTTTGCTTCTCGTTCCTTCTTCTTAATTTTAATGTCTTCTTCTTTCTTTTTCTTTTCTATATCTTGTTTTTTCAGGTATTCTTTAAATTTCCGTCCTGTTAATCAGAATGGCATGGGTTCTTTCTTCATAGTTTTTTTTCTTTTTGGTTTGTATTTCAGGGTAGGATAAAAAGCTTTCGCTTGGTGTATCGAAACTTTTATCGCTCAAGGCACTAGCAGCACTTTTTATATCTTGAAAAGTAATTTTGGATGTTTCAGCAGCATCCTGTATGAAGGGAGCTATCGAAACCGCATTATCTTTGGAATTTATAATAGAGGGACTTTCAGAGGGAACTGTGGCAATTACATTTGCATTTTGCGTAGTGTCAGGCATAATTTCTTGGCTATGATGATCAGTTTGGACAGTTGTACTACTGACCTCACGTGAGTTTGTAATATTGTTGTCAAATGTTATTTGTAAAAATGTATCATACCACGACGAGGGTATGGGAGATGTCGTTGTTTCCTTTTCGATGATAAAATTTACTATTTCATCTGTGGTCTCAAGTTGCGATCCAATACAATTTCCGAACAGGATGTCATTGTCTAGAAGAATACTACAAGGCTCACTCTGAATAGATTGATCAGCTTCAACGTAATTTTCTTCAGGACAAACATGAATTTGTGCTGATTCAGTAATAGTCAACATAACAGGACTGACCGGTGAGGAAGGATGAGACTGTTTGTCAAAAGTTGATGATTTGGCCACTTCATTTTGAATAGGCGCATTAGATAAATCAAGCGGAATATCATCACCTGATAGGGTTTCGGTAGTCTGACGTCGGTTCTCAAGTTCTGACTTACATTTACTCCATAAAGCATATAACTGGTGCTCATGGTCTCGGTAATTATTATGAGACTGCATGAATTCGTTTTTGATCGTGTGCCCAAGTTCGTTTTCGATCACCTTCATTGTACTTCTTAAATCGTCTTTTTGATCATCAGGAATTCTCAGATCCAAATCGCTTTGTTCATTAGCTATTTGTTGCCTTCTTGTATTGATGCACTTAGAATAGTCGACTGCATTAGGATCAATAGGATATAGGCCACAAGTCCTGAAGGCATTCTGTACGGTTTCAGGTTTTATTGATTTGTCATAAGCTTCCTTGAATTTACCAGAAAAAAATTGTTTTGTTATTGGAGCAGTAGTGGTCTGTTTATGTTTCCTTGCAACCTTCTTCCAACTCTTCTTAAGAGGACCAAATATATCCACGTCGCAAGGCTGAATTATATGTGTAGCATTCGGATGAAGGCAGTAGAAGAATATCTTTTTTTCAGAGCAGAAGTCGAACATATTTGTGCCCATCTAGGAAGAGCAACACAGGAAATTTGATGTTATTTTCTACCAGCCACTCATAGAACAGGACTATGTAAGATGAAAAAGTTTCAGACACCATCCAGCCACCGTCTGAACGGCCTATATGCCAAGAATCTGGAAAATTTTGTATTACTGCTGGTGGCATCCTCTTGTACGGATAAACTACAAAAAGTGGCACATCAGTCCCATTTGCTGCAAACGTGCACAATACTGTTATGGACTCTTTTTCTGCTCCATTTGCGATCTCGTAGGTATTTTTGTAATTTTTTGGTCCAAGAATAAGCCCCGGTTTTGGGCATGTCATGATGCCAGTTTCATCGGCGTTAAAAATACGACTAGGATCTTCCTTCATATCTAGCAAATTTTCTACAGCAAGAAATTCATCCAACTCTAAAAACCACTTCCTTAAGCTTTCTTCTGTAACAGCAGCTCTTGCTTTTGATATGAGTTCAGCATTCCTTTTTTGTTACATCTTGATGTTTATTTAGAAACAGGGACAGCCACTTTCTACCAGGTCTATTATCAGTGAATTTGGTATTTCGTTGGTTTGTGTCTAAGAAATCTTTGACTGTATCATAAACCTCATCTGGGTGCATAGGAAACCCAACTTTAGCTTTATTCAAAATCCAGCGTGCAAGTTTTCTCTCTTCTTTGACCGATAGTACCGACATTGGGCCCATTTTTCGTTGCCATGGAACTTTATTGTTGATTTTGTTGTGTAGTGTTGACTTTGGTGTGTTATATTCTTTGCTTGCCTTATTTATACTAGGTTCACCTTTGATTATAGCATTTAGAGCTTTCTCCAGTGTCTCTTGGGTGTACCGAAATCACCATGATAAAATGTAGGTACATAGTAATATTTTTTTTATCATAAATTAAAATTTGAATCCGTTCATTAATTGGTTCAATAAAAGTTAAAACACCAATAATTGAACAGTCAGTTTTTTTCATAGTCCATTCAGGGTCAATTCACACCGAGACGCGACGCGACGCGACGATACTCAAAGAGGCCAATGATTTCGCGCATCGTCGCGAGACGCATCGCAACGTCGCGAGGCGCATCTTAAAATCGTAGCAGGACGACGCCTCGCTGCGCAGCAAGATGCCGCGAGGCGCAGCGGAACGTATGTACTAGCCGCGGGCGCCGCGCGGCCCCGCCCGCGCCTGTGTGATGACTTCTTTTTAATTTTATTTTTGTACACTTCTTCCTCTTCCTCTTCTGCAAGAAATCCGATTATAACAAGATCCCAGTCTATCATTATATTTTCAATCGAGCACTCGACCGAACTGCATCAATTCTAAACGAAGTCTGAACGGAAATAGTAGAGAAGTCGCCACAGCGGCCTCAGGCTGCGCCTCGCGGCGTCGCGCGGCACCGTGAGACGCAGCACCGCTCTTGCACGCCGCGCGTACCGGCGATGCACCGCTGCGTCACGATACGTCGCGCTACGCCGCGAGGCACCTCGAGGCGCAGTGCTGCGTGGTGCAACGTAATCTGAATTCTCACAATGTAATGTGTATCTTTTCGTGTAGTGAATAAAGTATATTCTGAGTCGCTCTATGAAAAATGTGCGCGCAGCGTCGCGCCGCGTCGCGTCTCGGTGTGAACTGACCCTCACTGGATTTTAAAAACCAATGAATGAACACCTATGTTCCAACACTAGCCAATAGATTTGAAATCATTTTTGGAATGTAATTTGTAAAAACGATTTTAAAACCATCAGCCGAAGTTAGTTTATATAAAAAAAATGAAAATAGGCAGTGTCCCAGTGAATGAACGGCCGTTCATTCAATAGGATTTTTGCAATTTCTTGAGCTAGTGCATGAACACGTGTTTTATTCAAAATTTAGTTACAAAACTGAATAAAATTGTATGAAAGTGCAAGCATTGATTCATATAATTATAACCTTTATTTTAGTAAAAATTACCGTAAAATCTTTACATATGCCTACAAATCTACGATAAGAATACCAAAGTCTTACCTGGCTTCCTGTATTCTTAAATTCTCTAATTCTGGCTAAATTCCTGTTCATATAAAACATTTTTTCCTACCTCACGGGAACTTTACTTCGACGCCATTTTGCAACTGAGCTATATAGAGGTGTGTCCAAAGTACTGTACTCGTTACTTTGTACTCGTTACTTTATGAGAAGACCTGTAACCGTTACTTAAATCTTTAAGTACTGATGACAAGTACTCATGTCGTTCCTTAATACCAATGTAGTATTCAATTCTATAATACAGACGGTGACTTCGTACGTTCGTACTGCGAGTACTGTACTGTAATACCACAGGTAATACAGAGTAGGTAACAACTATTGACTTGTCGTCTTGTCGACAAGTACAGAGTACTCGAGATATCGTTTCTTACTACTGAGGTGCTGATTTAACCATAGACGAGTATTATATATATATATATATATATATATATATATATATATATTTACATCCTCCAAACAATTAGCCGTCCTCTGAAGGAAAAAGTGCATTTAAACTGGCGTCCACCTGCTTTTGGCGTCCGCATAATGGACGCCACTTTTATAGCCATTGCCATTTACGTCCTATCGGTCCTGACTAGCCGTAGGACAAATATCGATAGAAGCCAAAAAAACTCTAAAATGGATTCAATAATATATTAAAAAGTTCGCGACGAAATCTCAGCGCAGGTGAGGCGCTGCTGTCGCGCGTATATTCACAGCCGTATAACTCGGAGATTTCCTGACTATGGATCCGCGTATTTGGCGTCCGCAACTGCGACGTTGCCAGCTCGCAACAATAGATCACATAATATTTATCACGGACTGAAATCAATAAAATAATATTCGCCGTAGGTGGCGTTGTACGCGTTGCGTATTATTAGAAGTCCGACTTCATATAAACTTTCAAAAAGTTGCAAAAAAGAAATTATGTGTTATTGGAATGTATTAGATGTAGATAGAAGATGAATTATCGAGGACTTCGGAGAAGAAAAATAATATCATATACGGACGCTCAATAGCTATATACGGACGTCCAATTGCCATTTTTTGATTATTTAATAGGTTTGCACTTGACCACCATCTCGCCTGATGTTAAGTGACGATGCAATCTACAATGGAGCGTGCTTACCTAGAAGAAAACGATTCACTCTCGATTTGAAGACACCAATATTGTAACTATAAGGGAAAATCCACTGAGGCAACGCATTCCACAACTTAGACGTTCTTGTCACAAACTTGGAGTCAAATCTCTTCGTTGGTGTTTTCGGAACATCAACCATGGAACGATGTCGCTTTTTGAGATACGAGAAGTCTGATAGAAAAAGGACAAGATGGTATTAGATCATGTAGATCAATTGCACACTCTCCGAAGTATGACCGGTATAAAACCCATAAGCTAGCAATTTTGCGGCGATGATCAAGACTTTGAGTCTGTTACGCACAAGAGCGTCATTGCCTATGAGCCTTTCGGCACGTCTCTCAATCGATTCCAAAGGCTCCAGCTGATGCTTAGCCGATCCATCCCAAAGGTACGAACAGTACTCCATACAGGAGCGTATCTGTGCTTTATTTAACGTGAGCAACTATTCAGAATTGAATCTGTATGTCTATCTGAATGGTATCTTCGCACCTTTGAGAGAATACCTAGTTTTGGTGGCTAATTTAGCCTTAGACTCAATATACGTGCTAAAATTGAGCGTCGTAGATAAAGAGAAGAAATATACGGACGCTCAATAGCTATATACGGACGTCCAATTGCTATATACGGACGCTCAATAGCTATATACGGACGTTCAATTACTGTATACGGACGCTCAACAGCTATATACGGACGCTCAATAGCTATATACGGACGTCGAATTACTATATACGGACGCTCAATAGCTATATACGGACGTCCAATTGCTATAAACGGACGCTCAATAGCTGTATACGGACGTCCAATTGCTATATATGGATGTCCAATTCAAATCCAGTGAGATATTTTTCCACCGGGGACGTCAAGAGAAGTTGTTTAAAATATTTCTTCATACTGCCAGTAATTCCCATTTGTCCCTCGTCATCTCTCATCATCATCAGCCGCAAGACTTCCACTGCTGAACATAGCCCTCCTTCTAGATTTCCACAACAAACAGTCCTGCGCAACCTGCAACCAGCGGTTTCCAGCGACCTTTGTGAGGTCATCTGTCCTTCCGGTTCGTGGTCGCCTTTCGAGAAACTTTCTTCCCCATCGGTTGTCAGTTTTGCGAGCGATGTAGCCAGCCCATTGCCACTTCAGCTTTCTTATTCTGAGCTATGTCGGCCACTTTCGTTCTTTTGCGAACATCCTCATTACGGATTCTGTCGCTTAGAGAGACTCTAAACATAGCTCTCTCCAAAGCTCGCTGTGTAACTTTGAGTTTCGTGTTGAGGTCTACAGTTAAGGACCACGTCTCAGTTCCATAAGCCATCACGGGCAACAAGCACTACTTAAATACTTTTGTCTTTAGGAATTGGGGTATTTTGGACTCAAAGATGGGCCGAAGTTTCCCGAACGCTGCCCATCCGAGTTGGATCCTTCGCTGGACCTCTTTGTCGAAGTTGGATCTACCTATCTTTTGACCTAAGTAAACGTATTCGCCAATAACTTCGAGTGTTGTATTGCCAACAATAACCGGTACAGGTGTGAACAGTTTCGGAGATATAACATCTCCCTGCCTCACGCCTTTCTGTAGCTGGATATGTTTTGTGCACTGATCCTGTAATCGGACAGACATTGTGGCTTTGCTGTTATACACTTCAACGCCGGAAAAACTGAAGCACTGCCTAGGTTTCGATGAAATCGAAGGCTTTCTCATAGCCCATATACGCTATACATCATTATCTGCAGCCTGCCCATTTCCATTTCAACTTGCTAATTTTAAAAGCTATGACGGTGACCTTCATTCTTCTGCGGATTTCCTAGTTGCGGGTTTTGTCACGCAGTGAAATTCCAAGCATAGCTCTCTCCATTGCCCGTTGCGCAACTTTGAGTTTGCATGTCATGCCAATATGCAATAGTTGGCGACCACGTCTCAGTACCATATATCATCACTGGTAACACACACTGATTGTAAACTTTCGCCATGAGAGTTTGTGATATTTCTGGCGAGAAGATGTGATGCCAAACACTGCCCATCCGAGTTGGATTCGTCGGCTGACCTCCTTGTCAAAGTTTGATCTGCCTAACTGGATCATCTGACCTAGATAAGCGTAATGGTCGCCACTTTCGATACTGCCGTTTCAAACATGGACCGGTCTCTGAGCACTGAGCCAAAGTCATAATGACTATATCGTCGGCAAATCGAAGGTGGGTGATGTATTTGCCATTAATGTTGTTACCATATCCGTTGTAGTTTAAAAGCTTAAAAATATCCTCCAATGCAGAGGTGAACAGTTTCGGAGAGATAACGTCTCCCTGTCTCCCCTTTTTGCATTTGGATCGGATTTGTGCATTGGTCCTGAAGACGGATAGACATGGTGGCTTTGTTGGATAAACACTTCAACACTTCGATAAACCTACGCTATACATAGTAGCCGATTATACTCGTCGGTTTTCTGTATTATCTGCCGAAGTGTATGGATATGGTCTGTGGTACTCGTACTATAGTATTTTATATGTAAGTAAATTTTATAAGTATTATATCAGCTATCTGGCCGCCATAGTACAAGCTTTGCTTAGTTTGGGGTCAGATGGTGTTGTGGGTGAATTGTCTACCAATATTTTTGGAAACCGGCTTGTTTTGAAACCAATGTTTGGGTGGCTGGAAGTCGTCAAACCTGCGTGCGAGACAATTCGTGATTACTTATAAACGTGGCTCAGAAGTGAGATGGGTATGTATTTCTTCAACAAAGTGATGTCACCTTTTTTGTAGAAGAGCACCACCACACTTCAGCTCCACGCTTCTGGCGTATTACCGTCAAGTATGACGGAGTAGAACAGCTCCTGAAGGACTTTAAGTAACCGTTTTCCACCCGCTCTCAGAAACTCAGCACCCGTTTGTTTCTACTAGGGATAAATGTGTGGAGACAAATGGGAATAATCCAGTATGGCGCAACACGATTGGCAGCAATATTTCTACCATACAGTAGCTCGTTGCCAAACATAACTGCTTCACATAGCGCCGTATTTTTATAATTTAAGTGGCCAGGCTATTGAACATCCGTATATAACTATTAGGCGTCCGTATATAGATATTGGACGTCCGTATATCATATTGGACGTCCGTATATTACATTGGACGTCTGTATATAATATTGGTTCAGTCCATGTCAGGATACAATCCCGATTTTATCTTATTTACATTAGTGTTGATCCACAAACGAGGTTATTATGTACCTATTGTAATGGTAGGACTCTTGGCAGAGTCCGCCTGGGGAAGTACCACACCTTTGCCAGTTATTCTACCGTCAAGCAGTAATGTGCAAACATTACTGTGTTCCGGTTTGAAGGGAAATGTTTCCAGAGAAATTACAGGGCTTAGAGATATAAGATCTTAGATCTCTGGGTGACGAGCGCAGTGCAGTGCTAGGTAATGATTTGGACTCTTCATGTTCCAATAGCTGCGTGTCACTGTGCTGTTATGTGTCAGGCATGTTGCTTACCATCAGGCACATGTCCTGATCGTCTCGTCACTCTTTATTTAAAAAAAAAACCTACTTGTCTTAAATTAATATAAAATAAATAAATAATGGTGGACAATTAAAACACACAACACCATCTGACCCCAAACTAAGCAAAGCTAAAAAAATATGACTAAACAAACATGTACATCTGTACATTTATGCTTGTTATTCTAGATAATACCTGCGATTATTGGTGTAAAAATCTCATAAATAGGAGCTTAATTTTTTTTATCTTATTAAGTAATTGTTTATTACTAAACTTTGTCAAAATCACAATTCATTCATCTGTGATCGTTCCCAACAAGACGCCTTATAACAATTTCAATACCTTAATATTGTGAGAATAAATTTGTAGATAGATAATAATAAAGAATATAAAAATATCGGGCATCCGTATAACTATAGATCTTACGAAATTGAAGTAAAAGAAAGAGAAAGTAAATCTAAACTAGCTGGCAACGTCGCACTCACAAATGCCGTTCATCCTATGCAGACGCTAAATAGTCGATGCCAGTGGTAAATCAAGATCAATATATCCAGGACGTTTATAATTAATGACCATGGTTCGGGGTTCAAAAATGTTGCGGCACGAACGTAAGAGGAATATCGCGAAAAATAAAATTATCAGAAAACGATGTATCCCACGGAGCTGGAAATCGAAAAACTAAGCAATATTCATTAAGAGATGTTAAAATAAGCAAGAGGAACCGGAGGACGTCGTAATGATGCACGACGTGCATGACGCCAAAAAGATTGTAGGATGTAAATATATATATATATATATATATATATATATATATATATATATATATATATATATATATATTTAACATCAGTAATACGGAGTAAATAATATAGAGATCGCGGCACGAAAGAAGTCCCTCGGAACGGAGCGCTGCTGGAGGCATAATGGCAATACGTGCTCGAACATTTTTCAATGGAATCAAAACGTTTTTATTTTCACAAATCTTCGTCACCATAAGAATCATTTCCCGAACTTCACTAACACTTTTTAACACAAACTTATATTCGTAATTTGTAATCAAATTTAAAAGACAATTGCTGTCGAATTTAGTTTCTGATTTAGCCGTGGTGCGACCTCTACAGACTAGACTCGCCTTTCTATCAGTCAATTTACAATAAAGTTGTTACTTTATACTGTAACTAGCTGAACCCGCTACTTCGTTCGCGTAAGCAGATGTTACTAACTTAGGTATACATTAGTTGGAAGTATCGTACGTCAAATATTTGGATAAGTAGTCATTGAAAACCCTTTGAGTTTGAGTGAATTTGTTTTTCCACACAAAAAATTTATTTAATTTTATCATCTTCATTTTTCTTTTTTTAAGCAATATCAAACATACTTAGTAAGGTTTCATAGTATCGAACATAGCCGCAAGTGTTAAGTTTGTAGGATTTTTATAGGATACATTATGAAAAGTCTGAAGCGAATGTTCATGATCTGATACCTACTTATCTCTTTTTATCCGCAAGCTGTTTTCTAGCTGTTACCCGCGAATTCGCCCGCGTAAAATTTTGAACGAAGCCTAAGCCAAGTCTTAGTGAAATGTTAATGTATGAATTTAATTGTAGGTAATACAGAAAAAAATCCAAGAACGAAAGAATCCAAATTCGGCATCATAATCCTTTTAGCAGCAAAAACTTATTAGTACAATTTAGAATACCAGTAACGTCACCTAGTGATGAAAGAAAAAAATACATCCCACGATAGCAAAACATCGATTTAAATGGGGCTTTAATGCTTTTAGATTTAAACTGGCATTAGCGCCATCTAATGAGAATATTATGTTGCTTGTTATTTTGATTGTGAACGCAAATCACCTATATTATCTACGCCAAAACGGGTGCATAAATTTTTCATTTTAGGCTTTTACCTTACCATCCCATCAAGTTCCTTACGAAAATATATGCTTATATTAATATGGAGTTAAATGAAAATATAAACTTATTAGCCCATGTGAAATTTTAGACTCTAAACTATATGTGTTTCGTATGTCAACCCATATCGTTGTGCCGTTTTGACGTGATAGTTAATATTTGTTTCCTTAGGGCCCATGCTTCTTTTCAGGTTGATAGGTAATACTTAAATGTGGTATTTCAGACTATACGTTATCTCTGTTTCAATTTTCTACCAAATTTGCTTAGTCTTTCCGACGTCACAGTAACCTTATAAGTAACCGATTTGCTATTTCTCAGTTCAAACTACGTGTGTTTCGAATTCCTTCAAAATATGTTCAGCCGGTCCAACGTTGTCCTGTAATTATTATGAATGTCACTGTTTGGATGTTTGTTCAAGTGATGTGAACGTATCAAGTGATCGGGTTGAAATTTGAAATAGAATTAGATTATAGTCTGGCAGAACACATAGGCTAAACATTGCCTATGTATAAGTACCCTATGTATTACTTAAGCTAAACCAAGATTGTGTCTTTAATTTTAACTCGATACATTCAGCCGTTCCAACGTAATTGAGCAGCAAAAATTGAAACATTGACATAATTATATAATATTAGGAAAGCATAGGATTTAACAACATTTTATAAAAAATAAAACGGGTCAAATGCAAATGGTACTCGCGCGCGAAGGGTTCTGAACCATTAGCAAATAAACGGATTTTATTGTATGGGAGCCCCCTGAATAATTTATTTTATTTTAATTAATTACTTTTAAAGAGAACATAAAACTAAATATTATGTGAATAGTTAAAGCGTCTACCTGTGACAGGTACGTTATTGTTAGTATCGAGCAAGAAACGGTAAAAAAGCATGTTTGTTGTATGGGTGCACCTCTTAAATATTTATTTTATTTTTAGTATTTATTGTTAAAGCGGCAATAGAAATACATCATCTGCGAAAACTTCAACTGTCTAGCTATCACCGTTCTTGAGATACAGCCTGGTGACAGTCGGACGGACGGACGGACGGATAGCGAAGTCTCAGTAATAGGGTCCAGTTTTTACCCTTTGTGTACAGAACCCTAACAACGGTCTGCTTCGGTCACCGAAGCTTGTTGAACACTACCTTTAAATTTTAAACAGTATTTGAATTGAAATAATACGTTTTCTAATAAGTTACGGCTGGTCTAGTAAGTTACAGCTGACCTAGTCGGGAGAACGGCGACTGTCGATCCGGAGACCCAGGGTTCAAACCCACGCGTACCACTATCTTTTCAGAGTCATGTTCGTAATGCCGGTAATTAAAACGGCGAAGAAAACACTGTGAGGAAACCGAAATCTACCTATAATCTAAGTTCTAAGTCATATGTCATCCACCAACCTACACTGGGCCAGCGTGGTGGATTATAACCTTTTCTCTCTCCTTGCGAGAGAAGGCCCCGACGCCCAGCAGTGGGAACATTTAATGGGTTGTTTAGGCTGCTACTTATTATGCTGATGTTTTCTCCAAAATAACAAAAATCTACTTCAGTGATAGGTAATTTAATTCTGTCATTTGATTTTAGTTTTTTGTTGATATTTGAAAAACTACCTCCCTGTTTTCGATATCTAAGATCACCTCTGAAGTATTTTCTACTAAACAAAAAAGGAATTATCAAAATCAACTAACAATTAGCGGAGTTATCGTGTAAAATAAAACCAAATAAAAAAACATGCAACCCGATTGAAAACATCCTCCTTGTTTGAAGTCGATTAAAACCGAATGATGTTTGTTTTTCCACACAAAAATATATCTTTGACAATTATTTTGTCATCCAAGACGACGCGACGCGATCACGTGGTCACTTTCTAGAATCTAGATATTCTGTGGATAGTCTGATACACTTAGAAGTTAGTATGTACCGAACGCGCCGCGCGTGTCGTTATTATATAATGTTTGTGTAATTTCCGAACCACCAGACCGATAATATTCAAATTTTGACGGGACAATATAAAAAATATGTTCTTTCTAACAAAAAAAGAATTAATGAAATTAAACAACGCAAACATGAGTTACAACCAAATACACATTCTGGCTTTCACCCCCTCCCGCAAGAAAACTGATCAGAATTTGGGGATCAAAAGTAGCCTACAGCAATGTCCTTAGTTTAAACTAAAATCATGCCAAGTTTCAGCTGAATTGAATCAGTAGTTTCGGCGTGATGCGTGATCTCTATACAGAAAGACAGACAGACAGACATGAACGAAAAAAAATGCAGTTTCGCTATCAGTATCGACTATGGAGTGCCCCAAAAAAATTTTTTTTTAAATATCTTCAATGTACAGAATTCGACCCGTTACAGTTTTATTATAAGTATAGATAAAGAGTAACAATTCACATTAGTCAGTACCTTTTTCAATAGATAGATATATTATTTTATTTAATTCAGTAATTTTTCAGTATTTTCAAATCTGTATGAATAATTTGAAGTAAAAAGGTAACCTTCAATAAAGATTTGCAAATATTTTTCAATAACTCATTCATTCAATACAAATTACGTATATGAAATTGTTTAGTCTTTTACCTACTAAATAAAGTAACTAAAGCAAAGCATGGCAATAATATGTAGGCCGGCAGCAACTCGATACTTGACTGATGCGCGCATTTCACAACACTACTCTGCACTCTGCAACACTATTGTGTACAACACTACTCTGGAAAGTCCCGAATAAGAACGAATTTCTACAGAAGTCAACTCTGTATTGTTTTTGTTTTCAGTTAAGATAAAACACCGCGTACGTTAGAATTGTTTTTTTAACCCCCGACCAAAAAAAGGGGTGTTATAAGTTTGACGTCGATGTCTGTCTGTCTGTCTGTCTGTCGGTCTGTCTGTCTGTCTGTCTGTCTGTCTGTGTGTGTGTCTGTCTGTGGCACCGTAGAGCTCAAACGGATGGACCGATTTCAATGCGGTTTTTTTTATTCGAAGGTTGATATCCGTGCGGATGTTCTTAGCTATGTTTGGTTAATATCGATTCAAGATGGCCGCCTCCACAAAATGGCGGACAAAATATTTCTTCACAACTTATCTCAATATGGGTATCAAATGAAAGGGCTTGACTAGTAGAATACAATACATAATAATAAATTTCAAATCCAAGATGGCCGCCACCACAAAATGGCGAATTACATTACTACCACAATATGGGTATCAAATGAAAGGGCTTGACTAGCAGAATGTTGTACAGATTACAAATCCGAGATCCGAGGTAGTCGGGGGTTAACCAAAATTTTTAATTTTGTTCTTGTTGTTACTGTGAATGTTTTGTTGTATGTAACACGCTCTAAAAAGTTAAATACGTTTATCACATTTAAATTAAATCGTATAAAATGAAATTAAGCTAAGTGTTGATTGAGTTATTAAGAAAATGAACAATAAAAGACAAAAAACTAGTGAGCTGTGGGCGTTTTTTGAAGAAGTTTCCAAGGACACTGCATTATGTAATATATGTAAGTGTAAATTATCATCACGGGGGTTCTACATCAAACCTCAAGAAACACATTAAAAGAAAACATCCTACAATTAACATAGACTACGCAAGCAATCAACCGGATTTAGAACAGACAACTCTTCAAATAACTGAAGAGACCCCTATCATAATTCTTGAAGGGGAACCATCGATAAGCTCTTTAACCAATATCCCACTGGTAATTGATTCAACATCACAATCCCATTTGCCTAGTAATCTACAGCCTTTGCTCCGAAAACGCAAAAATCAAACATCAATAACCACTTTTATTCCTAAGAAAATATCAGCTATTGAGAAAAATAAAATTGACAACGCTATATTGAAACTTATAGCTTGGGATTTTCAACCGTTTACTGTAGTTGAAGATAGGGCTTCAAAAATTTGTTAAATATATGTGTTCCGAATTACAACATTCCCTCAAGAAAATATTTTTCAAACACCCTTTTGCCATCATTATACGATCAGAAAAAAATGACTTAATGACCGAGATAAAAACAACGCAATATCTGTGTGTTTGACTACGGATTCATGGACGTCTCCTGTAAATGACGCTTACACTGCTGTCACTATCCATTACATCAATGATCACTTTGAAATGAAGTCTTTTTTATTGGAATGTGCAGAGGCCAATGAATCTCACACGTCCAGTATATTTGAGTACAGAATTGTTACGGGTAATTGAAGAGTGGAAATTGTCTGGAAAAGTCTCAATAGTTATCACAGATAACGCACCAAACATTACATCAGCTGTGACAAATATTTTAAAAATGAAGCATTACGGCTGCTACGCCCATAAAATTAATTTAATCGTTCAAGACGCCCTTTCAACACTGGATGATTTAATCAAGAAAATCAAAACAATTGTTACTTATTTTAAGAGGAGTAATGCTGCAGTGCAAAAACTTTTAAAATATCAGGAGCAAATAGGAGTCAAGCAACCAAAGAAATTGCTCCAAGACGTTGTAACAAGATGGAACTCGACCTTTTTTATGCTAGAAAGGTTCCTTTTACTAGAAGATGCTGTGAAGCACAGTTTGGCATTGATAGATATTGATATACCGAACCCCACGTCTGAGGAGTGGCAAATGTGTAAAGAAACATGTACAATTCTCGAACCTTTTGCAGAAGTGACAAAGGTCATGAGCTCGGAAACCTATGTGTCTGCAAGTAAAATTATACCGATCACTCGAGGTTTAAAATCAACAATAGAGAAACTGTCAATAAATGTACATAATAATAGAGTTAAGGATCTAGTTAATCGCCTCTTACAAGGCATTCAAAAAAGATTTTCTAATCTTGAAAAAAGTAAAACATTTGCTCTGTGTTCTTTTCTTGACCCACGATATAAGCATCATGTTTTCCAAGAAATGAACACTACAGAATCGACAAAAAAATATGCCATAGAATTAGTGACTGAAATGATTAATAAAAAAAATCGTCACGCACCCACAACAGAAGAAACAATTCCAGAAGTTCCAATTCAAGCAAAGAAATTATCTATTTGGGATGACGTAGACGAGACAATTAGCAAAGCCAGGCCAATTGGAACTTCGTATTCACAAGCGATTCAAGAAATTCAGAGATATTTTGACGACCATCCAATTCGGCGGACGGAAGATCCGCTCACCTGGTGGAAAAACCATGAGAAGGTATATCCTAACTTGGCGCAACTGGTAAGAATGAATCTGAATACTGTCGCTACCAGTGTTCCTTGCGAAAGGATGTTTTCAAAAGCCGGACTTATTATTTCAGATAGAAGAACACGGTTACAAACAAAAAAAGTGAAACAACTCATGTTTCTCAATGCTAATTTACTATAATTTTTACAAATTCTATTTCATTGTAAATTAATTAAGTTTTTGTGGTTTTGAGTTTAAAAAAGGGTCTAAGTTAGGAATTTTTATTAGTTACATTTTTATCTGTAGGTGGTTGATTACTTTATATTTAGGTACAAAATTATAGAGATAGATAGCTAATAGCCGAATATCCGTGCTAATAGCTAAGTTAAACGTTTTTTTTTTCGTTATCAAGTTTTAAGTTACGAAGGTCTAAACTTATGGTAGCTTTCATTGAATATAATTATATCATAAAAATAATCTTATCATTAATAAAGATCTTATTAATAAACATTGATTTTTTAACAAGTAATTGCGTCATTTTGTTTATGTCCTCACAATCTTCACATCAACTATTCCTACCTGATTACTATTCCTAGTTCCTACTATTATAATTAAGTTCTAAACTCATTAGTATTCGTGATACTTCGAGTACTTGTCTCTTGTCGTCATAATACCACTCTAAGGTTACAATTCCATTCCAAAATCAAAAGTACTCATGAGTACTTTGGAGCCAGTATTTGTAATCAGTACTTCAGAGTACCTGTAATCACTGTAACGAATACAACAAAGTACTCATTTAGCACACCTCTAGAGCTATATATCCCATCAGAATTAGTATTGCCATTTTCGAAACCAACGAAAACCATGAAAATATTTATGGTAGAAATTGTTAATTTTCTTATTTTTTTGGGAAAAACCACCTTTCTTTCATTCACTGGGGTGTGTTCATTCACTGGTACACTTACCCTATGTCCCTATATGGAATATTTTTTGGCATATAAGATAATATGGCATATTATGTGACTGCTCAATTTAGAAAAATATTCAATTTAGAAATCACAGATTTCTAAAACAAAAGGCAGATGGAACGTGCAGAACACAGATCCTTAGGTCCAGAAAGCAAATATCAAACGCCAAAGCAAATACAAACTCCAGTCAGAACGAAACGGACTTCCGTCTCGTACGGGAGTCCCGTGTGATTTTAAGCCTTGTACAAGATTATGCCGTCTTGTGTCTTCAAACATTGCAAACATTGTTCCCAAAAATAAGAAAAGGAAAGGAAAAATCATTTCATAGGAAAGTTTGAATATTTTTACTGCTTTTTATATAATTTTGGCGATTTAATTTCGATTGATGAATAGTAACACAACACCTCAACGAAAATTGGTTAGTGTTCGTGTACTAAATTGAAATTATTTTCCCTAAAGTTAAGGTAAAATATAGATTATGATTTTTTTGAAGATACTCGTAGACCAAATTATTTATGTACTTAAGTAGATTGTATTATTCTATTTTAAACCCTATTTTTATAATCGTAATTTTTTAATTTAATGTGAATGCCTATCACAAATCCACGTCATTACTAGTGTTTATAAAAATACTAATAGTGTTGATGAAAACTATAGTTATGAAGCAAGTTTTTAATACTTGTAAGTAGGTATAGCGGAGCTTAAAAAAGTAGGCGAGTTCTTTTGAGAGATCTAATCGTTTTAATCAACCTCATGTTATCTGGTCGAGTCAGTAGTGACTTTGTCGAAGTTTTATACGGTGCTAATTTGTGCGTACATACTTACCCAAAAAAGATGTTGAGATCAGGATAATCGCTGTTGGCACCACATATACTGGCCTTGCTGCCAAGGTGGGTTGTAGGTATAAAACGTTGCACTTTCGAGCTATCCCAACAAACTTGATTTTGGTTCTCTGGATGGACGTGAGGCTGCTGTTTATTCTGTCCTGACTTTTTTTGTCCAAAATTGGAGAGAGGGCTGTTAAACGTGTACGTCAAAAATGCCTTTAATTTGGTTGATCGTGGAGCCCCATTGTCCGAAGTGAATAATAAGATTTTGACTTCCACAATTTTCTTTGGCAATGTTATGGCGGCCCACAAAATTATCAAAACCAATCCTATGCTATCTTCCGTAGGCTTTCAACTTGGTGAATCTTCGGCCATGCGACCTTTGCCCTGGCTACTCGCTCTATCATTTAACGTCTCTAGTCCAATTTAAACGTTAGGTGTTTGGACGACGGAACTTTGGGTGGCGATGGGAATAATGTTCAACTGATTTACAAAAACTCTTATACGGTTTTTGTTGGTTTTGTATCAACATTTTTGAAAAGGTGAACTTTTCGTTTGCGACACGCGTCCAGATAAAGATTGGATAATAAACAAATTGAATAATCTGGCCCCCAACATCAAATCAGTTAACAAAAACTCTCTGCACCTCCTGTGTTCACCGATATTAAATGAGTAGGTAGTTGCCACCTTTTGTCAAGCATAATATTCAAAATTTCACAAGAAGTTCCGATAGAATACTCAAAATAAACACACACATGACTTTTACTATTATTCGGCGTTGTCTTTTTATTCCGAATTTTCTGTACGAATATTCGAATTTTTAGTTTCATGCAAAATCAAAATTCTTAACTTCATAGGATGGAAATAGTAATAATAAGAAATCCTTGCATAATATATAATCGTTAATATGTGTTTATTATACGCGAAGATTTCCGAAGCTAAGGCAACAATAGTGGGTTTTTTTTTCTTAAGACTGGGAACATTACATGCACACCAACGTGAGTAATTTGACAACATCGGTGAGAGCTGTCACGCATACATAACTAATTACTGGCCTCACAGTGTCGTTCACGAAGGTTTCATCTGTTTAGAAATCTGTGTTAGAAATACTCAATGTAGAGAAATATTCCAATTCGCTAATTAAAGATTAAAGGACATAATATACCTATATCTGACAGGGCACAACCAGCTAACTTAAATAATTTTATTAAAAGATTTGTTATTAAAATTCTAGTTTTAAAAAAAATTGCCAGTCATAAGAACTGGCAAAAGAAGTGAAAACTTATAACTTGGAAGTTGATAAGTCACTTTGAAAGCTACGCGGGTGAAACCAGAAGGCACTGCTAGTCTGGAATATATCTTCAGCATTGTCGTCTAAATACCTCTTCTAATCTATTATTCCGCAACGCCGTAAAAAAATCATGCGACAAGGAGAAATTATCGAAGGTTGCAACCCCTCCTCTTTTACTGCACTCAGTCTCAGTTGGGTAGCTTACAAGTGACGGCATAGTGCTGAATCTTATTATTTTATAGGTATCATTCTATCATCCTACATAGGTCTCAGGTGGATCATTTGACCCATACATTTTATTCACGAGCCTACCTATAGTCTATTACGATCTAAAAATAAACGCTAAGTTTTTCATAATTTTGATACGCCTAATTGTGAAAATTATCTGTTTCAGCTGAACTAATAATGCTAAGGTGGGTAAATATTAGAGATGCGTTTAAGAGATCTTTAAAAAAGAGTGCCCAAATCGCAACCAAGCCTTATTTGTATGCTGAGCATCTTCAATTCTTATTGAAATCTTCCGAAAGCGCTGAAACAGCATTAAATTGTAATCAAGAAGACACTTCATCAGACACCAGTTTTCACTCGGAATCTTGGGTTCGTCCTCAAATTTGCTATATATCAGAAGACTCTTTATCAGAACCCTGTCGTAGTCCTAAAAATAATAGCGTGAAAAGAGAATTGGATGACCACGATAATGACATTAAAAGCGAAATTTTGCCAGATATAAAAAAACTTGTTCAAAATCCCGTTCGAGATGACCATGAAATGTTACTTTTATCTTTTTCGACTTACGCACGAGATATGACAGAAGATGAATTGATGGAATTCCAAATGGAAACTCTGAAAACAATCAGGAATATAAAAAGAAAACGTGCATCTGCTTCGTCATCCCTGTCATCTGTGCAAAATAGTAATTTCGCGGGTACTTCCTTCAAATGACCCACCACCTTCCAAACCGACATGCCTTTTTTTACCTTTTGTTTAACCATCTCCGCCAACTTCCAAGTGCGGACCCAGAGGGGATCATGCCCCCCATGCAGCGAGCAACATGGAACGAAGTAGGCATACACAGGGTTTCCCCTCTGTCAAAGTACAAATCCGCGTGGACCAAGGAGTTTGAAAATATCTGTGGCTGAGGGCGGGGCTAGATTTGTGAACAATGGTGCTTTATTTTTTGTGTTAGTGATTGGCTGTGTGAGTATGATCGGCAATGGATCGGTATAGGTATGTTTTGTATGTATTAATACGGCTTTGCGCTAGTGTACAACTTTCCCCTCCCGCAAGAAATGACAGAAAGATTTGAACAATATTTTATGTAAGGCTACTCCCATCCGTGCTTGCGCGGAAGATCCAGTTGCTCGATGCCCCCCATGGGCTGAGTCCAGTACCTAGGTGAACCACTAGTTAAATATCATCCATGTACTTATCGCACAGTTTTGTAACTTGACCATGGATATGTGACCCCCTGGAGCCAAAGCTGGATCCGCTCTTGTCACCTTCGAATACTAGTTTCCCGAGTATCTGCCTACCTACTTCAAATTACGTGAATGAGTAGGTAGATCTAGCTTCCAGGACGATCCATTTCGTCCATTTAAATGTTCTGACAATGATTATAGATTAGAATGATATTAACAACCCCTAAGACAGTAATTCTGTCCCGCGCGAGGTCGTGAAAATGTCCACGTACACTACTCTAAGATGACGAGCATCGATTTTAAACAAAAAAATAAAATAGGAAAATGTACAGCTAAGTACTAGGACGTGGTCCCGCTGGGTGTAATCATGTGCCCACAAACTTTAAAGTAAGTACCTATTTATTCTCTTTGTTTGTCTTTCATTGCACTCAAGCATAAGCTCGAAGTTTAATAGTGAAATGCTTTGTTTAAATATTTAAGTATAGTTAATTTTGTACATAAATGTAATTGTTATGACTAAAAATATTTCGTATAAACTTACCTATTGTTGTTTTATTTTAAAATCTTACCTTTAAGTTTCTGCTAGCGTTTCTCGCGGTGGTAGGTCCCTATTGCCTCTCTGAAGATAGCGTATTGCACATTTATAATCTCCGCCAGGCGAGGCAATAACTACCTACCTAAACTCAAAAGTGTCCGGGCTCATTCGGAAACATCACAGATTAAATGTCTTAAGCGGGCGATCCATTGGCGAGCTAAGACCGTTGGGACGCCACGAGCCTGCGAGCTAAAAGTATAAACCGCCAATGGAGCACCTACAAAACCGCGGTTTTAAAAGTTCGCGGTTTGGCTCGTTGGCTCTTTGTGCATGCTTGAAATCCTAAGACCGCGGTATAATAAACCGTTAGTGGATCTGCCAAGCGTTGCGAGCCGACAGTCTTTTTCACGCTGCTGTAGCGAACGCACGTAGGTATTACAGAAATAGAAAAATGGCAGATTTACGATCGTATAATCGCGATTTAGTACTTGAAATAATACATTGTTTTAAGGAAACTGTATCTTGTCTTTTTATTAAAGGGGAAATCAAATCCAGCAGCTCCTTAAACACTTCCTCGGTCATCCTTAAATTAGTTCTGCCACTAAGTTTACATGGGCCAAGCGTTGTCTCTCTTGCACCCAGTTTTTGACCCACACTTTGTGGCGTCTTTTTTTTTTCTTTGGTTGTTCTTCTTGTAGGAGTATTCCTAAGTAACAAAGTAGTTCCGTCTGGGAGCACGACATGACATCGCCAACGATGAGAGTAGTCTGTTTGGCACGCTAATGGATCACCACCGTGAGCCGACAGTCCAACGAGCCTACAGTTTATACCGTTAGCTCGCCGACTCGCCAATGGATCACCCGCTTTACATTAGCTTTCTCTCCGAACGGGGTTGGTACCGAAGTCTTGGAAGCTTGCCAATGTGCAACCAGTGCCCAAAAAGGGTAGTCGTGCTGACCCTGCCAACTACAGGCCAATCTCGGTCACGTCCATACTCTGCAAGACTATGGAACGTATCTTAAACCACAGGCTCCTAACGTACCTAGAATCAAACGACCTCCTCAGTGACCGGCAATACGGATTTCGCCGAAACCGGTCCACCGGGGATATTCTAGCGTACGTCACTCACATCTGGAGTGAAGCTATTGAGAAACACGGGGAAGCACTTGCAGTCTCCCTGGATATATCGAAGGCTTTCGACAGGGTTTGGCATGATGGTCTTATAAGCAAGCTTTCAAGTTATGGTTTGTCCCCAGGGTTTATTGCGTGGATATCGGACTTCTTGAGGGATCTATCCATACGAGTCGTCATTGATGGCTGCTCGTCGGATCAAATGGCTATCAATGCTGGAGTCCCTCAAGGGTCAGTACTCTCTGCGACACTTTTCCTGCTACATATTAATGATCTATTGAAGCCCGGTATCTTTGGGTACGCAGATGATAGCACCGTTGTAGAGAGCTACATATCTAGCGCGAGAGCCAGTGGGCAGCAAACCCAGGTACTGAGAGAGAGTTTGATCGAACGTTTGAGCTTGAGGCGGTGTCTGAATGGGGTGATGCCAAACTGGTCAAGTTCAACGAGAGTAAGACGCTGGCGTGTCTGTTCTCCGCAAAAAGGAGTCCATTCCAACTGACTCCTACTTTTCGTGGTGTATCCGTGCCAGTTTCTGACCGTCTTGAGCTTTTGGGCGTTACTTTGACATCTACGCTCAACTTTGGCTCGTATATCGAGTCCAAGGCTAAATTAGCTGCCAAAAAACTAAGTGTCCTCTCAAAGGTGCGAAGGTACTTCCAAGTCTGAACAGTTGCTCACATTGTATCAAGCACAGATTCGCTCTTGTATGGAGTACTGTTCGCACCTTTGGTCGGCTAAGTAGTAGCTGGAGGCCCTGGAATCGATCGAGAGACGTGCCAAACGGCTCACAGGCTCTTCTATCTTCATAACACTCTTCTGCGAAAAAGACTACAAAGTCTTGATCATCGCCGAAAAATTGCCAGCCTACCTATCGGTTTTTTATCGGATACACTTTGGAGAGTGTGCGACTGATTTGCATGATCTGATACCACCTTGCCCTTTTTTCTATCGGAATGCTCGTAGCTCGAAAAAGCGACATTGCTTCATGGTTGATGTTCAAGACACGAACGAAGTGATTTGACTCTACTTTTGTGATAAGAACGTCTAGGCTGTGGAATACGTTACCTGAGTAGGTTTTCTCCGATGGTTACAATCTTTGTGTCTTCAAATCGAGAGTGAATCGGTTTCTTCAAGGTACACACGCTCCATCGTAGATCGCATCGTCGCTTAACATCAGGCGAGATAGCGGTCAAGTGTAAACCTATAAAAGTAAAAAAAACAGCGTTTTCTCCCGCGTAGTTCCCGTTATTTCCCTGAGATAAAAAGTAGCCTATATGTTATTACAGACTACAATCAAAGTGTGTTCTGAATTTCAACTCGATTCCGATCCGATGTGATTGAGGAAGAAATATCCAAACTTGGGCATGTACGTACAATAGTATCAGAGTCGCCATCATCGGACACGACGACATCATCATCATCAAAGAAAACCCGGAACAGGTCGCCAGTATAAAAACAAAGCAATTACTTACCTATATGTATAACTTACAGGAACAATTTTAGTGCCACAAGTCACAACCAATGACCTATAAATGCGAGTAGGTACTTAAATACTTCGTTGGTCGCAACCAGCAGTCCAGCTCTAGAAAAGAAATAACAAGAACAAAATTAAACATTTTGATTAACCCCAGACTACCTCGGATTTGTTATCTGTACAACATTCTACTAGTGAAGCCCTTTCATTTTGATACCCGTATTAAGGGAGTTGTGAAAAAAGAAATGTATTTCGCCAATTTGTGGTAGCGGCCATCTTGGATTTGAAATTTGTCATAGTGCAAAGTATTCTACTAGTCAAGCCCTTTCATTTGATACCCATATTGTGGTAGTAGTGAAAATAATAATATAATTCGCCATTTTGTGGTGGCGGCCATTTTGAATTTGAAATTTGTTATTGCGTATTGTACTACACTAGTCAAGCCCTTTCATTTGATACCCATATTGAGGTAGGTTGTGACGAAATATTTTGTCCGCCATTTTGTGGAGGCGGCCATCTTGAATCGATAATAACCAAACATAGCTAAGAACATCCGCACGGATATTAACCTTCAAATAAAAAAACCGCATCGAAATCGGCCTATCCATTTGAGTTCTACGGTGCCACAGACAGACACACACACAGACAGACAGACATCGACGTCAAACTTATAACACCCCTTTTTTTGGTCGGGGGTTAAAAATGCGGTATAGATATGATTGTAATAAAAAAACAATCGGGAATAATTCAATAAAATGTATATTGAAGAGAGCTCAGTATGTTTACATAATGTAATTCTTAATCTAAGTGCAGATACAAGCATGGAATGAAAGGTAGACTTACTGTAACAACAAACTAAAAAACAGAATTACATTGTTTGATAACGGCATTATTAAAATTATAGGCGAGTATGATATGAGATGAAGTATGGACACTGTCGTCTCCGTAAATGCTAGCGAATGTATGGTAAGTTAAATTAGACCAGCGGCAGCGGCCCTGACGGAAGTAGGAGCCGTAATGTCTATACATCTGCTAGCGTTAACTAAGTTAGATGAATACGCTTTTGACTTCGCCTAGGTATAACTTCCATTTCGAACAATGAACAACCAAACTGACAAAATAGTTGGTACTAAAACAAAATACCAAACTAAACTAGATAACTAATATCAATGATAGTATCGTTAATTACTGGACATCAGACTTTAGGTATCCTAAACGAGTGGATTCACTCCATCAGATCAAATAATAGAAGCCTAAGAAATGAGAAGACTTAATCAGCTTGCTATTACTTTTATTTCATTATATAAATTAAGACTAAAACAAATTGTTTTGGCAGACATATTAGACTACAGGCCCGTGAACAAAATTTATGGGTCATGTGAACCACCAGGAGACCTATGACAGATGTAGGATGATAAAAGGGTATACAATAATAAGATTCAGCACTATGTAAACTGACCTGGCTGGCTGTTCATAACGGTCTCAAAACAAAAGTATTTAACCAGTGCGTCCTACCCGTTATGGCTTACGGTGCTGAATCGGTGGACACTGAGTCAAAATGGTCCGAAAGCTCAAAATCGCTCAGCGAGCTATGCTTAGGATTACTCTGGTGGATTGCATCCGCAATGAAGTAAGAAGTCCGTCCTTTAGTCCGTCAGAAAACTAAAGTCACCGATATACTCGTAGCTCAGCGTACCTATTAGCAAACTGAAGTGGCAATGGGCCGGTCACATCTGTCGCAGACCTCATAACCGTTAGGGTAAACGGGTTCTGGAGTGGAGACCGCGGATCGGTAAACGTAGTGTAGGACGCCCTGAGATTAGATGGAGTGACGATGTAGGAAAGACGGCTGGTGGCGGTTGGAAACGCAAGACCGAGGATCGGGCAGAGTCTGCCTATGTCCATCCAGTAATGGATGGTCACACAAGCTAATGATGGTCATTATTTAAACCAACTATAAATATCTCGTAATTAATTACAGGTACTTACCTAGTATCGTGAACGACCGTGATAGCTAATAACAATGTTTGATAATGACTTTAGACATTGTAGATACAACCATTCATATAAACTTATGTGTCGTACAAATAAACAATATTAGATACAATTGTATAGGCGTCGTAAAGTAGTCCAGTCCGATTTTCTAATAAACGCCGATTAGTGCTATGTATTCTTAAGCACAAGCAACTTTCAAGCTTTGCTATAGAACATGCAACCATATTGCTATATAAATAAGATCAACTTTTTTAATGTGTATGTAATGAATAGCTTCCGTCCATTTTGGAGGCGTCTTTACTGTTATCTTGCATCTCTCGTTTACAATTAGTTGAATAACACTAGTTGTTTAACTAAATAAATCGTTCTAAATAATTTGAATATTTCATTAAATATACAACCTTTTTTTTTTCACAGAATTGTAACAATCTATTTTATGAAAATTGTAATAACTAAAAGGTACCTAACAAAAAAATGTTTGTACAATTTGCATCCTTTTTTACAGACATTCTATCTATTAATTTGATTAATATAAAGCTCCGATTTGTCATAAAAATTATAAATATAATTTGAAATAATTGAGCAACAAATGCTTAAAAAACCACATCAAAAATAATAAAATTTTACACCATTTTGTCTTTATATATTTTTTTTATAATTGATTACATAATCAGCATGTAAATTTTAAGGTTTCTGAGGGTAATTATCACAGATGTCTTCATGAAAACTCAATTGCAATACCATAAAAAAAGTGTAAATTTAGAAAGTAATAAATATGGAATGTTGAGCTTAACATCTAGGCGGAGGGAAGTTTGATGTTCTTAAACTTAACACACACTTATATTATAATGAATATGTATGATATTGCTTTCAAAAACACAAATTGACTTGTGGCCTACTTTCTGTTTGGAAAAATAATTGTATTTAAAATATTAAAATGGATATCACACCATTTAATAGAATATCTACTTACTTCTTGAACCAACAGAAAGGGCCGTTTTGAATTTTTTTTAAAAAATCTCAAATTAACAGTTATAACTTTGTACTTAAAGCTTTTACTCTATAAATCCTTAAACAAAACCTATTAATAAAACATGAGATTCTTTGTAACATATTCAGATCTATAACAACAGATTCATTTTTTTTCATGAGATCATTTTCCATACAAAGCTGGTCCCTGTTGCTAGGAAACTTTGGAAAAGCTTCAGTGCAAAAATGAGGAAAGTATGAGAAATCTTCCACTAAGTCAAAATAATGGTACTTTTGAGCTGCAGCCCTTATTTCTCTCTCTAAAGAGCAAGGTGATGCAATATAAAACCTATATTGCTTCTTACTCTTATGTAATAGCATTTCTGCATTAGTTAAAATATCATCAGCCAGTGTGAACAAGTCTTCCATTGGTAGAGAACCATATTTGTGTATAAAAGTACTCGGAGCAAGCCTGTATGACTGGCCTGTTGCTTTATCCTTCCAAATCTTAGTTGTGCTCTCTAATTGTAACAAAAATGTTGGTATACTGTAACTGTGAGTTGTAATAATATGGGTGTGGGCTCCATATGTACTCTTGATTTCATAATGGAGGCTGCTAGCAAATGGAATGATCCCAGCTTGGTGTACAAAGCCAAAAAAGACAGTCAACAATATATTTAAAGTGTACCACATGTATAGAAAGAACTTTTTTAGTTTTATAATCTTTGGTCCATCGCTTTCATTTGAGTGCAAATGATTGCCATATAGGTATACCAATGGCACGAGTATAGGAATTATAAATCTGGCTTCTTGGTGTGGAAATATTGACAATATGGCCACTGGTATGACTAGAGAAAATAGCATGAGTCCGGTAATGCTCTGTATTCGAGGCAGCTTGCTGTACTGCCCTCGAATGAATCTGTAATGTGAGAAAATAAACATCAAACAATACACATCACACCTGATACAATTGGCAGAATTAAGATTATAGGAACTTATCGAATCACAATCTTTGTATTGAATTTGCACAAGATTGGGAAAAAGACAGGAATAAAAGATTTATAAAAATAAACAATTTCTTTCAGGTTTACTATTACCATAAAGCCATAGCTGTAATTACTTCTCCAAAAACTAAGCACATCAACAATGTAATCCAATAATTTCCTCAAACAAGAGAATTGTCTATAATTTACCTGTAAGTGTTCACTGCCAGCCTGATCACAGCGAGTATCCCCAAGATGTTGAACAGCAGGGGCACATTGACAGCTATGTGAAGCCACCTCGGATGTAAACCATGTTGTGTGAGATTCTTCATATTTGAGTTGTATCTCAAGAAATTCAAAGGCGTTACTACCCAATTGTCCCAAGATATCTTCAGAACCTCTATTTCAGCTATAGTGAGGTACCCAAAATAAGAAGAATCAACAACAATAAGCAACAAAACTGAAGGAATAGCACACAAAATGAACATAGATATTCTAATATGAAAATCTTTAAACCCTACGACTTTGGAACCTAAGCCTCGGTGAAGCCAAAAAAATACTGGTGCAAATGCAAACCCCACAAATGTTGGACGGTTAAATATACCTATGACTACAATAGTTGCTATGACTATTACATGGTTTAATGAGTGAGCCGGCAAATGTGTCTTCAGCTTGAAAAGCTTCACTCTTTCCACTGCCGTTGTGGCCTGCTGGTATTTCTCCCTAAGAAACTCATTGTGATATATTATTTTATCAGATCTACTCATACACTCAGCAACTAGTAGCAATAAAATAGAAAAGAACATCATTTCGAAAGAGTTTGAGAAACTTCTACAGCAATAGACGAGAATTACATAGGAACTTGCGAAAATTTTAAGACGGTTCCTAAAGTTCTGTCCATATATGACACATATTCTGTATAGACAGTAATCATTTATGAGTGAAAGAACGCAAATAAATACGCGAGGTACGACGAGAAGGTAGTATGGTGACTTCAGATCAATGTTTAAGTAGTATTTGGTATATGGGCTCAGTAAGCGGATGAAATGTAAAGGTGGCCCGAGGATCATCTTGGGAACAAATATATTTCTTACGGGGAACTTCGGATTGAATTCCCATGTTCTCGCTACGTCGACGGTAAGAACGTCCCCTAAAACAACACAGGATTATATTAGTATTTAGTTGCCTTTTTTTTCAACTTTAAAATTGTAATAGTGGAATATACATTACCTGCAATAATTTCTACATTCTGAAAGAATTCGTCTGGGTGTATGTAGCCCCGTTGTGGTATAATTGTAAGCAAAAATCGCAGACACACAAGCAACCAGTAAGATATTGGTAATTTTATGGGATTTCTAAATGAAATTGCTTTAAAAATATTTGTTTTTAAGAACATGATGTTTTTTCTTCTGTATTTTGCTACACAATCAAATTTTCAAGGTATTTTAACACACATATTTGAGATTCAATGAGATTTTCCGCGAAAGTTCGTTTTTCGTTTCGCGATAGTACCTATACAGTGTTGTCAGAAGTCCATCTCAATTTTCCCCCAAAATGTTCTCGAAATCCCTCCAAATAGCGGATTTTGTTGAAAAAACCCCCCAAAGTAAATTATACATTCGTTTACCCCTAAAACATAATTTTACGCTGACGACCACTTCAATTTCTCTCCAAAATGTTCCTTAAATTCCCCCAAAACTCCAGTTTTCAAGAAAAAAAACCCCCAAAATTGATAATAATTTCCTGACTTTTAAAACACAATCTAGCGCTATTTCAAAAATAGCTTGTATTACTCCATAAAGTGTTTCGACAAGTTCCCATAAGAAAAGCCGATTCAATTTTTGTACTAAGTTCACTTGGATAAGTGCCATATTCGCTAAAAAAAACTGCAAAACTCGGCAATGAAAAATCCCCAATTCCACCCACAAGCAACTTTTTCCTATCAAATTTTCCTCCATGGGTACTAAAACCCCCCAATTTGGGGGGAATCCCCCCAATCTGGCAATAGTGATTGACGATTGACGTTCATTGTTGCCAACAAGATTTTTTCAATTCGCCAAGTTAGTTGATATTTTCCGGCAAAAATCCGTAAAATGTTTTTATGGCAAAATGATTCATTTCTAAAAGTTTATATTTGCAGGTAGGTACATCCATCAGCTTTCAGCCTATTAATATTGTAAATAAATGTTAATGATTAGACGTTTGTTGCCCAATCACGTCGTAACGTATGTAAAGATCGGACAGACACAGATTATAGTTTGGAAGAAAAAATATGGCTTCTTTGAATCCCGGGAAAACCACGGAAAAGAGAACTACTTGGGTAAAACCCCGGAGTGGTGCTTGTAATATATTTACCTAAACATTGGTTTCCGATTACTTAGTTGCAGTGAAGTCTCGCGATTTTGACCTGTGTCCTATGAGTAAAGGCTTAAAGATGAGAGTATTAGCAGAGATAAGTGCCGCTTATAAACAACAAAAAATTGCGTGTCTGGAGTTCTGGACCTCTGGACTACAAAAGAAGTCTTTGATCGACTTGGACGACCAAGTCACAGATCACAATTTTATTAGTTCACATTTGGTACTTACCTCACCGTTTGAAATTCCATCATCATGCCAAACTAGACATAGTAAGAACTCTACTACTGTGATTACTTACTCTGTGCTACTACTCAACATCGTTTTCAAAATGCAACGGTAATAAAATTCCCCTTCCTAATTAAATAATTTTAACTCGGATATCGGGTTGGGTCTTGAATCGAGCCGCCTGAATTTGAGGATTCTGCTACTGTGAAATGGTCAAAGAGATTTGTCTTGACCCTTTCAATTCGATTTTAGCTGCCGGAGTTATGCGAAAATATTTTAAATTAGTATTGAATGTTAAATTCGCACGAAAAACATGCGGATGCGTGACATGAAACGCAATAATGAAATATTGCATAAGTTTGAACGTCCGATGTCTAAGTTCGTGAAACGAAACGTTTTCCTGATGTTGTAGTCTTAGAGTGTTGGTGGAGGTGAGTTGTCTATAAATAAGCAAAAATTTTTTTTTATTGAAACTATGAATATTATGATAAATTATGTGTATAAATTAAAATAAATAATTTTGTGAACGAAATACAGTAGGTACTCGAATCATTTTCCTCCATTGTATACTTAATAAATTACCCATACCCAGAGACAAACTCAGTCCGGTTATGTCGAAATTGGTTAAAAAACCGACACAGAGCACCCCAACTCCACCTAGTCTGGTGGCCCCTACCTCTAGAGGGTTTATAAATAATGCGGGAGGGGAGTCAGAAGCTCAAAGGAGATCCTGAACGTTGCTTTGCCGCATGAAGCCGAGTTGAGCGAAGGGGGGAGGTAGCGAATGAAGCGAGGCGGCGACCTCCATAGCGAAACGAAGGCTGGTAAAATTGATGGTTCGAAAACCACAAGAAGTATTTTATTGAAGTTATACTTTTTTAGGCGCGTTATGAAAAAATGATGAGAGTGAAATTTAAAGATGCGCGCGCACCTGTGACACAAAATTAACAGTATGAAGTTGTCTGCTTAAGGTGGTTCGATTTTCATACTAATCTATTTGACCATTCATGGGCGACGAGAGTATAATTTTACACTGAAATGACTATAGTTGGCATTTAAATTGGTCTTTATTTGCGGTATTTCATATTAAGTTGAAGAAAATTGTAGATTTAATAGTAGAAATAACATCGAATTTTTTGTTCATTTATGTCAATGTGTGAGTGAACACAGATAGTGTCGTACGGTTGCCGCTACTAGGCATAGAATACATAATAGTAATTATACGGCGAAGACGCGCGACGTTGCCAGCTCGTGACATACGCGGGTAACGCGCTGTTGCCGCTCTTCTCTGTCAACTTTGCTCAGCTGGCTCAGCTCAAGAATCAAATAAATTATTGAAAGATTGGACAATGTATTGCCAGTATTTGAATGTTATATATTGGATAAATTTTCGGTGGCGATAAATTTAATAAAATAAAAGAAGTATAACTTCTCACGCGCGTACATAAGTACACGCACCCATTTTTTTTATGTTGGTTTTACTTATGCTTATTCCATTTCTTTTCACATCAGCTGCGCGCTGGCTATATTGGTAAAGGAATCATCGTGAAATGTTCTAAGAATTTTTGAGATAATGCGTTATCTGTCAACCCGCACTGGGTCAACGTTAAACGTTCCCTGGGTTCCGAGTCCCAGCAGTGGGAACAATAAGTGGGCTGTTTACTTAAACCAACAAAACTTTCTTAAAACCCCGATAAGCTAGTAATTTATATAACGAACTATATTTTTTGTATTTCCAATCTAAAGAGATCGTCGTGGACATTATAACATATATACATTCAGTCGTAGCCACAGTTCGAATTTTTTTAATGATCATTTTTTATTACGATTGTACTTCCTTTAGGAAAATTCTTAATGTCGAATTTTAAGATTTTGTAAATTTAATAATGTGCTAATATAATAATGTGGAAAATGCAGATTTAGAAAAAATAATATTTTGGATAAATAATAATGTGGACAGTACCAGAACTTGGAAAATTAAGAATTTGGAATGTAAAACAGACATCCAATTTTCTTAGATTTCCCTAAATATCCAGCAATTTTAGAATTAGAATACGACAACCCTAAATTTGTCAGGAACAACACTGTGTCAAATTAATTGTCATTCAGATTTGTTAAAATGTCACCTGCCCAGTGTTTCCACAATGAGGGAAACTTCCCCTTTTGAGGGGAAATTAGGGTCCAGAGGAGAATAATAAGGGGAAAGGGATGTAAAAGGGGAAATCATGGCTAATCAAACAAATACAAAAACTTCGTCTGGTTAAGGAAAATTTTCCTATAATTAGTCAGATATCCATTTTTTAGAAAACCACAATAAGTTTTGAGGGGAAAACAGGGGAAATCTTAATTGAGGCGAGGGGAAAGGAAATCATTAAAGTGGAAACATTGCACCTGCTCCCAGCTTCCAGTGCTGCCGAATTTGTGATTTGTGAATTGTGATAGTGATCTCTGATCTGACTGATCTGTGGTTTTTTGTTTGTTTATGAAACAAGCAAAACACGTTGTCCGTTGTCTAAAATAAAATAAACAAATGGAAATGTGCAACATAAAGATGTGCAAGCGCAAAGAATACATAAAACACCGATTAGGAACTTGTCTAAAATTGATTCGAATGTATGACTGGTTACTTGATATGTTTGTGCTGGTAAGTTTTTTACTTGGAACTTGGATAATTACTAGGTACCTACCTTAAGAATTCAAATATACTTACTTAATTATGATCCCTTTAACTTCCCAGGATTTCTTTGTGGATGACCACTGGGATAAACTACCAGATAGTTGGAAAGCAAGCTTTGAAAATCTAAGCCCACAAACACTTGGACAACTTCTATGTGGCAAACCAACAGACCATATGTTTCCGCTTTCCTTTTTATCTCTAGTAAAAACAGTTGAAACCTTGACCATTCCCAGAAAAAGTTGTTATAAAGCATCTGAAAGCTGTGAAGGCCCTTCAGATAGATGTGGGAACCATCAAAAATTTAAGAATTTGTTTCTAAAGCATGTGAAGCTAAAAAAGAGACATGAGATAAGTATGATGGCAGATGTTGTTAATGATACTGCTAAAGAATGTAGCTGTGATGCTGTCATTGACTTTGGCTCGGGCCTGGGGCATTTAGTGAGAATGCTTGGTTACAAATATGATTTGTATGCAGCTGGCATTGAGTGCCAACCACAGTTAACTGAGGAAGCTAGGTCGGTACTATTGGTATGTATAACATGAATAATAAACTTAAGGAAAAACTGTATTTTAATTACATCTTTCATGAACTAGATTTATGTGCAGTGAAATGGCACTTTGTGATATATGTAATTATTTCCACTAAATCTGTGCTGTCTTCTCCCTGTTTAAATAATTATCTTTCGGATTGGTATTTGTTTGATAATATTTTAGTATGAAAACTAACATGGTTATTACACATTTTACATAAATACACGGGTAACTCACGTTTAATATAGTCAGTCCAGTCCGACTCAAGTTTTGATCGCTTCCGGCGATCTTTTTCAAGGCGAGTGCGCGCGCGGGTTCGCAGATCGTTTAGCTCTGTGCTCGTGCTAAACGAGATGCATAATGGCGCGCACACTCTCCTTAAAAAAGATCGCCAGGTGTGATCGAAACTTGAGTCGGACTGGACTGTCTATATTAAACGTGAGTTACCCGTGTATTTATGTAAAATGTTTGACTATACTCAACTGTTTTTTTATACTTTAAGGAAACTTGACTTAGAACTGGAATATACAGCAAGCAAGCACCTCAATTTAGATGCCATGTCATCATTGCGCCGACCAATACACTTCAATGTGACTCTAACACATCTCAAGCAGCTAACTGAGCTGCCTTTACCTGCTACAATGGAGAACTATGGCCTGATAGGCCTACATCCATGCGGGGGACTTAGGTCCATTGTTGCTCAAACATTTTGTTGAGAATAGCAAAGTTAAATTCATATCCTTGGTAGGCTGCTGCTTTATGAAGCTGACTAAAGATGGCTACCCCATGAGTGAGCATTTGAAAAGGCTGGACAGTCATTTGTCTTATGTGAGTAGAGAAATATCCTGCCACGCTATAGAGAGCTATTGTGAAAGGCTTGTTGAGGGAAAATATGAAGATTTAAAGGTAAGCACTGAATTGATTGAAGAAATATTACAATTCATACATATGCCAAATTCATATCTTGATGCAGCATGGTAATATGCTGTATTTTGTAGGACTACAATTTTACTTAAGTATTCTCGATAACATAATAAATATAGGTATTGTTGTTGCTGTATTAATGATTAAAAATATCATATCAGGCACCCCATTGGCCTTAAAAAAGGGCCACTGGTTGAAACATAGTCCAATTTGGTAATAACATCATATATCACTTGAAAATTTAACTTGATAATGAAAGTTGTTACAATTTTAGATCCATGCTTACAGAGCAGCTCTAGAAAGCCTACTTGTGAATATAGACCCAAAACTGAAGCATGCTCCTATCAGAAGCATTAAGCATACTGAATCCATGACATTTGAAAGGTAAATACTGTTCTAATTTATTAATGAATGGTGTTGGTAATGTAAGCTTCCTAGACTGCAAAATTCACGGTGATCTTAGAAACAACTGGACTGATTTCAAATATTTTTTACTGTTGGATATGTACATGATCCCTGAGTGGTATAGGATATATTCAAGGGCAGCTTTGGGTCCAGGGGGGGGGGGTCACATGGCTCCAGGGAAGGGTCACGAGGGTCACATAGTCGTGGTCCTGTCACAAAACTGTGCGGTAAGTACATGCATGCTTTTAAATCAGTGGTCCACCTAGGTACTGGACTCAGCCCAGGGGAGGGGGGGGGGGGCATGACTCCATGACCCATGCCCCTGGATCCGCGCCTGGATATATTACGTACTACGGGCGTATCCAGGACGAACAGCTAGTATTTTTTTTCTTTATTACTTTTGCTAGCGCCACACTAATGAGAAATGTCATTAATTATCGCGATAATGGACGTTGATTGTAGTTGATTTTACCACCTACGGTTAAGGTCCATTAGGTGTATTTTACACTTCGGTTGACGTCAATTATCGCGATAATTAATGGCATTTCTCGTTAGTGTGGCTTCTGCATTAAAAGGAGTTTTGTCATACAATTACTTTTTTGTCCTGTAACTAAATAAAAAAATTTATTAAGGTTTATAATATCACTAGATGTCCGCCCCGGCTTCGCCCGTAGTACATTATATAGTACTCATCGGGATCCCGTACATATCCAACGGTTAAAGAATGACTGAAATAGGTTCAGACATTCCTGAGAATTTCGCTTTCAAACAAAAAAAAACACTTCAGCTACCTGCTACGCCACCTGTCGGAAATTGGTCGTATCAATTCAGATTTAGAAACAAAGATTAGCAAAGGTTCTTCAACTTTAACTTTTTCTTTTGGCTTCCATTCGGTGATGTCACCGTTGACGTGACGACGATGAAATGACGTTTAGCTGTCGTTTACGTTTTATGTCACGTTACACGGGAACGCGGTCGAACGGGATATTCGACGTTTGTCGTTTTTTGACGTCTCACGGGAACGTGATAAATATTATCCTATGTCCTTTTCCTGGTCCTAAGCTACCTCCTCACAAATTTTCAGCCAAACCGGTTTAGCCGTTCTCGAGTTATAAATAGTGTAACTAACACGACTTTCTTTTATATATATAGATTAGCAGCGCCCAGTGGTTTCATCCGCGTAGTAAAAATAACGGGAACGGGATTCCCGTTCCCGTTATTTTTACACACGGAAGTACATAATGTATTGTGTGGAATATTAAATATCATTCCAGGTATTGCAGACTGGCTCTAGAGAAGCTCGACGTGTCCCTGCCGTCGTCCCCCGAGGCGTGGGGCCGCGGCGAGGCGCTCCTGCGACAGTGGCGCCGCGTCGTCACCGTGTACACGCTGCGGCTCACGCTCGCGCCGCTCGTGGAGACGCTCATACTGCTCGACAGACAGCTGTTCGTGCTTGAGAGAGGTACTCTATGGAGATCTATTCACATTCATCAACCTATCTTTATGAAGTGAAAATTCTTTTGGCGCACCACAGACAGATTTTTCGTGGGCTGTGAATTGAATTCTAACATCACGCTCGGGAATAAGAAATTTTCGTGTGAACTAAGGCCCATGGCCATTGATCATTTAGAAATGCGTCATCATTTTTAGATGGCCATGGTCATGGCCACGCCCTCCGGTTTCACCCAGGTAGTTTCCAAAGCAAGCCATAAAATATTTGAGTTATAAGTTTTCACTTCTATCGGCAGTTCCTATGACTGCCATTTACTTTTCTGTTTGTTTTTTTATGGTAGAGTTAGAGAAACAAGACTGCCCATAACTGTCAAGTAGAGACCGCGAGTCTGAAAACGTAGTGTAGTGTAGGATACCCTGAGTGTGAAGATTTCGCAAAACAGCAGGCAGTGGATGGAAACGTAAAGGTGATGGGGATGAGATGCGAACCATGGGAGAGAACTATACTTTTAGTCAAGCTACAAATTTTAGTTACAATTTTAGCTCAGTATTGGACTAAAATCGCTTCTCTAAAGCCAGTCTCCAATACCTCTCCACGTCCAGAATGGGTCTAGGAAGCTCGACGTGTCTGTGCCGTGGTCCCCCGAGGCTTGGGGCCGTCCAACCAATAAATGAAAACATTATTCGAAAGAATAAAACACACAAATATTTACACCTTAAATGAGCTCACATTTAATGACAACATCACACATTTCGTTTGTACATTTACATAAAATGTTAACCTAATAAATATTTCGAAATATTTAACAATGATAGCATTATCATTAAAATATACATTGACGTCATCAATTGAACTGAAGCAAGTACATAATTGAATATATTTCTAAATTGCACAAATTTCAAGGACATTAAATGAAAGCAAAACAACTACAGTCGAACCTGATGGATAAGTGAGAGGTAAACGAACGGCGACGGCCATTTATTTTTCGCCTATGACACTTTATTATGTGGAACCTGAGCCCTGCAATAATATCTACAGTGCAACAATCAGAAATTTTATCGGGATAAAAAGTATCCACCGTTTTAATCTACGTAACATACCATATATTTAATTTCATTCAGTTGATACAGAGAAGATACGTGGCATTGTAGGTACACCGTACATGCACACTTACGGACATACAAATATTCGCCTTTATGACGTTAGTGTGATTGTTATTTAATTATTTATCACCAACGAAAGGTGCTGGCTCACACAGTCACGGGAGTGGCCTTCATCACTCATTGAAGGTAATAAAATATATTGCAAATATGTAATGGCAGTGGAACCCAGAACACAAACGACGCTGTAGACCAAGAAGACGTCTCAACGTTAGACGCCTTCGACTAACACCGGGCAGACTGGACAGATTAGCAGCGGACAGGGAACAGTGGTAGTAGGGTGGGGAGGCCTTTGCCCAACGTTGGAACAAAACAAGCTTCAGTTAATGGTTTCATTTTTTCGAGAAAATAAACATAATTAAACTGCCTTACCTAGTTCTCACTTATTCAGGTTTGACTGTATTCAACAATGATCTTACAAGATTAAGTAACACTAAATATTTGGCACTTTACATAAAATAAATAGTTACAATTACTTAAACTACTATTTTCAAAGTTCTTTATGTAGTTGCTTAGTAGTACTAAAAATAAATTTTGTTGTGAAGAAAAGTGTTTTAATTCAGTTGTACATTACTGGAGCTGGATAGCAATGAACAACAAAAAAAACGCGTTTCTGAAAATAAAAATTATACATATAGGTAAAATTATACATAATACTTATGAAATCTCTTTCGTTTTTTTTTCAGGCATGTCGTGCGACATTCGTCCCGTTTTCGACCCTAAGTTATCGCCCAGGAATCACATTATGACAGCGAGAAGATGATATTTATAAGTCTATTATATTTACATGTACATTGCAGTTTCAATATATCTTTATATAACTATGTACATTGTGTTTGTCTATCTAGAATTTACATATTTTAACTTTTATCGAGATATGTGTGTTCTAACTAGGTGCATATCTGAAATAGTAAGCATTGGACATTTTATTTAGGACCAATTTTTTTCATTTGATAGCTGATGATCTCCAACAAATGCATTAATTTATATTATTGAACATACATCGAAATCACAGATCAAAGGATCTTGTAGTACCGATTAAGATAGATGGATAGATATACTCTTTATTGACACACCAAACAAAATTAAACACAGAAAACAAGAACAATACATTTTACAGTAGTGCGACAATGTTAAGATGTTAAGACTTGTTTTTTTAGTTTGTCTCTCTTGATAAAAGGCACCGAGTCCCAGCACTAAAATAAAAGATAAATTAAATAAAACATATAAGAAAGTAGGCGTTGGGAAAAGATTGGATATCAAACTTTATTATGCCGCCGGTAACTACAAAATGCAGCAATTGTGATCAACAGTCATCAAATCTTAATACGGTATTTGACAATGTTGAAAATATAGCATAAATTATAATAATCTTATTAGATAACACACTAAGTAAACATATTTAACTCTAATTTGGAAGATATAGTGTGTATTTTTTGTGAAATACGCCAATGAAAATCTTCGACGTAAACGCACTGTTAAGGATGGCAACGCTGGTGACGTCACACGCTAGTAAATATGCCATCTACAGTAAATGGTTTCTTTAAGACCAGTGATTTATTTACTGGCGTGTGACGTCACGCGCGTCACATGACCAGGCACAGCGTTTTTGGCGGGCTTTTCGATCTTTATAGTTTAAACATTTATTTTTTAAAGTTAAAACAGTGGATCTTGCGGAAATATTCATGTGGTACTCGTATGTATATTATGTAATCAAGAATCATTTAAATTTAAACGATTTTAGAAATTTAGTCAAATACTGTATTGAAAGGATTTTGGTGCAATAGAAAAGATAAGTATAGATTACCTTACATAATTACAGGTACTTATTATTTCACAGGTGTTACATGTATATTAGGCCATTATATGCTTATAATACTCTTAAGGGCTAGAAAAAAAAACAATAATTGAGAAAATAAACTACATATTTCAAAATTATGGGTTACGCATAAAGCAATGCACTGTACACATCATTTTGTACAATAATTACCGATTAAATATTTTTAAACTACGTAAGTACATATACTTGTCGCAAAACAGGAAATTAATTTTAATTTTTTTTTCATTTTTTTGCATATTTTCCATTTTGCGAGAATTACTTACCTAATACAATAAATTGGTACATATATAAACAAACATAATAAAACAACAAAAGTCATATTTGCAAGCAGCTTCGACGCAAGCGAGTTCATCATATGTTCAAATGTGAATTCATGTATGTAGCAAAAGTAGTGCGTTTGATGGCGAACTGTAGCGCTGCAGGGGATAAGATGTGGGATTGACCCCTCGTCATGTTTAAGGTTTATTACACTTGGCTTGTAGTAACTGATGGCTGAATTTAGAAGCTTTAGAAGCTACTATAAGCCATAAGCCTTTTAGTTTGTGTAGACACGAGATTTAGTACTTGCTTATCTTCAAAAAATAAAAGGCCCGAGAGTCTACCGCCTAACTAAAACTGTCTTAGCTTTGACATCATGACATGCTCTCTCTTTTCTTTTCGCTTAAAATGATAGAGACAGTGGTAGCAAAGCCAAATCTGAATTAGTTAGGCGGTAGACCGGCCGTTTTGAAATTTGAGTAGCCACTAGAACTAGGTACTTACCTAGAAACGAAACTGAAAGAAATAAACAGTATTTTTCAAAAATAAATGCAATGTAGGTACTATGGCAATTATCTGAAATGCTTTCAGGTAATGTTCTATTTTGCGTTAGGGTGTGGAGTGAGGCATCAGGCGTGAAATTGTTGTGGAGTATCGCCGCAGCACAGTGTTAAGGAGCTAGGAGCTAGAGAGCGCGGCATCAGGCGTGAGATCGTAGAGTGAAGTGTCGCCGCGGCACGGTTTCAAAGAGTTACGAGTTACAAAGCGAGGCATCAGCCGTGAAACTAGGCATATAGTGGAGTGTCGTCGCGGCACGGTCTATAGGAGCAAGCAGTTGCAGAGTGAGGCATACGGCGTGCCCGGGCAGCGGCGCCTTGTCTGAGTCCTCGGAGCGCACGCGCGTGATGCTCATGGCACCTTGAGGAGTTTGCAGATAGAGAGTAAGGCATCAAGCGTAACATTGTAGAGTGGAGTATCGCCGCAACTTGAGGAGCTAGGAGTTACACTTTTATCAGGCGTGACATTGTAGAGTGGAGTGTCGCCGCGGCACGGTCTTCAGGCAGTTAGAGAGCGAGGCATCAGGCGTGAAATTGAAAAGTGGAGTGTCGCCACGCCAGGGTCTTTAGGAGCTAGTAGTAAAGAAAGCGAGGTGGCTAGCGTGAAATTGTCAAGTGTCGCCGCAACTTAAAGGGGCTTGGGAGTTACACTATCATCGGACGTGACATTGTAGAGTGTTTCTGCAGCAGTGTCGCCAGCTAGGAGTCGAGGCATCAGGCGTGCGCGGGCGGCGGCGGCAGCATGGGCGCCGGCTCCTCGTCCGAGTCCTCGGAGCGCACGCGCGTGAAGCGGCGCCGCTCCAGCAGCCGCCGCAGCTTGAACTCGCCCTGCCCGTACTCCCAGCGCCGGCGCGACACGCTCTTGCGACCTACGTCACACCTCACACGTCAGCTCAATTATACTAATTAGTTATAGGTACCTACTTCCGTACTTCTTTTGGCGCGTTAGGGAAAAATGATGAATAAAATATATATGGATTCTACAGAAGCTGCGGACTGCGGAAACGCAACCGCAGCGGGCGCGGCTGAAAATCGCTCCATGAGTTCTTAGTCTTAGACTTCTTAGCACAAGGAATTAATTAATTTCTTTCGCGCGTAGGTACATACTTAGGTACCTAAATACACACTTTTTTACTTATTACATCATCCCAATCGTGAGATTTGAATCCCACTTGCTCCTGTTAAGTATTTTTTCAATTTCAAGTAGTATCTATTCAGTTTGTAATGTCCGCTGACTTTAAAAGTGAAAGAAAACATCGCGTTCTAATAAATACCTACATCTTTAAATTCAATCGTGTCATATGGTCGGTTCAGTCCTACTTAAGTTTCAGCCGCTTCTGGCGGCCACTTTCTAGGTGAATGCATGCGCGTGACCGCCGATGTCAGAAAAGTTTCTTTTCTATTGTTATAATATAAGTATGTATATTAGAAATTGGAGTGAAACTTCAATACTTAACAGTGAAAGACGTAAAACATACTATCTATGTACAAAGTGTAGGTATAGAATACCAAGAACATATGTAAGAATAGGTACAGTGAAACAGACATTTAAAAAGCAAAAAAATAATAATAAGAAAATAATTACCCATAAGTAGACATTTGATCATTTCGTTAGCAAACTTTTTTTCAGACTTGTAAAGTAACGATTATCATCCACTTGATATCAAACCGAGTAAACAGAAAACACAATCATGTTGTGTCGCTCACAAAAAGTGAGTCACTCCAGAGGAAGAACTGTATTTACCTTGTTTTTGACTATTGTATTCATTTAGGTACTACTGCGAATTTTGGTTTGATTATATAGTCAAAGGAACATAATATAATAATCAAACAAATTTTGTTTGCGATGGAAGGACGAGCTCGGAGCGATTAAAAATGATTGGACGATGGTAGCTCAGGACCGGATAAAGTGGAGGGAATTGGGGGAGACCTTTGCCCAGCAGTGGGACAGTTGAGGTAAAAAAATAGGTTTAGTATCGTCTACTTCTTGCCCTCTCCAAATATTTACTTGGTAGGTACTCGTATTAGGTATTTTACAACGAGTGAAATAATATTAAGCGAAACTATAATTAGATATTCGTAATATGACTTGCTCAGGATTGGAAGTCCATAAAATAAATGGTTAAATATTAACGTGGGTTTAATAAATTATCTTCTTTTATAGTAACTACGTATAATATTTTAATTGCTAAAAGTTTAAAAATAACCGATTGTTCTACTTTTACGGTATCACCGGTTTCGGCAAATAAGAATCAAAAAAAAATCTGGAGTGACTCACTTTTGAGAAAATCAACATGATCCAAAATACCAGTACCTACCGCCAACTCGAACTAGGCCAGATTGGTGGATTGCGTCTCTCTCGTTGCGAGAAGGGCCTGCGTCCCAGAAGTTTGAAGATAAAGTTGTCTGCTTATACTAACTTATGTTACAGATTCCAAGCTAAAAATAAAAAGGTGCGAATAGGACGTGACAAATAAAAAAAAACAAAACTGCTTCCAATAAATATATTCAACACAACAATAAGTACATCACAATCGTTACAAGAGTATAAAGCGAAAATAATATAAATTAAACGTGTCATCAAAAAAGAATTGCTGTTGATTTCATTTATGAACACCTTGGCGGGTTTTCCAACACGCACTATAGGTAAACTGCATCACTGAATCATCATGAGAAAATAACAGGAACGCGAAATACGAACGGAAGATGTAAATAAAAGCAAATTGATGCTATCTATTCAAGTATCAGTTTCACAACAAACTGAGAAGTACCTATTCCTTTTTAGATACATTTCAAGGTCAATTAGAGTACAAATGAATTATGGGTTGTTTCTTTTTTTTTTTGCGAATTTGCGTGCAAAACACGGCAAGGTATCTTTGAAAAGTGTAACGATGAATGCTATTTGAACTAAATAAGAATTTGTCAATGTCCTCTATAGTCACATCCCTTGTACCCCACTTGGGACCGCGCATGAATTGAGTCGTCGTAATTTGAATTTAATAAAAGCTAAAAAATAAACAGCAACACTTTTTCAAGGACGGAAGAAACTCTTCCGGTTTTGACAGGTGCACGGACAATTTGCATAAAACAGTGTGGAATGTAAAAAAAAATCGATATCAATTACAGTAGAGCCTAAATAACCCGAACTTTAAAAAAAAACAACACTGGATTATTAACTCATAGTCACTAGATAATTCGGGTTACAGCGATATCCGGATTAGCCAGACTACGGTTTATTGAGGCTCTGCTGTTAAATATACTAAAATCACAAGAATGAGCTAACTACATTATTAAGATCTCGCTGAATTAATTATTTATACAAGGTGTTGTTCTACATTTTGGATGCATTTGTGCTAAAACCAGAATAAGAGTATAAGCATCGATATAAATCAATGGATGTGCCCACCAAACTTCAGGCGCACGGAATTATGTTATCGTTGGGAAGAGTGAGCTCACTCTTTCCGTTACAGTCGGTTGTAGGAAGCGGTGAACACCGGACGTTTATTAACTATTCGTTGTCACAATCAAAACAAGTATAACCGCAACATAACTTGCCGCTAGCGATTATAGGGGTCAAGTGGATTGGTAGTTGTAAACCACTCACGCTACACACAGAGGCGCAGTTTGTTAACAATTTTAAGGTGCTCAGGGCAAATCTTTTGATTTATATCGATGAGTATAAATCAAAAAGGAAAATAATCATGTGTTTACAGGGTCACACATAACGTCGGACTAAGCTGGATGTGCTATAGTTTTAATTACGAACATTTTTTCCTATGGGATCAACTAGAGGGTTGATTAACCGGTAAAACATAATAACATAAGATTTTAGATTCAGATGATTCTAGAAGCTAATCCGAATACTTTTTTTCTGATTGGCCCCTTAGTAAATGTTTCTATACTGACCGGGAGTTCAGAAGGTAATACTTACCTAAAGGCGACCTGAGGCCAACTGCCACAGTCCCTTTACGAAAAAAAGATTTTAAAAAAATGTATTAATATCCGCTTACTATACGTTATACGTAATTAACTTTGTATGAAGAGCGTGTCTATTAAATAATTTAATCTTTCAAATGTAAAACGTCACCTTGAATAAAAAAACTAAGCTAAAACAATAATAAATTATAACGATAAATAAATAAATCACAAGGTAAAATCTCAGATCAGAAAGACAGATCGTCAGAAAATAGCACTAACTAAAATACTATATAAATGCATTAACAGTATTCTGTATAAATGCGTATACAATCATAATTTCCATACAGATCTAGAATATAAGTATAATTATGCGTATATCACTTTATTTTAGTAGTGATAACAGCGTAGTGCACAACCGTGATAGTTAAAACAAATTTTAAGTCCCTTAGAAAAATATGTTTAATTGTGTCATAATTTCGCGTAGTTTTTATTAAATTCTTCGTATAAATATGTAAAATAGTACTGTTTTTTAAATATTATTATAATAAGTTATTCAGGAATGTTTTCAATTCTCAAAGTTTAGAATCTCGTCGACCACCTACGTTGTTAGATATTATCTTTCGTTAAAACCTAACTACATTATAATGCTTCTATCGATGTAACCACAGATCTTTATCTGTACAAGATAATAAATATGGATCTACAGAGTGAAGCACATGAGGAACCTCATACCTCACGTGCTTCACTTCACTAAATACAAATATACCAGTAAAACAGTCAATTCCACACTAGATGGCGGCAATTTTTTGTATTGTGAAAATTCTCAAAGGAAAATGAAACAGCGCCACCTATGGTGAAATGGAGAACTATCTTTGACAGGTCTATTTGCATCTTGAAATAACACGAAACGAGCTCGTTATAATGAAGAAGATTCAGAAAAAGAGTTCCAAACTACATATTGAATGGCGGTTGCGGGTTTGTTACTAACGTTACCACTATCTCTATTTACTTAATTCATATTATAAAACAAAATACGTAATATTCACTCACAATAGTTTATAAATTGACATTTAAGTAATTTATTAAGTAGGTATGTAAGTAAAGTAGTTTATTGCACTGGGCAAGATAACAGCAACGTTGTCTTTGTTATAAAAGATATTTTTTTGTAAACAGGAGTAATCCATTCTCTTATAAATAGATATTTTCGCGTCTGAAAGCTCGATACCTATTTTTTTTAAAGAGTGACGAGACGAGTAGGACACGTACATGATGGTAAGTAACATGACTGATCTATCGTATCATTCGAAAACCTACTTTCGAATGATAGGTACGATTTAACACTGTGTGTTTAGTGAACTAAGCCTAGTAAGTACACTCAGGACTTTAAGATAGAACTGCGCCGGCGTATTCCGTTATTTTACTACAGAAATGACCGGAAACTGACATTTCATTATCTCTCCTATTTTCGTGAAATGTTGATCGAGATTGCCCTACCATAGAGGTATACCATTTAAGCTCAATTTTGTAATTTGATACCTCTATTTAATAAGCGGTGCCCAGACGCAAAAATGATTCAATTTTTTTTTATAGATTGCGCCTATTTTCACTTTGGTTTTTTTTTTATTGAAAGGACCTTTGCAGTTGGCCTCAGGTGGCCTATAACTAGTGGCGTTGCAAAATTTAATCTAAACGGCATAATATATTTCGAGCGAATATCGATCGGTATTTCTATGAAATGTATCGTTTGTTGGGACGAAAAGATTCCGCAAATTTGAACTTAGGTATTACAAAACTGAACTTAAAAGACATATTATATTAGTCATTACATAGTACAAGCTTTGCTTAGTTTGGGGTCAGATGGTGTTGTGTGTGAAATGTCCACCAATAAATTTATTTATTACAAATTTGAACCTAAAAGACAGATACTAGCCATTACAAAATTGAGCTTTAATTACGTATATTTCGAGCGAATGTCGATTAGTTTTGTCCGAAACGTTCGTTAACAAGCGAGCGGCTCAGCCTCTTGCAGTTTACCATTGTTGCACGATTTGGATAACAAAGTGGCATTACAAAATTGAACCTAAAAGGCATATATTTGGAGCGAATATCGATCGGAATATTTCTATAACATGATGCGTTTGTTGGGACGAGCGTTTTCTGAAATTTGAACCTAGATGACTTATATTATGCATTATAAATTCGAACCTAAACGACATATACTAGGCATTACAAAATTGGACCTTAACGTATATTCCAAGCTCAAGTCGTTCAGTTTTCCCTGCGGCGTTGGTTAGGGGACGAGCGGCTCCGCCTCGCTCGGCTTACCTTTGTTCCTGGCGTGGCGCAGCGCGGCGGCGGCCAGCGCCAGCAGCGCCGCGGCCGCCGCGCCGCCCGCGCCCCCCGCCGCGCCCCACCACCACTCCCAGCCCGAGCCGCCCGTCGACGACGCGCTCACTTCCTCTGCACACACACACGAGTACATTTCAATCTATACTAATATTGTAAAGCTGAAGCTTTTGTTTGTTTGTATGAACGCTAGGATCTCGGGAAGTACTGATCCGAATTGAATGATTCTTTTCCTATTCGATAGTCCATTTATCGAGGAAGGCTATAGGCTATAGAACATAAAGCTATCAATAGAAGCGGAGCATGAATCAAGAATGTAACAAAAACGGGAAAAAATATTCCTTTTTGAGAGTTTTCGTACTGTGCTTTGTCATGACAGCATGTGACAGCAAGATGGCGTCATTGAATATAAACCTTTGCTAATCAAATTTGTTTCTAAATCTGAGTTGGTACGACCAATTTTGCGACAGGTGGCGTAGCAGGTAGCTGAAGAGGTTTTTTGTTTGAAAGCGATATTCTCAGAAATGACTGAAACGATTTCAGTCATTATTTCACGATGGATATGTACGAGATCCCGCTGAATGCTATATACGTACCACGGACGAAGCCGGGGCGGGAACAAACAAGAACAAGAACAAAACTAAAAATTAGCAAGAACAAAATTAAAAATTTTGATTTACCCCGACTACATCGGATTTGTAATCTGTACAAAATTTATTTATTTTTTCACCAAGAGTAAATGGGAGTATACGAGCGCAGTGCAGTGCTAGGTAATGATTTGGACTTTTCATGTTCCAATAGCTGTGTGTCATTATACTGTTTTGGGCAGGCATGTTGCTTACCATCAGGCACATGTCCTGCTCGTCTCAAAACATCAGTATACTATAAAAGATACATACAGTCAAACATACATAATGTATGAAACATAATTTTCCTTTTTCGAAGTCTGTTTGAATACATAATATCAAAATTGTACAGAACAATAGTAACAAAAGCAGAGTAATTCACAACAAAACATAGTCATTTAGAATAAAACAGAGTAATTAGTGGCAAAATACACTCAAGGATTTGAAGTTAGTCAACACACATTTTTTTGTTTTAAGCAACTGTACTATGAGACATTACCAGAAGAAACATTTCAGCTTATATTTTAATCAAAAGTATTTACTCAATGTTATAGTTTTTTGTTTTATCTGGAAAAGTCTCATCCATGCGTCAAAATAACATAAATAAAAGCAACAAAACACACCAAAACCATAACAACACACTCTTTTACACAGTTTTTAATGTATTTTAAAGTTTAGCAAAAAAGAAAATAATGGCTTTACTATCGTAAATTGACTACTTAATATTATTATTCCAGTTTTGTGAATATGGAACGACAGATGATTAATAATGATCATCAATTCATCAAATTATTTACCAAAATACCACTGAATCACGATAAATTTCGCGGTTTAACTTTGATATTGACAGATAAAATTTCAGTGATAATAATTATTGTAATGTGTGTCATTTATAATTCAAATAATTCTTTGAATTTAAATTTTGTAGCTAATATCTATCCAGATATATCGAGAATATGTAGCGATCCAAGGCCAGGAGGCAGGGAGAAGGGGTCAGGGCAGATCGCCCACGAGATGGACAGACCTCATTAAAACAGCCACACAGTCTTCCATGTCAGAGTGTTCCCGTAATGCGAGGAACCGATCAACGTGGAGAAGTATTGTAAGATCGGTAATTAGCCGCCGAGAAGACTGAGGACGGACAAGACCCTCCGTGTATCGCCATCTTATGAACCACGACCACTCTGTCAAGAGTGTCCGACTCAGAAGAAGCTAATATCTTAAGCATAAACCCAGAAGATAATACCATAGAATAATATCTCGATATCGATATAATATTATTTATTACCTTTGTTTTACTGAAATATTGAAATAGGAATTAAAATTATTGTTGTTAAGCATTTGTAAGTCTACTGATACTAATATTATAAATGCAAAAGTTTGGATGTTTAACTCTTGCAATATTTATTGCTCAATCACGTCTGAAGGTTTGAACAGATCAGGTTAAAATTTGCAACATAGTTAGGTTATGGTGGCATGATAAAAAAGTAGCTAATAGCACATAAGCTACTTTTTATCACATGAAAGAAACGGGTACGGGTACCGGGTAACGGGCGAGCACTGCTAATAATGAAATTTGTCTGTAGCTACTCAAACGTTATTATTATTGTTACAACTACCGGTCCTCCCCGGCTTCACCCGTGGTGCACATACATAGCCGACGGGATCACGTACAATCCAACGATGAAATAATTTTTGAAATCGGTCAAATAGTTCCAAGGATTAGCACGTTCAAATATCTATACTTAATATTATAAAGCTTGTTTGTTTGCGTTAATCTCAGGATTTCAAAATTCTTCCACCGTTATATATGTACGTAATCCCAGAGTGCTATAGGCTATATATGTACCACGAGCGAACCCGGGGCGGGCCGTTAGTTAGTATTAGAGATGGGCCGCGTAGGTACTCTGCATACTCGGCGGTATGTTTGATACTCGTACTCGGCCCGATAACTCGGTTTGAATGCCGAGTATTCTCTAGTTTAAGAAAAGCAATATTTGAAGTTACAATTAAAACGACAGTTTTAATCGAAAAGTATTATTATTAAAATTTTGGAAATCTTTGACAATCTCGATTAATAAAATCGAAATTATGCTAATGAATGAGTAGTAGCCTGTTTGTACCAAGTTTGTACGCGCGCGAAATGGGAATTTGATTTAACCGAGTTACTCGGTCAAATACTCGGTTGAAAATAAATTCAACAAAGTAAAACTCGGTTCTCGTAACTCGGCAAAATTGTTCCTCGGCGCATCTCTACTTAGTATAGATGTGGCAATGTTAGTTAGAAGCAACGGAACAGAACACGAGACGACACAAACCTACTCACCGACGGTGGCGGTGGGTTTGGCGGGCGCGGGCACGTCGCGGCGCGGCGCCGCGCGGCTCGCGTTCCGCAGCGACGCGTCCTCGAACTTGTACACGCGGTGCGGGTCCAACTCCGCTACGTACACCTAACACACAATACACATAATTACACTCTATAACACATGTTAACACCCTATACACATATTTCTTCGAACTTGTACATGCGGTGCGGGTCCAACTCCGCTACGTACACCTAACACACAATACACATAATTACACTCTTTAACACATGTTAACACCCTATACACATATTTCTTCGAACTTGTACATGCGGTGCGGGTCCAACTCCGCTGTGTACACCTAAGACACAATACACATAATTACACTCTATAACACATATTTACACCCTATAACACATGTTTACACCCTATACACATATTTCCTCGAACTTGTACACGCGGTGCGGGTCCAACTCAGCTCTGTACACCTGTGATACAATACACATATTCAATTCACCCTATACAAATATCCATGCTCGCCATCAAACTACAAGATCGAGTTCGTAACACTGAAATCTGACGAAGACACAAAGTGCAGGACCAAAGAGAATATAGTACAGGCGTCGGAACAGCAGCGACAAATCTGAAGCTAATTACTCTTTCTGTCACCTAATACCGAAACTTTAAAAAGTGTGATGACATCGGCAAACAACGCTTTTGATGTTTTACTAAAAAAAAACCTTTTCATAGTTAAGCTATTTTTTGTATGGAGAGGTGAAATCTCTGCCATTTTCTAAACATTTTTTCAACGATAATAGGTTTGTACTTCACCGCTACCTTGCCTAACATTAAGCGACTATGCGGTCCATGAAATCTATTCACTCTAAACTTTACTCAAGGCTTTGGCGACCTAAACACAGTAATTTTTTGAGTAGTGTCAATACGGTACACACTTTTTCAAAATTTGTCACGTCAAAACAGACAAAAAATAAGCAATAAGGAAAGTTTTTCGTCCTCCGACTTTTCGTAATTGAGACGATCACGTAGCCTCGTACTCACCTTATCCCCCGACGGCGACACGACCACGTCGTGAGGGTTGCTGAACCCGCCCTCAGGCGCGAACGTCCCCATAAGTCGTCCTGACGCGAAGTCGACCACGTAGCCTCGCACTGGCACCATGTCGCGGCTCGGGCCATTCACGATATACAAACGACCACCTGTAACATATCAAAATAAAAATGTTGATTTACCCCCGACTACCTTGGATTTGATATTTGTTATAGTATTCTGCGACTCAAATCCCTTCATTTGATACTCCTATTGAGGGAATTGTAAAAAAATGTTATTCGCACTTTTTGTTGTTGCAAGATGGCCTGGATTCGAAATGTAGGTATTATGGTGTATAGTATTCTACTAGTCACCTCCCTCAATATGGGTACCTAAGTACCAAATGAACCCTTTCGTTTGATACTCATATTGAGTGTGAAAAAATATTGTATCCGCCATTTTGTGGAGGCGGTCATTTTGAATCTATATTAACCAAACATAGCTAAGAACCACCGCAAGGAAACTGGTTTTCAAATATCAAAAAAAAAACGCATCGAAATAGGTCCATCCGTTTGAGATCTACGGTCCCATATACATAGATACATACACATAGATAGAGAGACATCGACGTCAAACTTATAACTTATAATACCTACGCCTCTTTTGGTCGGGGATAAAAATGATTTTTGTTGAATTATTTTTGAGCCAAAAAATGGTAAATCCGAACCAGTGATTGACGAAAATAAAGCATAAATCGCATTGACGAATAGTTTAATAAATCATCATAATGCATTCAGACTCATGTTACTTATTCCGCTGTATGTTTGCTCGATTTGTTTTTAATCACTGACGATCGTCATTTGTTTACAGATCTTACATTTCATTCATACATATTTATCTACCTGTATCAAACAAATTTAAAACTTCTTCGTTTTCCGTTACTTCTTGCCCCATTTACTTGAGGTTGGCATTCCGAGTCTTATCCACTGAGTACGATTATGTGGCGTGCCCTTCTCGATTTGAGCTTCTTTGAGGTCTTTCTGAACCGTTTTCGGCCAAGTGGAGTCGTATCGTAGTCTTCGAGTATTTCGAAGCATTACTGGGGCATGTTTCACCATATATTTGTCGTCTTTTCACGTAACGGTACCATTGTACCGCTTCTCTTTGACGTGCCAAAACTAGGAGCAACTTTGAAGCTACATATTGTGTAGTAATTCAATTTGAAAACGGTAAACAATAATAAATGATCAATGTTACACGGCCAGTTCTGAGACGATCTTCTTAGCATTCCATGGATTCACCGTGCGGGTGCCGGGTCCATCGTGTGGTAGAGAGAGAAATCCCGAGTAGATCCCGAGACTTGTGACTCGGGCGTAGGTTTAAGGGGCCCCTTAATGACGTACATCAACACTCACCTTCACTACTCGTGTTTCTCTCCCTACCCAGCCAAATCTGATATGAGACTACTAGTGCAGCTTTAGATACTCGTATAACTATTCGAATATTTACGTATAATATACTAACATACACATAATTTCGTATGTTCCTACATCCATTCAGAGTTTACCAAAAGCCAATGACAATTTCTTAACCGTGTTTGGATTTTTGAAGTAATAACTTCTTTCGGCGCACCACACACAGATTATTCGTGGGCTGTGAATGAAGCTCACCGTCACGCTCGTAAACGAAAGAAATGTTCAGGTGAACTCGGGACCTAACGCATTAGATGGCCATGGTAAGAAGACTTATTTAGACGACCTCTAAATAAGTCTAATAAATCTTCAGAGCATCTGAAGATTTATTCCAGACTAGCAGCAGGAAGGCTCCTGTTCCACCCGCGTAGTTTCCAAAGTATATCAAATTCTGAATAATAAGTTTTCACTTCTATCGTCAGTCCCTATGACTGCCAATTTTTTCGGATTTATGATTAGCATTTGTCAGGTCATAAGTTCAAATTCCTCCTGCACCTCTGATATTTCCAAGAGCAGTTCTACATTTGTCATTATCAAACAAGTTCTAAGAGAGATATTTTCCCATTCCTCATCTGCCAACTTGTACAATGACGTTCTAAAAATATGGAATGGATTTACTAATAAAATGTATACTTAAAAATACCGGTCCTGAATGTACTTATTCTAGGGTAGCCAACTCTATCAAACATCGTGATTTAACCGACGTGTTTCAATAAAATCATCTTTCGAGGGTATGTGTCACTTATCAACCCTGGTGTACATGGTGATGGTGTATTATAACCTTATTCTTGTAAGAGATCCAAAGTCCCAGCATTGGACATAAAACAAATAAAATTAAACTATACATTTTATCTTTCGAAGGTCGCATCAAATAACGATAAAAACTAAGAATAGTTCTAATCGTGATCGTTCGGAATGAATCATAAATAGAAATTATGCATGCATCATGCATAATGAATACATATATTATAAACATGTATTCATTATACATATTATATAGACTAGCTGGCTGACCCCGCAATCGATCTCCAGTCACTTTCATTATCAATAATCTGTGTTTATCAACTGATTGAAATGTCAAACAGGCATGACGCATCTCGAAGCGACTTTACGTCAGTAAATTTTTGGCGGTAAAATTATTGCAATATTGTTTATCTATAGGTACTACATTAATATTATACGTTTTTTGTTTGAACGAGCGAATCTCAGGAACTACTGGAGCGATTTCACCGTTAGATATGTACGAGATCCCTAAGTGCCTAAATGTTATCCATCTACCAGGGGCGAATCCGGGGGCGGACCGCTACTTCTTTATACAAAATAACGATACAAATATGAAAAGTGGAAGCCGGCGGGTAAAAATTTTGTACACATTTATTTTGTTACCAGTAAATTTTGACAATACCTGAACATTTTTGAAAAATAATATTGAGCTTAACTGAATAAAACTATACAGTTACAAAATACTTTATATTTATATATGTACCTAATATACATAATAAATAGCTGTTCTTAAACAATAAGACTCATTATATGCACATGAATATTTTATTTGTTATCCTATTGTTAAAAAAATATGATTAGGAGATAATTTTATCGGTGTAGAAATTGTATTTAAAAAACAAACAAAAAACATATTCAAAACAAAAAAAGAAGATTTCAGGGGACACCCGGGTTTGAACCGGGGACCTCTCGATCTGCAGTCGAATGCTCTACCACTGAGCTATATCCCCGATATCTAACTCGACGAAAGTATCGTACCTAAGCATTTTCTTATCAGTGACACATTTTTCCTTGTGTGAAATGAGATAAAACATGTACAATGTAGGGACATATTTTAGTCATTGCTATTTTTTTATACCTCTAAAATTATAAATGTTAGTTACATTGATCCCTAAAATAGATAATTTAATGAAAACTTTATTTGAACAAAACAATATACCTAGGTATTATGTAGTAGCAATAGCGAAATTGTGTTTACAATTTATTGTATTGGATTTTACAAAATTTTTGATTCCATGCTAGATGAAATCGAGTGCTACGGAATTCAGTGCCTTCTTTAATTGTATTTATTTATAATACAACATAATTAAGCATAACCAGGCTATGTTTCCACAGCAGGTACACAGGCCCTTCTCTGAAGACTGTGAAATAATTCACGCTGCCCATGTGTGGGTTACCAGATAACCTCGGAAGGTGTCTTAGAACAAATCGATTTCCTTACAATGTTTTTCTTCACCGTTAAATTTATTAGTAACGGAAAAATTACACAAAATCAAAGATTACACATACCACACATTTCTCAGTTATTCTACTGCCAATCAGTGATGTGTAAACATTACTGGGTTCCGATTTGTTAGGCAATGTGTCATATTAGAAAAAAATCCCGTTTATACGTTAAATTGAAAAATCGAATAAAATTTTACAAAATATCGAATAGTACAAAGGCTATTTTTACCGCAGGAAATCTACTGGAACGGCCACTACGTAGGTAAAATAATGGTGCGTTACTAGTTTTCACTCGACATATTGTATTATTATGGATACACTCCCCAAATTTGAGGCTTCGACCGCGCCTGTGTTGCTTATGTATTTCTAAAGCTTGAATCTAATTTAAACTCCTGATAATTCTAATCCCGGTATCTGAAAGCAATTTTGTTCTTTTATAGGCGCTAATCTCGAATTGCCAATAACAAAATTAACGATACCTTTAGCGGCTAAAGAACTGCGCAAGTAAAACCTTTCGTATTATCACTGATTCCTGTTTTAATCATTTTTAGAGTTTAATCGACTATATTTATTTAAACTAAAAATTGTAACATTAATTCTTCAATCGATCTTTTTTTTTTAATAAGAAGTGACGAGACGAGCAGAACATGTGCCTGATGGTAAGCAACATGCCTGCCACATAACAGCACATTGACACGCAGCTATTAGAACATGAAGAGTTCAGATCATTACCTACCACTGCACTGCGCTCATCACCCAGAGATCTAAGACGTTATATCTCTAAACCCTGTAATTTTTCTGGATTCAACTTAACATCCCAATATTTTTTCTTTTCAAACATTTTGAATAAATCTTGGGAGTACCACCGAAAAGTACGATTGGCGTGTCACATGTGCATCCGATATTCTAATTCAAAGTTATTACTTCATATAGCAAGTTTAAGCGTACCACGAAACGAAATATCATTTTTATTCATATGAATAAATTGTTTTCTTAAAGGCGCTGTACTGTGTTGTAGTTTGTCGTTCTGATAATGTAAATAAAAGTGTAATGTAAGTCATATTGGTGTGGAAACACCAATATGACTTACCAATGTATTACATCTTTACACCACTAACCGCAAGACAAGCTGTCGAAGACTGACTATACTGTTTGTATTCTCTGCATTTTTATTATAGTTTGCGATCTTAGGGACGACGATTTTGATTGTTTGTATTCAAGTAAACACATAAACTGGATATACAGTCATGAATCGCAACTGGTTTAACGTGACGTCATATCAACGTTAGTGTTTTGGCGGGAAAATTCAAAATTACTGTAGATATTATTGTAAATTTACTAATCGAAATTACAAATACTTTTAAATATTTTTTTTTATGGTAAACAAGCGTCAATCTTCAAAATAATAGCAATTCCGATTTTTTTTAACATCGCTATTGTTTATTTTTTTTTTTTTTGTTTTTTTTTAACTATAATAGGTTCGCACTTGACCACCATCTCGCCTGATGTTAAGCGATGATGAGATCTACGATGGAGCGTGCTTACCTAGAAAAAACCGATTCACTCTCGATTTGAAGACACCAAGATTGTAACCATCAGGGAAAACCCACTCAGGCAACGCATTCCACAACCTAGACGTTCTTATCACAAATGTGGAGTCAAATCTCACTGTTGGCACTTACCACTAGTAGTGGAGTACGCGACGCTGAAGAGCCGCCCCCCGATGAGCCAGCTGCTGTAGCTGTCGACGAAGGTCCCGTTGTCGGCCCGGAAGCACGACACGCGGCCGTGCTCGCGGTCCGCCACGCACACCAGGCCGCGCTCCGGCGCCACCGTCAGCGCGTGGGGCACGTTGAAGCTGAACGGGGACCCTCCGTGACCTGAAACATTACCATATCAGCCGAAATACTTTCTGAACTGAAAACTTCTTTTGACGCACCACACACTGATTTTTCATGGGCTGTGAATTTAGCTCAAGGGCCACGCTCGTCAACGAAAGAAATCTTTGAGTGGACTGGGGCCACTGCTAACGCATTTCTAGATGGCCACAGGCGTGGTCCGAAGGGGGAGGCACGGGGGACATGAAAAATCCAAATCATTACCTAGCACCGCACTGTGATCATCACCCGGAGATACAGGTTTTTTTTTTAATAAAGAGTGACGAAAGGAAGTACATATGCCTGATGGTAAGCAACATGCCTGCTACATAACAGCAAAGTGACACGCAGATATTGGAACATGAAGAATCCAAATCATTACCTAGCACTGCACTGCGCTCGTTTCCCAGATATCTAAGATGTTTTGTCTTTTAGCCCTGTAATTTATCTGGAAACATTGCTTCAAACCGGAACACAGCAATGCCTGCACACTGCTGCTTGGCGGCAGAATAACTGGCAAAGGTGTGGTACTTCCCCAGGCGGACTCTATACAGAGCTCTATCGTTAAAACAACGTATCCCCCAGAGATCTCCACAAAGACCGGTCTGGCGCCGCTCGTATCCAACGATTTCCCGTGATCTTCACCGCATAGTCAGTACATCTTAAATCATATTCCCGCAACATTAACATTGCCTGGACCCATGCATGTTTAGTACTTCTATCCCACCAAATGTTTGTAGTGGTAGGACTCTTAGCAGAGTCATCCTGGGGAAGTACCACACCTTTGCCAGTTATTCAACCGCCAAACAGTAATGCGCAAACATTACTGTGTCCCGGTTTGAAGGGCAATGTTTCCAGAGAAATTACAGGTCTTAGAGATATAACATCTTAGATCTCTGGATGACGAGCGCAGTGTAGTGCTAGGTAATGCTTTGGACTGTTCATATTCCAATAGCTGCGTGTCACTGTGCCATGTGGCAGGCATGTTGCTTGCCATCAGGTACATGCCCTGATATTTACGAAACTCTCTATTAAAAAAAAACGGTGTCGATATGAGCGCTTTGAAAGAAACCTACATTACCTACCTACAAATGGTACAGATACAGATACGACACGAAACAGTCACCTCATCTGCTTATTGTCATCACGACTGATTGCATGATTAAGTCTCCCAGAATACAACCTACCGATATAAATATTAAAAGCAGGCCATGTATTTAAGCATCTAGTAAAAATATTGACCCATTTTTAACGATAATGGATTTGCACTCGACTATCATCTCAACTGTTTTAGCCTCAGACCAACTATCTCAAACAGATCTCAAAGGTTTTAACACGCTTTTTAAACGACAACGCTGTCAACGATAGCACACTATCGTTATCTCAAAAAGTTTAAGTAAATACCTACATTCTACTAAATCTATGGCTCACTTAAACTAAATCGATTTAGAGTCGAGTTAAAAGTGAGTTTCTCAATTGTTTTAAAGTTGATCCATATTGACAGCTGATTTGTAGACGAATCACCTTTAAAGCGACATTATAAAATCGCACGAAACCTGTATCCTAGGCGTCAAGGCATTCATTTAAGACCTTGAGCGGTCTATAAACATAAACAACGACAATGATAAAACCAACTGTTTTCAAATGGCGTTTTTTAATGTTTGCGCGAAATTTTATCGATATCAGTTAGTTTCAGATATTAGCTTACATGTATAAAATTTAGCGGAACCTATTTATTTTTAACCCCCGACCAAAAAAAGGGGTGTTATAAGTTTGACGTCGATGTCTGTCTGTCTGTCTGTGTGTGTGTCTGTCTGTGGCACCGTAGAGCTCAAACGGTTGGGCCGATTTCGATGCGGTTTTTTTTATTTGAAAGTTAATATCCGTGCGGGTGTTCTTAGCTATGTCTGGTTAATATCGATTCAAAATGGCCGCCTCCACAAAATGGCGGACAAAATATTTCTTCACAACCTACCTCAATATGGGTATCAAATGAAAGGGTTTGACTAGCAGAGTACTATACGCTATAACAAATTTGAAATCCAAGATGGCCGCCACCACAAAATTATATAATTTTTTTCACTACTACCGCAATATGGGTATCAAACGAAAGGGCTTGACTTGTAAAATACTTTGCACTATGACAAATTTCAAATCCAAGATGGCCACTACCACAAAATGGCAAATTACATTTCTTTTTTCACAACTTCCTTAATATGGGTATCAAATGAAAGGGCTTGACTAGTAGAATGTTGTACAGATAACAAATCTAAGGTAGTCGGGGGGTTAATCAAAATTTTTAATTTTGTTCTTGTATATAATTTGTGACACAGTTAGATCATTTATAGTCTGGAATAGCACATAGGCTATTTCTATTGCGGGAAAAATTGCGAGATCGGGGACAGCGCGAGAAAAACAGGGGCGCTGCTAGTTTTACTATATTTTTTCAAACCATTTTTCGTTATGAAACCTCCTTATTAAAATACTAACAAGGAAAGATATATCCTCAAAAAAATCCGCAACCGGAAAAGCATCGAGTTAGTGCACATGTGTCAATTAATTGAGGTGTGTAGTGGAACAAATCAATCATATGATGGATGAGGATTTCACTAACAAACTGTATGTACGTTTATAATGACCACATTGTACATAGTTACGTAAATAACCATCCTCCCCCAATTTTCTAACGGACTCCTAGAAAAAGCAACATCGTTTCATCGTTGACGTTCCAAAGTCTCGAACGAAGAGCTTTGAATCTACTTTTGTGATAAGAACGTCTAGGCTGTGGAATGAGTTGCCTGAGTGGGGTTTCCCCGATGGTTACAATGTTGGTCTTCAAATTGAGAGTGAATTAATTTATAGTGAATAAATGTTCCATCGTAGATCGCATCCTCGCTTAAACTTCAGGCGAGATGGCGGTCAAGTGTAATCCTATAGGTAACTAATAGTTAAAAAAAAAAACTATGTTGGTTAAATAGGTAGGTACACTCCGCGAGGCATAAGCTGAGCTTTGCATTTGTGTGAGTGTACATGGATAGTGTAGGTGTGACAACCGGCCTTAGGCGCGGCGCCATTCTGTCTCGCCGCACTCCTGCCTGATTGGTGATCACTCACACTAATGCAAAGCTCAGCCTATACCTCGCGGACAAAATTTCAAGCTCCTGCCTGATTAGTGATCACTCACACTAATGCAAAGCTCAGCTTATACCTCGCGGAGTGTATAGGATATCGTTACTTAGGTACCAGTCTCAAATGCGAAAGCGTGAATGTATAGATGTGATGTTTGTTGCTCAATCACATCGAAACGTATAAACAGATCGGGTTAAAATTTAGATCACAGTTAAGATTATAGTCTTGATAAGCACAGGCTGGTGTTTCATTCCGGTAATATAACAGGAACGGGAATTACGTGTAAGTATGAAGCTAGTAACCAGGAATGGAATACATAAATACATACAAACTTATAAAAAATGTAGTCAATAGTCTAGAAATATAAAGGCTATATTTATGAAGTATAATTAGTTAATGAGCATAGTATGAGTATAAACCAAAGAGTTTACATACACTACGTATAGAGTTAGAACAAACGCTTTACACCGAAAGCACGGCCCCTCTACCCCCTAACTAAATCGGCTATGGCCTAGCTATTGCTGTCTCTATCTATTCAAGTATAAAGAAAAGAAAGGGCGACGTCAAAGCTTAGACAGTTTTCGTTCGGCGGTAGACCCTCGGGTCTGTCACTTTGTTGCCATAGCTAACACCTCATCTGCTTACGATTGGTACAACGGAAACGTACGGCAAAACCTGATCTATTTACTTATTCTTTTTTTTTTATATAAAGAGTGACGAGACGAGCAGGACATGTGCCTGATGGTAAGCAACATGCTTGCCACATAACAGCACAGTGACTCGCAGCTATTGGAACATGAAGAGTCCAAATCATTATCTAGCACTGCACTGCGCTCATCACCCAGAGATCTAAGATGTTTTATCTCTAAGCCCTGTAATTTCTCTGGAAACATTGCCCTTCAAACCGGAACACAATAATGTTTTCACATTACTGCTTGGCGGTAGAATAACTGGTAAAGGTGTGGCACTTCCCCAGGCGGACTCTGCTAGGAGTCCTACCACTACAAAAACACTACAAATGCTTTATCTAAGGTATAAGCCCAATACTACTAGTATGAGTATAACGCTAGAACAACTTACTGGTCCCCCAGTGCAGTATGATGGTCCCGTCGGGCGCCATTTTGAGTATGCGATGGTTGCAGTACCCGTCGGCCACGAAGAACTCCCCGGTCGCCAGCACGGCCACCGCGCTCGGCTTGCAGAAGTGAGAGAAATCGTCGCCGGGAACAAACCTGCGAACGAAGATACTCGTACAAGCTCTTACGAGTGCCCGATTGTGTGACGCAGACGACAATCTATACAAACCTATTATTTTACACTACAACAAGTTAATTGGCTTACAGGGATTTACACTTGTCTCAATTTAGTTGACTGAATTCATTGAAGTATAGCATACTGGTAGTATAGGTCGCTGGAAACTGCAGGTTGCGCAGGACCGTATGTTGAGGAAATCTAGGGGTGAGGCCTATGTTCAGCAGTGGACGTCTTGCGGCTGATGATGATAGCATACTAAATTCAAAAGCGAGGATGTCTTGCTTCTACCTTGCTTCTGAATTCAGTCGAATTCCTGCTAAATTTTTTTTTTTTTTTTTTTTTTTAAATAAAGAGTGACGAGACGATCAGGACTTGTGCCTGATGGTAAGCAACATGCCTGACACATAACAGCACAGTGACACACAGCTATTGGAACATGAAGAGTCCAAATCATTACCTAGCACTGCACTGCGCTCGTCACCCAGAGATCTAAGATCTTATATCTCTAAGCCCTGTAATTTCTCTGGAAACATTGCCCTTCAAACCGGAACACAGTAATGTTTGCACATTACTGCTTGGCGGTAGAATAACTGGCAAAGGTGTGGTACTTCCCCAGGCGGACTCTGCCAAGAGTCCTACCACTACTAAACTACTAATTAAACTACTAATTTGCTTCTGGATTCAGTCGACTAAATTTAGCCAAGTGTAATAAGCCTCCCTGTTGTGGAATCCTGCTGTTACGTTCGCTGGCTAAATGCGACTAACTGTTGTTGGTTATGGAATCGTGTCACATACCGATATCGTCACAGTGTGAAAACGCCTATTGGCTCCGAAATAGTTGTAACTTTTTATCGGAAATAAATATGTTTAGTTGCGAGTGTATGAGGGTGAGTTTGTGTGTGTGCGTGTGTGTGTGTGTTTGTGTGTGTGAGAGAGAAAGAGAGAGAGAGAATGAGAGCGAGAGAGAGACAGTGCGTGTGTGCTCACACGTACTGTCACCCTCACGGGTGTGTGAGGGTGAGTGAGAGTGTTTGCATAGGTGTGTGTGTTTGGATTAGTGCGAGTGAAAGTGTGAGTGGTGTGCGTGTGTATGAATGGGTTTGTGTATATTGATGGTTATGATTGATTCTGATATAAACCATATAATACTCACTTTTCCCCCAAAACCAGTTCAGGTTGCTTCCACTTGCCGACAGCAAACTTGAACACCTGATGCAATGCAACATCTGTCACAAACACATTTCCCTTGGAGTCCACTGTGATGCCATGGGGGATGTGGAATCTAGAACATGGAATTATTAATGTACTATATTGTTACAATACTGGGTTGACCAGAACATCTGACCTGAGAGGGTCACATTCAAGGCATCATCACACAAATACTACAAGTATAACGGTAAATGTTTGTGGGTTTGTAAGTGTGTATGTTTGTTCACATATATATCTGTTACAGGTGAACTACATAAATGCTAGAATATATGTTTTTTTTATTATATGACAATACTAGCAGGACATGTGCCTGATAGTAAGAAACATGTCTCCCTTTAACACAAGTGCCACACAGCTATTGGAACAGGAGTCTAAATCATTACTGCACTAGCACTTTTTCCCGCACAAACAAGATTTATCTGTCAAATCAGAACACACCTATGTTAAATATATTAAATCGATTGGCATATAGTGTACTTTTTATCACCTTTTAGATAGTGGTTGTTAAGCCACTGATTACACTGTGGGATGCCACTAGTTGAACAATAACTTTTATTATGGTACCAGATTCATACTCAAAAAAAAAGCTGTCTCAAACAAGCACTATAGCATAAGCAGCCCTCTTAACTCAATCACGTTGTTATGTCTGAACAGGCCTGGTTGAAATTTGGAACACAGATTTTAGTCTGGAAGAACACATAGGCTACTTTTTGTTCCTCCGGGAAAATCACAGGAAAGGAAAATATGCTATGCTGCTACTATCTCATAATTGGTGATACCAGTGGGTTGTTTATGTCTATAACTCAGATGCAGATCCACATAGATAGTGTCCACATAATGTTTATAGTTTATGTACCAAAAATGTTTTAAAATTTCCATAATGCATGCCCAAAAATAGGCAATGTTTTTAATATTTTTGGCACAGTAAGCCAATAGATATTTATACCTATTCTATTCTGTGTTAAATACCACAGATTTGTTTTTTTGCAAAATAAAGTGGGAAATTCAATACCTGATAGAATACCTCAAATTTACACAAACAAAAACTATAAAATGCAAATAGGCATGGAATATGAATGGCTACAGATTAAAGATTAGAGAAATTTGTAGAAACAAGGCACTGTTCTTTTATTAATAGAATTCTAATTTCAATTAAACATATTTATTATGTTTTTGCAGTTGATTTTTTCTTATTTATTTCAACTCTAAACTATTGATAAAGCATATACAGTTAATATTAATTCAAGGTTTAATTAAATTCACACAAAAAATCACAAAAATCAATTAATTTCCTGCAATGTAAAAGTTAGAACATTTTGTAAACATAATATTTGAAAAAAATTATAACTTACAAGTTCTCCCCCCACTGGTCAACCAATTCTCCTGTGTCATTGAACACCAGCACAGTCGAGTAAGGAATTGCAGGCTTCCCAATGTCTGTGTAAACATTTCTCTCGGTAAATGTGTTGATTCCCCAAGAGTTGGTAGCTCGATGGAAAACGTATAGCCGCCCTGAGTCATCTAACGCTACTCCAGACACTTGACCTATGCTAATCTCAGGATTAGGCCAGTTTGGAACCAATTTTGGTGCTAAAATGTAAACAATTACATTAAATATTACAACATTTGACAATGTAATAAGTCTAGTAACATTGACAATTACCAACAATAAAAATAATTAATATAAAATGATAATTTCTTAGTAACAAAGCAAAATTGTATTGGTAATGTTTATTTTACCAACCATGTTCCAACTTGGTAAGAGCAGTTTTAATTTTCTGTTGACCATCGTAATAATCTTGAGGATAATATCCCCGGTTCTGCAAACTGTTAACAACAAATCAATAACATAATTAAATTATTACGTATAAATAAAAATATATGGACATAGCTCTTCACAATTAATTGTGATAAATTGAGGACTTACCCTTAGTCCAGATATACAATTTAAAATACACAACAGCACTACAAATAATGAAATGTTAAAAAAAGCTGAAACTTCAAAAATAAATCTCATTTTAATTTAAGTATTATAACACGTGAAACTTTTGTTTTCACTATCGATCCGACAGATTTTTAACAAAATCAACAAGTACTCTACTACATTGATAAATTGCAAATGACATCTACAAATCTAGTAGAGGTGTGCACCTCATACAAGAGTCACCTCAAATGTCCCATACAAAATGATAGAATGTCCCATCACCTCAAAATTACATTTTGTCCCACTTCAAATGAGGCACGAATTGTCGCGAATAGCACGCATTGGCCTGCGCGTTGTTGTCTCGCTTACATTATTTATGAGCGAGCGAGAAGCATTAACGTACCAAGCGCCTCAAATGAGTGAGCGGGACAACCAAAAAAAAAGTTAGGTTATTGTTTTAGTTTGAATTTTGAATTGAGTAATGCGACGCCAACAACGTAGAAAATTTTAATAACACTCTGCTGTTGTATTTATCTAGAACGTATAAAAAATGAGTATTTAAGTATTGGCATAACAACAAAATTTTAAACAACGCAACGTAACACTACAATATGTAAAAAATAAACTAAATCAGTAAAGCTAAGTACATAAACTGTTTTATTACACCTTTTATTTTATTTTACTTTCAAAGATATCGATTACTTTTCATACATCATAGTACCTCATGGCGTTTTGTATGTAATACAATGTCGCAGTAAAGTAGTAACTCAATTTGTAGAATGTCACAATTACAGCTCAACTCGTATTTGTAATAATAATGTCACAGTATGCATCAAGTCACAGTCTAATGATAATAGCCATTCTCCTCATATATGAGGTAGTACAATGAGGTGGGACAATGTAACACTTCAAAATTCGAAATGAGTTACTCATACAAACTCATAGTAAAGGCATGTCCTACCCAACTCTAAAATCTACATCTATTTATTCTATGCTATGAGCTATGACGTATTGACGTAGTAGGCTAGTAGGTACAAAAGTAGGTAGGTACCTACACTTTCGTAAATATGTACACACTACACACCACAGCGGAAGTAATCACTACCTACGCTACACACTATGAGCTACAAGTGATGTATTCTCAATTCTCAATATAAGATACATTTTTTATTGAGAAATATACGGTAATCTCCGTTATCTCAATAATTCTAGTTTGAAAGTTTGATGCGTGCGGTTTGACGCTATTAGCTAGAGAGGGCTACAACTACAAAGCTACAAACGATGGCGGCTGTCCTTCGCGATAAACGACTCCCATCAAGTTTTTATTTTAGCAATGTTCGTAGATAATAAAATTAAACATTGGCACCACCTTTGGTCAAATAGAAAACTATATTTGATAGGAATATTTGAATTCTGGAAACGCGTCATCAGCCATATTCAGAAGAAACAAAAATAATTTCAAACTACCTACCTACCTACCGGATCTAGGGTGCGAGGGGCAACCCGGGGCCCGTGCCCCGGGCGGCACGCGCCAGGGGGCGCCAAATCCAGGGGGCGCCAAATTGAGCGACTCCATCAGTCCATCACGTATTTCAAGTCATCGCCGTAATATCCGATCCAAAATTATCATTATGAATCATTCGTCATGGGGGTGTTAGGAGAGCTAGATACTCGAGGGGAAAGAAAAGAAGGGCATGCTTCAGAGGGACATAGCCCGTTATGTCGCTCTTGCGCATGGTGCATGCACCGTTCCGCATGACGCAACTATCTATACTAAATATCTACCTACTTGAACTTATTTTTTGTGAAAAAATCGCACGGTTATTGTTAAAAGAAAAATATGTGTGCGCTTAAGGCGGCCACTAGATGATCATTTTGCGCAATATTGCGAATTGTTCAATATAATTGGACATTTAGGGTTAACATTGAAAATTACACAATGATTGAATGAAAGTTTGAGCTAGTGTAATTTTTATTGCTCCATATTTTTTCATTGCGTCGTGTAGGGTCAGCTTTGCACAATATTTATCAGTCTGTTACTCGTTTTGACGAGGAAGGAGTACACGTATGGCGAAAATGCAGAAGTTAAGGAAACAGAGATTATCTACGCATATGCGTATCCAATGGTAGGTACTCGTACCTACAGAGAATTGCCGTTTCTGTGGAATATCAAGAGCAAGTAATACGAAATGAAAGAAACGCGATATATAAATGTTTAGTATTAGACATTGTTGTCTAAATGCAAAAATGTTTTGTCTCTATGCCCGGTAATTTCACTGAAAACAATGCCCTGCAAACCCGAACACAGTAACACGTTACAAACAAAGGCAAGCAAAGATTTCCAAACACTGTATTACATATGTACATATATGTATAGCTGCAGCTAAATCTTGTTGAGAGATATTTTGTTCGCGCGGTCCTTACGGAATCAACATCCTTCTCCGACTAAACACGAAAACATTGAGTGGTTCGTTCGTCTAAAATATAAAAAAAATTAACCCGGTTCGGAAATAGGGTTTGACGTTTGACTAGCAAATTTTTTAGTGTTTGCTATTTATTTATTTTATAAGTATTTCGCTAAAAATGCATATGTTGCGTTTAAAGTGTATGTGTGAGTGCTGTGATGAAAATAGGTATCATTTTGTGTGTTTACGTAGTGTTACTGCTGTGATAAAACAGTAGTACGAGTATATTACAACAAAAACTGTTTTGCAATGGATGTGAAATGGAAATTTAATATTTCGTGACAAGTTCAATTAATGACATTAGTGTGGTAAGTAGGTACCTAGAGGTGAATGTGGGTGTACCTATAAAAAGATATAAATATAATAAACACAAGTTCACAGGGACTATATTATCTTTTTCGCTCTGACGCGCTTGTTCACTGTATTTTGTTTCTCGCTCTAGCCTCCTGAGTTCATCCGAAAATTATTATCATACCCGAGCGTGGCGGTAAAATTCATTTTACAGCCCACGAACATTTTGTCTCAACGCGCCTAAAGAAGTTTTCACTTCAAAAAATAGTTTTAAATAATGAATCTGGTATTCAAGCAAGCACTGACATAAATGCTACATAGGTACATTGCTGGCAGCACTGTAAACAATGTTATCAACTTTTAGCCCGGGGACAACTTATGATGAACGGTCTGTAGGGGGGCTTTACAATTCCTAATGTATTTGTATACCTATGTCGAGGTGTGTAGTAATCAATGTATGAGTCCGCGCCACCACTGAAGTCCGGTGGCGGAATTGTAGTACTACAAAACTTAAAGGTTGTCATTCCGCAATCATTGAGGTTTGTAATCAATGATTGGAGTATTCGACAATGGCGCGCTAATCGTTTATGGTGTTGAGTGACTTGAGTGGTGGCGCTAAATCTATATCAGTCTTCGAGAAATGAAGATGTCAGTATGTAATACATACAATAAATGACATTGAAATAATGTTAGAGCAATGACAGACAATTTTTAATAAATTTAGGCCTTACGAAGATTTATTTAGTCGGCAAACAGTTTGAACTTTGAACTACGAGCACCGGTTGACGTAGACTTAGAAACTCACTCAAGTGATCGGTATTTGTGACTCTAGTCGTGACTTAAGGCTTGTTCGCAATAAGGCTTGTTCGCATTAGGCTAGCAAATTAGTCTAGTAGAGAGTAATTTAGTAGCTAAAATACTCGCTACTATTCAAAAATCGTTCGCACCGTGCTTTAGTACAGTTCACAAGTGAGTAGCGTTTCGCAACATGAAGATCCTACAACGCATTTGTTTGAAGTTATTTTTCTCTCCAGACTAATTCGACAAGTTCGAACCTGTTTAATCGGCGAGCCAATGAGCGCACCGCTCGCAACGAACGCGTGGTGGGGGGTGCTACTCGCCCGTTGAAAATAGAACAAAATGGATTGACTCGACTAAATCACTTCCTAAATTACTCGACTAAATTTTCACTGTTCATACACGTTTAGTTGCTAAATTACTAGCCTAGTGCGAACAAGCCTTTAGGCTAGTAATTTAGCCTAGTGGCGAGTAATTTAGCAACTAAACGTGTTTGAACAGTGAAATTTTAGTCGAGTAGTTTAGGAAGTGATTTAGTCGAGTCAATCCATTTTGTTCTATTTTCAACGGGCGAGCAGCACCCTCCACCACGCGTTCGTTTCGAGCGGTGCGCTCATTGGTTCGCCGATTAAACAGGTTCGAACTTGTCGAATTAGTCTGGAGAAAAAATAGCTTCAAACAATTTTGCAAATACGAAATTGTCTGTGGAATAACTTATTTTATTGATCACACAAATTTCCTCATTCACCTCTTCTAAAATAGCCATTACGATTCGATAAGATTAGCTTATTCATTCATTTTTTTTTTTTGCGTTGTAGGCTCTTCATCTTGCGAAACGCTACACACTTGTGAACTGTCCTAAAGCACGGTGCGAACGATTTTTGAATAGTAGAGAGTATTTTAGCTACTAAATTACTCTCTACTAGACTAAATTACTAGCCTAATGCGAACAAGCCTTTAGTGTAAAGTGCTTGTTTAGTGCTAGTGAGATAAATTACTTGAAATTCAAAAATTTCTCCCCTTGAAATGTATAATCTATAATCTAATGTTATATTATGTTGACACATTTAAATACAAGTGTATGAATGAGGCGTTTTCCGACGAGATAAAAAAATGGTTCCAAAAAACGACGATAGGAGGCACTTGTAAATTTTAGATTGCGATGTCAATGTCAAAAGCCACTGAGCCATATAGTGAGGGACTACTGGGACTGGACTGACTGAACCTAGTTCGCATACCTGTGTCGAACTAGTTCGCTCCTATCTTTCGTTCGTTCGGTCTTTTTCAGATATTTTAGAGGACAATATTGCAATTTTTAATTCATACTGCGCTCCAATATTTAACTATTTCATGTTATGTAAAATACTTTAGTATTTTACGTAACGTTTTCATTCATTTCACGTGAATTAAGAAAAGTTCCGGCTGTTCTCGTCGTGAGAATGGCAAATGCCGATTGGGATCTTATCGTTTCGAAAATATGTGCGTAATGCCGCTAACTTAAAACGGTTAAGGAAAACTTCGTGAGGAAGCTGACATGTACCTAGAATTTTTCGAGGTCATGACTGTGTCATCCACCAATCCATACTGCACCAGCGTGATGGATTAGGGTCTTGACTCTCTTTTTGCAAAAGAAGGCCCTGAGTCTCAGAAGTGGGAGCAATTAGTGGGCTGCTTATGCTTTTGCTACCTGATTGTAGATGTCTACGATTGTTGTTATTTGCTATTGTTGTGTTGTTGGTTGCTATTGCTTAATAACATCTGTAAAATCGGAAACGCTTTGTTTGATTTAAAAAATTTCACCAATCTCAATATACGGATATTGTCAAAACCTTAGATTCGGATAGAAATGTTAAGTAATGTTAGACGTAACATAAGCGCCATCTATCATTTCTATGTTTTATCTCTTCAAAATGTCTAGACAATCTGTATCTCGAAAAAAATACGTGGTAGAAGTGATCCTTTAGAAATGCTTAACGTTCTTTTTACTGCAGCTTTTTCGTCTCATTGTTGTCTCATGTTTGATTTTCAAATCACAACGATGCTAAAGAATTGTTCACAAAATACGAAGTCTAATAAAATCGTTGAATACGTAACATACAATTCAGGTAAGAGTGAACTAAATCAGTCAGTTGACCATGCGGCATTACTGAACAATAGTGGATCGCCGAAAAATAACGGTCACGGAACAAGATAATCGATGAGCTAATTCGCATAGTTCACTTAAACTTAAGGAGTGGTTCTCTAATACTCGTCGTTTGGTAACTAATGTCCCAACACTATTATTTTTTTATTTATTTTTGGCCATGGATACATTGGATACTAGTCCTTCAGCCGTAGATAAATATTTTCGTTTCAGTGTTGCCATTTATATTTTTTAATCTTCCTTTTACTTTTGATTAATTTGTGTCTCTGCACCGAGAGTTTTAAAGATTTTTATTGAAAATCGAATTTTATTGCATTATCAATTTAATTGACTATTTCCAATATTTTAACACTAAAAAAGAAGAAAATTTGTTTTAGTATAAAATTTTTTCTTCGAGTATTTAGGGTTTATAGAAGGTAAACAAACCAAACACATCAGCTGAGCTGAGAATAAAATTATAATTTACCTAAACTACGTGATGTGTTTGGGAAACCTCCAACATTTTTAGTTATCGCAAATAATTTAGATGTACACTTATTCCCTGAACATTGGGAGGAGGCTTCATAGTAATTACACTTTTGAGAGTCTATGGTACAGACAAATCTTTTTGAAATTTCACGCCGCCATCTAGTGCGTAATTTGGAACTATTTTTGTCTCGTCGGAAAACGGCTCATTTGCTAGTGTTTATTACTCTACAGTCCGCAGCTTTTTTTTTTTTAAACGAAAGAGTGACGAGACGACCGGGACATGTGCCTGATGGTAAGCAACATGCCTGACACATAACAGCACAGTGACACGCAGCTATTGGAACATGAAGAGTCCAAATCATTACCTAGCACTGCACTGCGCTCGTCACCCAGAAATCTAAGATCTTATATCTCTAAGCCCTGTAATTTCTCTGGAATTATGTAAGTTTAATTATGAACAAATTTTTGTCTGTATCGGCCGGAAAAAATTGTTAAAATATGCGATCAAGCGGTTTTCAATAAATACCACTAACAACAACCTGTTTAAAAAATAACATGCTGTCAATGGTGAGTATTGAGTGTCATTGTAGTGTCATTATAATTTAATTTTTTAGCTGTCAGGTAGCCTTAGGCTGTCACCTCGCAATGGAGAATTGAACGTGTCTGTGAAAACAAAATCCCTTTTTATTATTTACTTGAAATGCTCTCAGCACTTTAGCAGTTATCCAAAAATTATTTACGATTATGTTCGCTTTGTGTGAATTATTTTTTAGTTCAAATTCGCTGCTGAAACATGGAAGAGGTAGGTTATACACACCATATTTTGGTTGTGTCATGACCAAAACAGCGTTTCATTTCTTTTTATTGTGCAATTTTCTCGTTTTTCAGGAACTTAACGAGCATGATTTGGAAGAAAGGCTATATGCTATGCTGCATCATGTGGACGAGACACAGAATAACTTGAATGAAAGCCATCCAAGCAAACTTGACTTAATACAGTTGGTGGAGAATGGGCCTCGCAGCACCGTGCGTCGCTACTGGCGCACGGGTCCCGATATCACCCCATACCAAAAAACAAACACCGCTAAGGAACCCATTGCACCCACTGTTGCTATAACCACCCATGATCCTACTTCACCTGCTGGCAATAAGATTACAAAAGAACCAACTACACCTGCTTTAACTAAGACCGCTCTGTCACTGGATAATTCTAAAACAAAGGAAGAAAGAAGCCCTCCTAAACCACCATCACCTGTAGATTTAACCATATTTCAGTCTCCTGTACCACAAAATGTGAAAAAAACAATTGAATTTCTGGACCATGAAGAAGAAAATGCTGTGGTTTTAGAAACAAGTGATGAAGATGAAGTTGTAGAAATTGCATTACCTCCAAAACCAACCATTACTATTGAGAGTTCAGATGACGATGAACTTGACCCTAAGAAGCAAAAGTCACCACATAAACATGAGCTCAAGCTCAATTCTTCTGATAGAGCTGTCTCAGCAAGTCCTGTTCCATCTGTGGTCTCGTCTGTTTCGGATGAATTTATTCGCGGTGATTGCATAGCTCTTAACATTTCTTCTAAACATCCCGACAAACACAGCTTTGATTTCAGCCTCCATGGTTCTGATTTAATTGTTCAAACAAATGCGTCATCAAAGAAAAAGAAAAGAAAGAAAAACAAAGAAGCAGTAACATCCACACCCATTGTTACTCCACCGAAACCTGCCGAAGTAGTGGAAGCATGTTTTGCTACACCAAAGGGCAAAGCAAAAAATTAAAAACAAAGAAGCAAACAGCTATTCACGGAAAAGTCTGCGCCTAATCTGGATATCTATGACTCGGACAGTAATCTATCTACTGCAGACTCCACGAAAAACAAAAACCTTTACACGGTAACAGAAAAAAAGTTTACCCTCTGTGGATGTTTATGAATCAGACTCAAATCATTCAGAAATTTTAAAAGAAAATAACACGGACCAATCTAAGGATAAATATGTGATGGAGGCATACAGTTCCGACAGCAGTATTTCCAACGATAAGCCTAAGGAGAAGATTGTAGCCAGTTCTAAAAAAAGTTTAAACCAGCCTGATTCATCTGGAACCATTGACTTGACTGGAAATGATGCATATGTTACACTAGATGATACGGGGATCTGTGATGACAGCATTGTAATTGGCAATGTCACAGGCTTCACGGAATCTTTGGATTATGGAGATGACGATGAAAATCGACCTAAAAGTGACATATCTAAGTATGTGTCGAGTAAAATGCCCTCAATATTGAATGATAATCTCGATTTTGACAATTTGAAAGGAAACGAGAAGGTTTGCAAGAAAAGACGGTACTCTCTCACAACTCTTCGAGCAGAAATGGAGAAATTTTACAATGAGAGCTGGGGCGGAGAGGACTTCAACCATAAGGAAATAATGAAAAACATGTCTCGTAAGTTTTTCCTTCTTTTGTTCCTAAAACGATCACATTGTAATAGAGTAGTTTTAATGGTATCTTCAGGATCCAGTTGAGGTTATTCTCCGGGCCACATGTTAGATAGTGATTTGAACTTATTTCAATACTTCTGTGGAACTGTGGTATTATTATAGGCAGGCATCTTGCTTTGTGTGATTTCAGGCTATAATCTTTAAACATACAAAATTTCACCTAAATTCTTCTATACACATAAACTATTGCAATTAGTAGTGGGATTATTTTATTAATTAAATAGAGAGATGAGTCAAGAAAGATGTTTGATGTTGTTTAGTGTTGAAAGATCACCTCAGTAACATTACTTAGCAAACATCAAGCATTAGATTGTGCCGTTATTGGAAACTTTAGCATACTTTTTATTAATTCACCTGATGTTTGGTGATGGTAAGTTCTATACTAGAACGAGTATCTAAAGCTGCACTAGTAGGCTCATATCAGATTTGGCTGGGCAGGGAGAGAAAAACGAGTAGTGAAGGTGAGTGTTGATGTACGTCAGAAAGGGGCCCCTTAAACCTACGCCCGAGTCACAAGTCTCGGGAACTACTCGAGTTTTTCTCTCTCTGCCACATGATGGACCTGGCACCCGCACGGTGAATCCATGGAATGCTAAGAAGATCATCTCTGTTATATGGTTTGATATGTAATGTTAAATTATCAGTGTATATTATCTGAATATACACTGATAATTTAACATTACATATCAAACCTTATAGTATTATTTTTTTAAAGCTAAGCGTGGTATTTATTCCTTCTTGATTTCAAATATATTGCAAAATATCTGTAGGATGAGTGAATTTCATTTATGAGTGAATTTTGTTTAGGGCATGTGTCATTTACTAACTCAGTTTCGTGAATTATGGCTGAGACTCTTCTAGTGAGAGGAAATCTACTTTGGACTTTTAGAAATATTATTAAAATTACACATGTATGTGTATACATATTGAAGTAGACTGTGTTGAAAGTAAAGATGACTTAAAAAACTGTTTAGTAATATACCAAATTTATTATTTGTAGGGCTATTACTTAATTATTTTCAGTTAGTTAATTGTGTCCCAGAAATTATTATATAAGTATAGTAGTAATTTGCTAATTATATTAAAAAATTTGCTGATCTTCTAAAAATTAACAATTAGTTAATTTAAATAGGAATAGCAACATAATTTAAATTTAAATAGCAACTGTGGGGTGCTGCTACCAGCACCCTTTAACTCTTCTTTATCCGGGATAGCAATTAGTCTATGTATTATTGCCACTTAAAATTCGTCATAGCAGTAAACAAGGAATACACAAAACCACTTGAATACAATGTAGGACTATTCCAAGGGTGCTGCTTATCACCAATAGCATTTAATATAGTTATAAATATTTTAGTAGACAAATTAATATCCCGGGAAAAGAAATGGGGCTACCAGTTTAAAATCAACAATAAGCACACTGAGTCAATCTTGGCCTTTGCAGACGACCTTGCAATACTTACACGCAATCCCAAACAGGAATTGTTGAACGAAGTCGATGAGTTCTGTACATGGACGGAGGGAATCAGGACAAAACCAACTAAATGTCAATGTCTTTGTCTGGGTAGACGAAATACCAAATATTCTTCTTACGGTCCGGGACTCTCCATAAGTGGCCAAGGAGTTGCCACAATTGCAGAGGCAGTGCCTTTCAAAGCTCATGGAAAAGCTAGATGCCAATGTCATAAAGATATTGAAGTCATGGTTCGGATTGGCACATCCGGCTGATCCCTCTACTCTTTTTAGGGATCACAATAGTTTTGGGCTGAAACTAAAGAAACCGTCTGAACTTTACAAACACCTAAGAGTTACAAAAACGCATGTTTTGGGAAAGTCACAAGACAAATTAATTACATCTCTCCCAAAAGACAAAACTGCTTCAGACCTGGAATCTAGACTTCAATTCCATAAACAATTTATGGCAGGTGCACAAGTAAATACTGCTGGGTTGGGTACGAGGAAGAAAAGGGAAGACCAAGACATGGTAAAAACCTTTCTACAACAAGACGAAAATGACGGTTACAAAGTGCACGATATGAATTTAGAAATGCAAAGTGAGTGGTTAACCATAGGTGAGTTCTGTATCCCATTAGCTCTAAAGTAGTGCACCTTGATCTACGACTGGTCTCCTGCCTTATTAAAATTTTATCTAAATGTATTCCAAATGACCCTCCCTGACCAGAGTAACTTGGTAAGGTGGGGAAAAGCCTCTGAAAAATGTTGCTATACTTGTGGAGAGGCGATATGTACAGCAAGGCACATATTGGTGGGATGCAAGGTGCTCCTTAATGGGGGGTCATTACTCACGGCGCCATGACAGTGTACTTGAAATCATACGTGAAGCCATGAGCCTTTCAGTAGCTAGAGCCCAAAAGGGATTGACGACAAACAAAAGACAAATTAACTTTGTAAAAGAAGGCTCAACTTCAAACTCCAGGCACAAGCCTTACTCAATCCTGGGTACAGCACCGGATTGGACTATTTTAATGGACACGTATGAAAGGCACTACAGGATCCAAGAGGATGTGGGTGTTTCGTCATCCATCATAGTCCTTGTAGAACTTACCGTACCGTGGGAAACTAATATACCTAAAGACCACGCGATGAAACAAAATAAGTATTACGACCTCCTAAACGAATTAACAAAAAACGGCTATGTAGTTAGTTTACAGCTCTATCTGTTCAGACGGTCCAATGTGATTGAGCAAAAAAACATCAAAACATTGACATTTATAATATTAGTAGGATTGTTTATAGCGACAAACTTCTTAGCATTCGATGGATTCACCTGCAGGTGCCGGGCAAATATGTGCAATCGTGCATACGAAAAATTTAAACCAATTTCAAATAATATTAAATATGTTAGGCAGGAAATGTACCATACAACAGTCAATAATATCATATAGTCACTTGGCTAAATTTAGAGACTGAATTCAGAAGCAATTTAGAAGTAAGCAATTCTCTATTCTGAATTTAGTATGCTAGATTGAATGTTATTGCACTACTATACTGAATTCGGTAAGGACTAAATTTAGTCAACTAACTTTAGACATGTTTATTGCGCGCAATCAGCCTTTAAGCCAGTTTTGTAATTCCGGAAAACTGATTACCACTACACAATTTTTTTCTTTCTATGTATATGTTATTTTTATATTAATTTTCAAATCCATGTTTCAGGTGACAAGAGTCTATGGGCCATCGATCCAAAAGATAGAATGCAAATAGCCCAAAGGAAAACGAAGTAAGTTGATTGAATCAGTGTTTTTTATTCAGGTTCATTTTTATTATTATTTGTGTTCAAGTTTGGTTTGTAAATTATTACTTCCTCTTTGTTTTAAGTAGGACATACTTTTACAATTTAAATCAAAGGGTGGCTCAACTTTGTACAATGTACTAGTCTTTGAACAAACAATTCTTGTATAAATGTATGTGTATAAATAACTCAATTTCATAACTGGCTCAAAACATTTAAATTAAATTTTATATCCATATCTGTGGGTGTATCCATGTATGATAAATCAATATAGCTAGGTATGATGTTATATGACAATGTGGTCTACTATGCACATGCTTCTTCAAAAAAGGAGGTTTCTCAATTTGACCGTATTTATATATATTTTATATATTTTTTTGGTTTTTTTTATGTGTGTTCGCGGATAACTTCGTCGTTTATGAATCAATTTTGATGGTTCTTTTTGTGTTGTAAAGAAGATATTCCAAGAGTGGTACCATGTTAAGGAAACCAGGATCTGATAATGACATCCTAGAGAAATCGAGGAAAACTTTTTTACTTTATAAGTTTTCTGTTGAAAGTCGGTTCTTTTTTGTTAAAATTATATAGTATAGAGTGACAAGATGAGTAGGATATGTGCATAAGTGTCACGCAGCTCTTGGAATATGAAGAGTCCAATCATTACCTAGCACTGTACTCGTCACTTAGTGATATAAGTTGTTTTCTTTATATGCTCTGTAATTTCTCTGAAAACATTGCCTTTCAAACTGGAACACAGTGATATTTCCAGGATTCCACATTACTGCATAATACTAGAATAACTGAAACACAAGACATTGGTGAAATTATGTTATAAAACCAAATGAAAGCCAAGTTAAAGGTAGAATAACTCTGCCAAAGGTGTGGTACTTCTCCAGGCAGACTCTCCAAAGAGTCCTCTACAAAATTAAATTACAATACAATGCACCGTTTCTGTGGACTCATTCATTTTTTCAAACAATCAATTTTCTAGATTGAATACTAACAACTAGAGTGAATGAGACTGACGTGTGTTGTTTGTCTCCCCCAGATGCAACTACTGCAACCGAGTGGGTCACCGCGACGACATGTGTCGCCAGAAGCCGGCCGTCTGCTACATGTGTGGCAACACCGGCCACTACGAGCCACGCTGCCCCACCAAGATCTGCGTCAATGTGAGTACACAGTACACACCTACCTCTTTACTGGCAACCCTCCCTGTTTCGTAGTTCCTTTTACGTTTTCTTTTTGCGATAAAAAGCCTAAAACGCCTATATGCTATTCCAGACTAATCTGTGTTCCAAATTTCAACCTGATCTGTTCAGGTGTTCCAAACTGATTATTAAACATTGAAACAATGTAAGTTGACATTTACTACATGATAAATAATAATCTTAATATATATAAATCTCCTGTCATGATGTTTGTCCGCGATGGACTCCTAAACTACTTAACCGATTTTAATCAAATTTGGACACCGTGTGCTGTTTTATCCAACTTGAAAGATAGGATAGTTTTTATGTCGATTAATGGCCTTTATGTGACAATATCCGAGCGAAGTCGGAACGGGCCGCTAGTAAATAAATAAATAAATATTGGTGGACAATTCACACACAATACCATCTGACCCCAAACTAAGCAAAGCTTGTGTGATGGCAGCCAGATAGCTGATATAATACTTATATAGTTTTAAATACATACTTATTATACATTAGTCAGATTACTATAATTAAAGACTAGTATTGCTATACATTTTCATGTTTTAACATATGGTTTATTTATGTAGCAAAAAGCATTTTACCAGCAGTCACGCATATTACTCATCCTCTACATCATAAAAAATTGGCAGTTAAAAGAACTGCCAGTAGAAGTGATAACTTAAACCACAGAATTTGATAGCTCACTTTGGTAACTATGCGGTTGGAACTGGAGGGCGTGGGATGACCTTGATCATCTAGAAATGCTGACGCATTTCTAAATGGCCATGGTCCTTCCTGTGTTCACTCGAAAATTTCTTATCATTCCCGAGCGTGAGGCTAGAATTCAATTCACAGCCCACGAAAAATCTGTCTGTGGCGCGACAAACGAAGTTTTCACTTCAGAAAGTATTTTATTTTTTATTTATTATTTTGCCGCTCCACAGACTCTGGGGTCCTTGTCATTGCAATTATCTTTTTTTACAAATTTCTTGGATTAGGAGAAGAAAAGGAAAATAGGGGAGTGTTGTGAACATTTAATTCTAGTACTAGTCCGATTTCGTCTGTTGAGCCGATCACTACTACGATTCCGATAGTAATCGACTCGACATCGTCTTTTGCTTAAGCCGCCTCCTCCCGGCGTAGAGCCTCCAGCAACACTTCAGAAAGTATTGTTTGGCAGTGTAATAACTGTGTGTAAAGTGTGGTACTTCTCCAGTCAGACTGTCATCATATCACCATCATGCCATACCACTCTGCAGCTTATGTGGTGATTTATGGTCCTTCCTTCATTCATGAGAAAAAATCTTCGTTTCCACTTCCATTCTAGATTCATACATTTGAAAATTAAACAAATATTGAATTGGTAAAGTAAAATATTATTTTAATTAGTCTTTAAAACTTTTCATGTATTGCGGTCATAAGATAAGATAACATTTAGTGACAAATTAAAATATACATTAGAATCGGTAACAAATTCAATTAGATACCAATTTCTTAACATAGTATTAATGATCGTCATTCGTTCGTCATTAGCAAAATAATATAATTTACATTGAAAATATAAAATAATGTGTGTTACAAAATTAATAAAATGCCGTTTAGGGGCACTACTGTTACTATCTATTATAGATCTATATATTATTGTGGTAATATAAGTAGGTATGTACAGTCTTACAGAGTCAATTACTTGTTAGCGTAATAGAACCACCAATACTACTGGTAGTTAAAATTTATATGTTCAAAGCTGTTTGACTTTTCTTTCAAATAAGAATTATCCTGGTTTTACTTAATTAAAAAACTAAACAGAGATGGTTTTAATATCTACTTTCTGGCAAATATTAGACAACTCTACCAAAGTTAATGGGTAGCCTCTTGCCAATGCGAGTCTGTATGGTATCTCTCCGATCTTTTGTTTCATCTAATGAATATTAATTTTATTATAATTTATATTATCCCTGGTGTACACCCACAATGACCCAATTGAGGGACTAAGTGCGGAAAAGGCCCCATCTAACTAACTATTCCTGGTGTACTTGAGAGCTTCAAATACATAGAGTGCAATCAATGTCATAATTTTTTTGCTTTCTAAAATGTTCTCGCCAACTCTCCTTAAACTTCGCATTATAAATAAATAAATAAATATTGGTGGACAATTCACACACAACACCATCTGACCCCAAACTAAGCAAAGCTTGTGTGATGGCAGCCAGATAGCTGATATATTACTTATATAGTTTTTAAATACATACTTATTAAACATACTTATTATACATACGGTTCCGGGCCGGGCGTGTGCCGCTGTTCGCGCCGGCGCCAACGCGCACTGCGGCGAGGCAGCACTCTCCAATCTTCCGAGCACAGGCACGTCTTAACGACTTGCTTGGAGTGTCGCACCCAGAATTAGACATTTTTTTTAGCGAAAAGGGCAGATATGGAAAGGGCCTTTCTATCCTATTGTGAAGAAGTACCCTAGACAGACTAGAAGTATTGTAAATTTTATTAGACGTAGTTTTTGTAATTTTTTTTATATTTTTAAAGGTGTCTATCTAACCGTATAAGTGTTTATGTACCTAAAAATACTATATAATTGTGTCGTCGTCCTATTTATTATTATGATAAAATTATCTTGTATATTCTGTATGAGCATGTGTAAATAACAGTAATAATTGTAACGCATTGGCGAAACCTGTAATGTTACTTTTATATGAAACAAATAAAATAAATTAATAAAATAAAATAGAAACACCCAGACACAGTGCAAACATTTGAATTCATCACACAAAAATATTTGCACTGGGTGGGTATCGAACCCACGACCCTCGGCTTCGCAGGCAGAGCTACTACCAACTAAGCTACTAGGTCAGTCAATGACTATACGTATGCGTATGGCACGCTTCTGCATTTCCAAAATACGTTGGGAATCACCAGCCCCACAACCCCAGAAAACTATATCATAAGAGACGACTTTCTTAGCATTCCATGGATTCATCGTGCGGGTGCCGGGTCCATCGTGTGACAGAGAGAGAAATTCCGAGTAGATCCTGAGACTTGTGACACGGGTATAGGTTTAAGGGGGCCCTTTCTGACGTACATCAACACTCACCTTCACTACTCGTGTAAATCTGATATGAGCATACTAGTGCAGCTTTAGATACTCGTTCTAGTATAGAACTTACTGCACCTCTGGGCAAGCCAAGGTCTATCAGCAGGTCATAGAGAGATTTTGCTGGTATACCTCTCGCTCCCACTTCTACAGCGTACAAATTAACTGTATAGCCGTTTTTTGTTAATTAGTTTAGAAGGTTGTAATACTTATTTTCATCGCGTGGTCTTTAGGTACATTAGTTTCCCACGGTACGGTAAGTTCTACAAGGACTATGCGTTTCGTAGCTCTAGAAAAAAGGAAAATGTCCGGTCTGGATGACGAAACACCCATATCCTCTGGGGTTTTATAGTGCTTTTCCTACGTGTCCATTAAAATAGTAATCGAATCGTAATCATAATGAACATAAGCGTAATGTATTTCAAACTCTCCAGATACGTGATTTTTTCTTAACTAATTGTCATCATCATCATCATTATCAGCCGCAAGACGTCCACTACTGAACATAGGCCCCTAGATTTCCACAACGATCGGTCCTGCGCAACCTGCAACCAGCGGTTTCCAGCGACCTTTGTGAGGTCATCTGTCCATCTAGTAACTTATTGTAGTGGAAAATATCTACTAATGTTCATTCAAAATGGAGTCCCAAATACAGGCGCAGTTTTAATATGGGCCCCATTGCAGAAACTGTAATTGCAGTTGTTAGCTTGTCTATATTTATGCTACTATTTTGTTTCTAAATAAGTGACTTTTTATATTTATTTAGTACGTTTGTGTCCCCGCAGTGTGGCGCAGCCAACTTCATGTATTCGAACTCGTGCCGCAACTGCAGCATGTGGCCGCAGCTGACGTGCGCCGAGTGCGGCCAGCGCGGGCACCCCGCCTCGCACTGCCCCGACCTATGGCGCCGGTACCACAGCACGGTGCGTACTCTCTCACTGAGCTCGGGCCGCGACCGCGACAGGAGACCGACACCGTAGATCGCGACAGCCACAGACAGACTTGACATTATAGCTTTGAACGGGCGACAGCACGCGCCGCGACCGGAGACAGGAGACCGAGACCGTAGATCGCGACAGCCACAGACAGACTTGACATTATAGCTTTGAACGGGCGACAGCACGCGCCGCGACCGGAGACAGGAGACCGAGACCGTAGATCGCGACAGCCACAGACAGACTTGACATTATAGCTTTGAACGGGCGACAGCTCGCGCCGCGACCGGAGACAGGAGACCGAGACCGTAGATCGCGACAGCCACAGACAGACTTGACATTATAGCTTTGAACGAGCGACAGCACGCGCCGCGACCGGAGACAGGAGACCGAGACCGGAGACCGTTACAGGCACTTGACATTATAGCTTTGTATGGGCAACAGTTCGCGCCGCGACCGCCACAAGAGATCGAGACACTCCCATCTTAACTCGCCTGGCTTTATAGGGTTTCCTACTGAAAAGATAAATAAACGAAACCTTGTGAGACTTCGCCATTCATCCGTCTGTCACCAGGCCATGATCTGTGATAGTTAGGCAGTTGAAATTATCACAGATGTATTTTTGTTGCTACTATAACAACAAATTAATATCAAAAATTAGAATAATAATCGGGTTTCTACATGTGTGTGGATCAAAAACAAGGCTAGGGACCGTGACTGCCGGGTCTCGTAGACAAGGGCGGATCCAGCTTTGGCTCCAAGGGGGGTCACATCATCATCATCATCATCATCAGCCACAAGAAGTCCACTGCTGAACATAGGCCTCCCCCCTAGATTTCCACAACGAACGGTCCTGCGCAACCTGCAACCAGCGGTTTCCAGCGACCTTTGTGAGGTCATCTGTCCATCTAGTGGGAGGCCGTCCAACACTGCGTCTCCCGGTTCGTGGTCGCCACTCAAGAACCTTTTTTCCTCATCGGTTGTCAGTTCTGCGAGCGATGTGGCCTGCCCATTGCCACTTCAGCTTGCTTACTCTTTGAGCTATGTCGGCCACTTTCGTTCTTTTGCGAATATCCTCATTACGGATTCTGTCGCGCAAAGAGACTTCCGAGCATAGCTCTCTCCATAGCTCGCTGTGTGACTTTGAGCTTCGTTATGAGACCAACGGTGAAGGACCACGTCTCAGTTCCATAAGTCATCACTGGCAACACGCACTGGTTAAAGACTTTCGTCTTTAGGCATTGGGGTATTTTGGACTCAAAGATGTGCCGAAGTTTCCCGAACGCTGCCCATCCGAGTTGGATCCTTCGCTGGACCTCTTTGTCGAAGTTGGATCTACCTAATTGGATCTTTTGACCCAGGTAGACGTATTCGTCAACAACTTCGAGTGTGGTATTCCCAACAATAACCGGTACAGGTGAGACATGAACATTTGACATGACCTTCGTCTTGTCCATATTCATCCTCAAACCTACCTGTTGGGATACTCTACTGAGGTCCCTGAGCATAGCACCGAGGTCCTCCATCGACTCCGCCACAATGACTATGTCGTCGGCAAACCGAAGGTGAGTGATGCATTCGCCGTTGATATTGATGCCATATCCGTTCCAGTCCAGTAGCTTGAAAACATCTTCCAGCGCGGCAGTGAACAGTTTCGGAGATATAACATCTCCCTGTCTCACGCCTTTCTGTAGCTGGATATGTTTTGTGCACTGGTCCTGTAATCGGACAGACATTGTGGCTTTGCTGTAAATACACTTCAACACTTCGATATAGCGATAGTCGATGCGGCATCGCTGGAGAGACTGAAGCACTGCCCAGGTCTCGATGGAATCGAAGGCTTTCTCATAGTCCACATACGCTATACATAGTGGCCGATTATACTCCTCGGTTTTCTGTATAATCTGCCGAAGCGCATGAATGTGGTCTATGGTACTATAGCCTTTTCGGAAACCGGCTTGTTCGGGTGGCTGGAAGTCGTCAAACCTGCGTGCGAGACGATTCGTGATTACCCTCGAAAACAACTTATAAACGTGGCTCAGAAGTGAGATGGGTCTGTAGTTCTTCAACAAGGTGTTGTCACCTTTTTGAAGAAGAGCACCACCACACTTCTGCTCCACGCTTCTGGCGTACTACCGTCAAGTATGACGGAATCGAACAGCTTCTGGAGGACTTTAAGTACCGGTTTTCCACCCGCTCTCAGAAGCTCAGTCGTAATTCCGTCGTCGCCAGGTGCTTTGTTGTTTTTAAGTTGTTTGAGGGCCATCCTAATCTCATACAGGCTGACTTCTGGGATATCTTCGGTAAAGTGTCGGGTCAGCTTGGCTCTGGGGTCTTTTGCCATGCTAACGACAGGTTGTGCTTGCGTAGAGATGTATAACTGTTCATAGAACCTCTCAATCTCCTCCAAAATCTCAGGCTTCGACGAGACAACGTCACCACTATCGGTCTTCAGTTTGGTCAGCTGACTTTGCCCAAGAGACAGATTTCTTGCGAACACTTTTGAGCCTTTGTTCTGCTTGATCGCTTCTTCAATACTCGAAGTATTGAAGCAGCGTATGTCGCGTCGCACACAAGTAGAGATCTGTCTATTGAGCCGTCTGTATACGGTCATGTCGACCGAAGACTGTAACCGCATATCTCGTCTGACCGCCATAAGATCTAGAGTTTGATCGGAGAGCTTTTGGGTTCTGTTTTGGCGTCGGCTCTTATAAAATTTTCTGCCAACAGCATGAACAGTTTCCACTAGCCTGTCGTTTATTTCGTCCGCCGTTACGCACTCATCTAAGGATTCGAAGCGATTTTGAAGTCCGAGTTGAAAGTTATCGGGATCTTCGATCTGAGCATAATTTGGTCGGAGCGTGGACTTCATTAGACGTGATCTTTCGAGCTTAATGTTTAGATTCAGCGTGCCTCTTACAATACGGTGATCGCTGCCGGTCTTAACCCTGCTGATCACAGAGACGTCGCTGAATATTTGCCGTTTAGTCGTCATAATGAAGTCGATCTCATTTTTTTGTGGAACCGTCAGGGCTAATCCAGGTCCAGGGGGTCACATAGTCTTGGTCAAGTAACAAGAAACTAAACCTAACTCGAAAGACTGACATTTCCGTTTCAAAGGCTTCTTCGACGATTGACTGCACTTTTGTAATATGTAATGACGTGTAGGCTGTGCATGCGATGCTCGAATGGGTTATCTCTGATGGATCATGATGTCTTCAAGTCGAAAGTTAGTTGTTTTCTTTAAGTTAAGCATGCTCCGTCGTAGATCACATTTTTTTATTTAACATCTGTCGAAATTACTGTCAATTGCAAACCTGCTATCGTTAAAATTTTGACCTTAGTTTTTGTGTTAACTAATGATATGTTTGTATTGATGTCATGATGTTTCGTCAACAGATCAGCACAGAGAAGCCGCTGGAGACATGCACGCAGGTGAAGAAGTCTCACCAGCTGTTCTGCAGCGGTTGCTCCCGGCGCGGACATCTGGTGCACACATGCCGGCTGGGACACTTCTCCGGCCTCCCCGTCAACTCCCCCTACGTCCAACTCTACCGACCACTTTTCGCCCCTTCATCCTTCACCCCCAAACCCCATAGAAACAGCGACGACAGCCCCCGACCCGATAGAAACAAGCGAGCCTCCAAATCACCCGCGCACCACGACACCCACCTCAACAAGAAACGAAACGTATCCGCCGACGACTCGCAGATTTACAAACAGATCTCTTCAAAACCGAAAGAAGGAGAGAAAAAACAAAAGTAAACTTCTCAACAAGAGCGTCGATTCCATTGAAAAGACGGACGTTTCAGTATCAACGAACCATGACAATAAAGGACGGGTGATACAAGACAATGAGGTCTCCGATACGAGTGATGTGGTCACTTCTGCGAGGATCTACGTCACTAATGATATCATCACCAAGCTGAAGACGAAGGAAGGAGAGGAGTGGCTGAAGGTTACGATGGGAAGATTCAACGTGAGCGTCGGACCGGCCGACGTAAACTCTTTCTTAAGCATCACCGGAAAACTCGCCGACCAAGAACAGTTCCAATCCGAACTTAGAGAATGGACCCAGCAAAGTAGCAGGACCACCAATTCGCCCGGCACGGAAGCTGAAAACTCGCAAGATTCGAATTGCGGCTTTATGCTTCCTAAAAATAGAAACAACATGCTGAGGCAACTCAACAAAGCGATGGAGACGTTGAGCAAAGACTTGGGAGACCCTCGGGCGCTATACAAAGAGCTGGTCTACTCCCAGAACCAACATGAGAAGATGAAGCGACAGAAAGTCATCAGCCCGCAGAGGCTTTCCAACAATCGGACGCACATCAACGACGTGCTGAAGAAACTGAACACGATACTTCTGGGGCAGGCGGGGCTTGCCGACGGTTCGGAACATCTGAACCATCTGATCTCGTTCAAGCAGAAACTGTTGACTTCGAGAGAGAAGACCATTCCGACGCCTCTGCGGAAAGCGATGGCGGAGCATTACCAATGTATATTTTCGTCTAGTGCAAGGAACGACTACACGGAGCTGGTACAGAAGTACTACGTGGGTAACGCGGCGGCGAAGCTCGCCAAGAAGAAGAAGAAACGAAAGTCGAGCGCGGCCGAGCCCGCCGGCCCCAGCGCTCCGAGCGAGCCGCGACCGGAGCCCGGCGCTCCGCCCCCGAACCAACTCGTGGTCTTCAACCCCGCCAACTTGTTCCGATGCCGTAAAGAATTGGGCTTTTTAAATAAGAGGCTACAATCTATTAAGAAATCAGGCGCATGCCCTAAGAATTTCAAGAATGAAATGATTCGGTTGATGCGCAAGGTTCACATAACTATAGGAGCGCTGTTTAAGGATAAGAATATAAATTCGAAGCAGTCGAAGAAGGCGATGAGGGTACAGCATGAAGCGCAGATGTTTTTGTCGAAGATGTAAAGTATATTTAGGGATATTTTGTGTTGGGCGCCAATCGAAGGCGCCGCGGCGCCGGCAGTGTTACCAGGCCCTGCGTGGGAGATTACCAATTGCGTATTTTCCATTGCTGGCGCGAATATAATTGCACTTCAGTGTGCGTGTGAATTAATAAACTTCTTAGTGTAAAGCATATTTCTTCCTTTCATTTTAAAACCCCACTGTATATGTACATTGTACATTCATACTCCTTTATTTGGTTAAGCCAATTTACATGCCAAAACAATTTGCCATTTGATAAACAGTTTAACAATTTTTTTTTACATCGATAGATTTGCACTTTACCACTATCTGGCCTGATGTCAATTGACGATGGATCATACCCATGATATTCGTGATCATACCTATGGACACATATTAACGAGACTAAGTAATACACCTATGGAGCATACTTACCAAGAAGAAGTATGCAAAAAAAAAAAACATAACGAAACATTTCTAAATCTTTTGCCAATATAGTTCTCAATCGCGGCACAGCCGGCCGGTTTTGCTTAACAGACGCTTTAAAACTCCCAAAATTATGATTTAACTTCACTTAAATTCTCATACTCCATTTGTATAAATGTTCATCAGAAAAATATTTTAAAGCCTTTTCCAAAAAGACAGACCGATGTGAGGGGCCAACCATCCCCTAAACTCACAATTTACACATTTAAACATTTTAATGCATCTACGGGTAAGAGCTCGAAACTGAGACATGCAATTAATTGACATTGACTTCAAATTAAGTTTAGGGGATGATTGGTCCCTTAGATCGGTCTGTATTTTTGTGAAAGCCTTACATTTCTTTACGTTTATAAAATAAGAAACGTGCCTAACTGTAGTAGACTACAGGCCCGAAAACAAAAGTTATGGTTCTCTAATACCTCTTCTAATTCATTATTCGGCAATGCCATACAAAAATCATGCGACAAGAAGGAAAGACCGAGGGTTGCACCCCCCCTCTACAGCTTGCACTCAGACAGCTTACAAATGCCGCCATAGTGCTAAATCTTATTATTTTGTATCCTTCTATCATCCAAACTAGGTCTCGTGGACCTCGTGGTGTATCATATGACCCATAAAGTTTGTTCACGGGCTTGTAGTCTATAAGTACGAAACGGATTGTCTAGTCGGAAGAAAGGCGACTGGCGACTCGGGGCCCCCAGGTTAAAATCTCACGCGCACCACTGTCTTTTCGAAGTCATGTGCGAAATGGCCCTAACTTAAACGGAGAAGGAAAACATCGTGAGGAAACTACATGCCGTATATACTTATTATATTAAGACAACAGTATGGCGTGACGAAGAAGAGCTAGATAGCAATGAAAACAAAACGGGTATTTATTTAAGCCTTTATTGTTTTTTTTCTTACATCTCAATATCACAAGTAGATAAAATAAAATAACCTAAAATTATCTTACACAAAGTTTATACTTAATCTAAATACCGCCATAAAAATACATAGTCTGTTGCTGTTGCCATTGTTAAAGTATTATAATACTTGATTTAATAGCTTAAAAGTTGAAGAAAACCCGAACGAAGTCTACTGCCTTTGAATTATTCTTATGACGGTGTTATTGCTCTTCAAATTTATAAAAAATTAGGTATTTTGAAATTATTCGGTATTTTTAATGAACTAGTTTAGAGATTATTCGACAAATATTTACCGATATTTTTGTGCCGAGACCCACCAGTGAAAACATAAAGTGGGGGGTATTTTTGCTTCATAATCGTACCTTTCATTTAATACCATAAAATGCAAGCTATAGGTATCTTTTTTGTTGTAAAATGTCTCGTTAAACAGGGCAATCATTACCATAATCAATTCCGTTAGGCGGTAAAGCTGGAGGACAGTGCCCTTACCCTCCCAAACGACCGGTAGGCTACAGACACAAAAACCTACCGGTCGGTTGGTGCTCACCGGTTAGTAAACTGTAATATGTAAATGTAAACTCGACAACAGGACACGACGATCTCGCCTCTCCTGTCAATTGACACCATAACTGTTTCAGAATCTTCGCATTCAAGCAAGTCTCCAAAATCAAATTGACCTCTAAAAATAAGTTTTCACGTTGACGTAAACTTTTTGAAAGTCACGTGATTATCTTCAACCACCTGTAGAGGTACTCGCCGACTGTAAGGGCTGCGTTCCTGTAACAAAAAATATGTTATAAGTACTCGTACTAGGCGCGGTCCCAGCCAGCGAATTTTGGGGGAAGTCGCCAGTTGAAATACAATAAATCAAGTAAAAATACATTAACTAGTAGCGCCCCACGATTTTACCGGCGTAGTTGCCGTTCCAGTTGTTTTCTCGCGTTAAAAAATAGTCTATGTAATATTAGATATTTTGTTTTTATAGATCTTTAATTTAACGTATACGATTTATTCATGTCCCCTGCGACCCCACCTTCGGACCGCGCATGGTAGATACTACTTAATTAATTACACAGTATCTGGTTGACCGAGCTTTGCTCGGTTTTTTTAAATGGTATTTAGGCAGGTACGAATTACGAAGTGATGACTTACTTAGACCTACTAAAAGGCGCTAAGTATAAGATTTTCTCAGAAAAAAAACCAAAAGAAAAGGACCACCAGGATTCGAACCGGAGCCTATTTGACTCCGAGGGCGAGCAAAAAAAAAAGAACAAAACGAAAAGACCCGAGTGTAAACCATCAGGATTCGAACCGGGGCCTGTTATCTCCGAGCACGAGCATATTCCGTCTGAGCCATTTAGACTTAAAGTACAGTGGCGAAATAAGTTATCGTATTCTAATGACATTGTAGGAGTTTTTCATTGTCTAAAAACGCGCATAAAATTATGTTTTTGAAAAATAAAACCTAGCTAGATCGATTTATCGTCCCCGAAACCCCCTGTATACATAATTTCATGAAAATCGTTCGAGCCGTTTCCGAGATTCAGATTCTATTTATATATATAGATATATACAAGAATTGCTCGTTTAAAGGTATAAGATAGTAATCGTATAGTAATAAAAACAGTGAAGCTTCAAACCCTTACTTAGGTAGTATTATAGATGTCAATATTTGGAAGGTAGGATGTTTGTTGCTCAATCCCGTCGTAATGTAGAAGCGAATCGGGAAACGAATGAAATTTGGAACACAGTTAGATTATAGTCTGGAAGAACACATAGGCTGCTTTTTAGCCCGGGTAAATTTCGGGAACGGGAACTACGCGGGTAAAACCGCGGTGCGCTGCTAGTATAGCTATATTTGAAGCTGGACTGGAGACTATTTTGCTGTAGAAAATTAAATTGAAGATTATATTCTAATCTATTATTAAGAAAACTTCTAATACAATTTTGAAAGACAGAGATGGCTGGCAGAAACATTTAGGAGCAGGGAGAAAGGGACCTACCTTATAGAGAATCTGTGGTGGTGTGGAGTCCCTGGGGAGAATAGAGCCTCTACGAGCCTCTCGGAAGCGTCATCTGCGTCCTTGCACCGACCGACCCACACCGGCACGCACTCCGACCTGTCGACACAAGGAGGTCTACTAAAGAAAATGGTTGCGACCTTATATCAGTCATTTATTCATTGTACTTAAGTTTAAGGTTTTACAATATCAATATATAAACAACATATTTATGTTATTATTACCATTGGACCTTATAATTATTATTATTGTCCTTTCACGACAAATCAAAGAGAGAGCGATAACCACGCGATAACAAAGCCTGTCTGCAGTGCCGGATCAAGCCAGCGCGGGGCCTGTAGCAATTTCTGTCAAGGGGCCTTTCGTTTGCTTAGGTTTAGGAAGGGTAGGGTCAAGTTATGCAAGATATTTTCGCTACATATTTACAGTCAGACAGACGTCGGAGCGCGGGGCCCCCAGTTTGCGCGGGGCCCGTAGCATTTGCTACTCTTGCTCTATGGCTAATCCGTCACTGCCTGTCTGAGTTGCCCGTCTTTGAGTTGGCGGTAGAGGAGCGACTAAATACACCTATTTAGTCACTATTCAGATAGATGCTCTTTATTGTACACACCAAAATAATACAGTAAAAGAAAAAGACTATAACTATAGACTAGAAAATTTCCCACCGCACCGCTTTAAAAGCGATGTTTGTACAATCAGTTCTTTCGCTCTTCACTCTTTGTTCGTAGGTAACGTTCTCGTTGTAAAGTAAAGTGGTTATAGCAAGTATAAGGAATGCCTTCAGCTATACTTCATGTATGCTTTCAAGTTTGCTCTCCAAACGTATGTTAAGTATATGTAATTATTTGGTAAGTAAGTAGAGCCCTGGGCCTTCTACGCTAACTTAAAATTAACGAAAGCAGAAGAGACCACCTGAGACCAACTCCCATAGGTAACTTAATTAAAAAAATGTGTAGATGTAACATTTGTCAGTTACATGTAAACTCAAATGAATAAAATTGGTCAATGAAATTTATTTCTAACTAGCTGTACCCCGCCACGCTTCCCTGTGGCACATTGTGATTGAAAAAATTAGATAAAAACAATCCTTGATGCGGATTATATATCATTCTAAAATTTCAGCTCGATCGGTGCAGAACTTTTTGAGTTTTTGAAGCGTACACAAAACAACATAACATTTTTATATATAGTAATAATATAATGTAGTAATATAATAAATATTACAATGAGATTTATCAAGGGTTATAAAAATAACTCAATAACTGTTAACAGATGTTGAATCAACTCGCGTGTGAAACGATCAATAAATCTCTTAGTAGCTATGTACCTATGTTTATTTAGTTGATAGTGGATCTTGAAACGGCGTTTCGCGCTCTTACACATTTTTAATGCGTTATCTCCACAAAAAAAAGATTTTTAAAGAAATTCGCATTGTTGTAAAATGCTATTAGGCGAGATTTATTTAGCCGATTTCGACATAAATTAGACTTTTTTGCGCACTATGAATTGAAATTGCTAAAAAAATTAAAATGAGGACTATGAAATACGTAATATCCTGAAGTACCTACTTATTTATGTATTTACAAAATGGATTTTGTGAAATTTGTAGGTATTTAGAATTGAAGTTTGTGTTCGTTTTGCAGACGATATTGCTTATATGTACTGATATACCTATGAAGCAATTTCATGAAGTTATATAATCTACACATTCGTGGATACGTACGCTTCAGCTACATGTGTGAGGCTGGCCTGCAATACAGCGTCAAACGCCGAGGCGGTGACGTCGAACGCTCCGAGCTCGCTGCTCGCTCCCGCGCACGCCCATGCCATGCACCCACCCTTATTCACACGCGACGATAGGCTTTCTAGCAACTGGAAAAATACCTCGATCAACAGATACAGATGTGGATGGGGATGGACACAGTGACAAGAATAAAGCGACTCAAAAGCGACGGGGTGTGATAAAATAAATAAAATAACTTTAAATTAAAAAACCCGACTGCAGAAAATCAACAGATAAAAAAACAATAATACTATCTAAGGACACTTTGGTGATTAAGACCAAAGATAATTAATTGTAAAAATCAATCAAGCCGTTTGGAAGATACGAGGGAATAAAGAAATTTACAAATATACAAGATACGCGCGAAAAACATAACCCTCCTTTCAGTCGGGTAAACATATAAGTTTGACCTGCCTATTCCTCTCTCTGTGTGTTTTCTGTGGCATCGTAGATCTCAAACAGATGTACCGATTCTTGGTTTTGTTGAGTACAAAGATTGGTTTTTATCTTTTTAACAGGTGATATTTTAAAAGTTGTTGTGATGAAATTTGGTACATAGATCCTACCTACTTCTTATTATTGTTATAAACGAAAAAGTTCTGAGTATGTCTTGATGTTTTTTCTCGTTCACGCAAAAACTACTAGAAGGATCTGAATGATAATTGGTTCATGGACAGAAAATACTCTGGCAAATTTTTATTCGCGGATGTAACCGTGGGCCTCTTATACCTAGTACTACTTACGAGAATATAAGGCTAAGTTTACCTTATTTAAACTGATTTTCAGTACCATTGGCTGAATCATTTGCCTGTATGTATTATTCGGCAATATGAAATACATATATAATAAATGTAGTTCCAAAAACCGTACACGACAGTTGGTTTAGTGCTGCGATATTTACATTAAGCTACGTGAATTTCACGGGTACAACAGAGTGTTTTCTAACTTTGGGGTGGTCAATATTCTTAGCCTATGTTTTCAATGAAACACGTGTTAGGTAAAGTGTTTCATAGTTCCAGTTTAAGCACTACTAGCGTCCAGGGCTACTGGGCGAGGTTTTTATAGGGATACACTTGAGCGCTCAATTAGCAAGGTCTAGTTACTGACCGGACATATATGTAGAAGCGTCTGCGCTTGCGGCGAGGCGCCCTTATAATTATATCTGTCGCCCTGGGCGATTGCCCTACCGTGTCCTACCCTAGCGCAGTAACTGGCGTTTGGCGCGACTAGTCTAGCTGTTGCACATTCACAAAAAAATTATGTGTTTATATACATTTCTAATTATTTATAGTATCTATTACTGCTTTTAAAATGTATTGTCACCTTAATATTAGTAAAAACGTCTTCTGTGACCAAACCCGAGATCCCATTCAGTCCATCAGCTGTGGGCTGTGAACCAACCACCACTAGAGCGTCGTAGCGCTCGCTGTCCGCTCCGCTCGTGACGCCGCTTGTCGCTTCGCTCGTCACCGCGCTCACGACACAACCGTGCGCTTCTAAACGATTCTTCAATACTTTCCCTAAATCGCTGGATATGTTCGTTACCTAGAAAAGTTAAATAAAAATAAGAACAATAAAGGGTTTTCAAAATAAAGTACATTCAAGTTTTTTTACTGGATAGGATCTTTTTTTTCTTTTTTCACTGCACTGCGCTCGTTACCCGGAAAAATGAGACGATTTATCTCTATGCCCTGTAATTTCGTAGAATACATTACCCTTTAAATCGGAGCACAGTGATGCTTGGTGGTAGAATTACCGGCAAAGGTGGTACCTTGCCAGGACTTCGGAAACAAAAAACAAACAGTCATACCACTACGATGAATATAATATACTATATTATATTAATTCTTAACTTGTTAACAACTAACTTCTTAAACTAAAAACAAATAAAAATTCAAACACAACAATACACGTCCTCAGACCAACTATTAAATCATCAAAGTACACGTCATGTACAAAGTTATAAACTAAAATAACCCGCCCTAAATCGTTCCTAGTGCAAACGTGCCCAACACGCTGGCTGCTTATACTAAGCACATCTGCATTATCCATAGACCACAAGATAATCAAGGACACCAGTCGAAAGCGTGCCCGACATGGTGGCAACATTACCAAGTTAAGTACTCATTGTAATTTAATTTTGTTAGTAAATATTTTGAACGTAAAAATGTATACTATTTATAATATTAATATTATTATCACTACTAAGGTGCATTATACATAGGTATCAATGCAAACAACTTTTATTATGGGGCCAACGCCCGCCCATTTGTTTTGTACTGAACGGGCTTGTGTCTGACCTTCTCAGGCGACACTAAACTGGATTTCATTACGAATCCTTTTCAAAAATGTTGTACATGGGAATATTTACTCACAATAATATAGTTGTAACGGATCGAATTCTGTACATACACGAGATTTTGAAAAAAATAATCTCGATTGCACTTTCAATCGATACTGATACCAAAACTGGATTCTATCTGTCTTTTGTAGAATAAGCAGCCCACTTTAAATGTTAATAGGACTGCTAGTAGAACTGGGGGCCTTTGTTCACAAGGCCAAGACTATAATCCACTACGCTCAAGTGCGGGTTGGCAGATGACACACGTGTTTAAAAGATCTCTTTCTTGGAACGCCTCGGTTTTCTTCGTGATGTTTCCTTCTATCGCTAAAGCCTGTGTGATGACAGAATTGTTTAATTACTACTTTTATAGCGGTAGGACTCTTGCAAGTTATTCTACCGCCAAACAGTAATGTCAACATTACTGTGTTCCGGTTTGAAGGGCAATGTTTCCGGAGAAATTACAGAGCTTAGAGATATAACATCTTAGATCTCTGAGTAACGAGCGTAGGTAGTGCAGTGCTAGGTAACGATTTTGACTCTTCATGTTCCAACAGCTGGATGTCACTTTGCTGTTATGTGGCAGGCATGTTGCTTACCATCAGGCATATGTCAAGCTCGTCTCGTCACAATTTTAATTAAAAAAAAACACACTTGGAAAAATACTGGAGAGCTACTGGCAGGATTTGAACCTACGACTTCGTGGTTGTGAAATCAATCGAAATTCCTTGTGGCTGGCTTGGAGGATATACGGATTTGGCTGCACGACCGAACTGAAAAAAAATGTGAGACTCAATACCGTCAGAAAACTATACAACGGAAGTGAAGCGTAAAAACTGCCCTTGACCAGTGTTGCAATTTCATTTTTCAGATGATCGTATTAAAAAAAAAAAACAAGCAATTTTTTTTGCTAATTTTGTTGTTTCTGTTTTATCCGAAGGAATTTAGTTCCTACCTGGTGTACCCATGCTACGACATCTTTTTCTATAAATTATTATCGAGGTGTTAATGTTATTTTGTAAAAAAAACTGTTATAACGTGTTTTAAATGATTATAAAATGATTTTAGCAAATTATCAAGTGGTTGTTAAGTGTTAACAGTTTTTTAATTCCTTTAAACATGCGTTTTACCGGATCTCTGCCTAGGTGTTTTGTTTCATCACATAATGTACGGACAGGATTGCGTGTACGACAAATACGCAACTCGGCATCCTCGTGTTACAATTATTGTGATAAATTAGCTTTGTGAGCGATTTAATAACCTGCCATCTTGATATGACAGGTTAACAGGATTTGTAACATGCGAGAGTTATTTAGTTTTACGAAGCCATAAGTGCAACATTGCAGCAAGTCACCAAAATTTCATCGCTATCGACGAAATATAACAATACATTTTTCAATTTATATATCCTATTGTATGAATGAACTCCATGATAGGAGTTTTGCATAAATTGAAATGATAAGTAGGCAAATACTAAATACGTTTTTGTTTTTCCTTCTACAGTTTGTTGGACAATCACGAGATTGTACGCAATATGCAGTAATTGGTTTGTAATGCTGAAACGGTGAGCATCAACATACATATATCGAACGGTGCCGCCAAGAACCATTACTTCTTCAACGATTATTTATCACTTCACTTTTGGGTTGGTAGTTGACCATTCAAACAACCAGGTAGCCAGAGACGTGTAGCGTATGTAAGTAGTCCTTATTTAGCAACGAGCAAAGAACCTTTCACGAGCGCCAGTAGATGCCAAAAAGCGATTGTATGCCATATGACAACAAGGCTAACAGATGGTTGTCATAGTAACTTTGCCGCAGGCATGACCAATCCAGCACACGCCGCAGAATATGAAAGTAATGCTAACGCAGTGAGAAGGAGCGAGACATGTGCCTTGCTTTGGACCATCGCCAGAAGGAGCTATTAAGTAACACTCAGCTATGCATGCCGTGTGACATGATTTACATCGCAACATTTGGGCTGTCACCAATGGCCCAGCCCACACCGTAGAATATGGAAATATTGCTGACAGAGCTTGTTGCAAGAAACTATTGCTGGACTATTAACGCCGGTAGAGAGTACGAAGCGACCCACAGCTTTACAGCTGTGGCTGTGTTGACTGAACTATCAGTGGTCCTCACCGCAACCTTGGCGCCGGCCGGAGCTGCCCAGCGCTGGCGCGGCTTGGCTCGCGCGGAGTACGCGAGCAGGGCCGACGCCACTAGCAGCAAGGAGCCTCCTTCAAGAGTCGCGAGCAGCCGCCACGCCAGCGACGCGCCGCCCTCCACGCCATCTGACATCGATGCTGCAACAAAACGCAGAAGCCACATTATCCAATCTTACTTACCTATTACTTGATCGAACCACTAAGAATCAAAAGTAATCCAAGTTGGTGTTTGTAATTTCAGAATTGAATTGCATAAACAGCCTACTAAATGCCCCCACTACTGGGACTCGGGGTTTTCTCTCGCAAGGCGAGAGTCAAGGCCATAATCCACCACGCTGGCCCATTGCGGTCGGTGGATGACACATGTGTCATCCACCAAACGCAATAGGGTCATGACCTCGAAAGATTCAAGGTGCAAGTCATTTTCGTCACGATGTTTTCCTTCACCGTTTTTTTTAAGTTAGCGGCATTACGCACGTAACTTCGAAAAGACAGTGGACCGCGTGGGATTAGAATACGGGGCGTGCGAATCGGCAGTCGCCGTTCTCCCGACTAGACCAGCCGTAACTTTATTGAATTCGTACAATGAAAATAGGACCACTTTATTGTCGTGAGAACGCTCACAAGTAGCTCACATTGCATTTCCTGGCTGCATCCATGTTTTTTTCCGCGATTTAAATACATAATTGAGAGTTGTGCAGGGCAGCCGTGCTTGAAGACATTGCGAAAGCTGCCATGAAACCAGTAGGGATGTGCGAGGTTTCTAATTCCGATTTTATTTGCAAAAAACGTTATTGAGTAGATATTTAGTTAAGTTACGGCTGGTCTAGTTGGGATAACGACAACTCCCGATCCGTAGCCCCTAGTTCATGTCCCACCAGGCGCGGTCCCAGCCTCGAAATTTGGAGGGGGTCACCAGTACTACACCAGCCTCAGGTTTTGGGGGGTCACAAGTAAAAATACAATAAATCGAGCAAAAATACTTTACTAGTAGCGCCCCAAGATTTTACCTGCGTAGTTCCCGTTCTAGTTGTTTTCCCGCGTTAAAAATAGTCTATGTACTATTAGATATTTTTAATTTTCTTAGATTTTTTGTTTAACGTATACGATTTGGGGGGGGGGGGGGTCACAGGGGACATGACCCCTTCGGACCGCGCATGTGTCCCACGTGTATTACTATCTTTCCGAAGTTATCTGCGAATGCCACTAACATAAAAAACGGCGAAAGAAAACATCGTACGAAAATCGATGTACTCCTAAAACCATTCGTGGTTATGCGTCATCCGTCAATCCCCAATTCGGCGTCGCCAGCGCGTTGGACTATGATCCTCTCATTTTGAGAGAAGGCCCAGAGTCCTAGCAGTGGGAATATTTAGTGGGCTGCTTATGCTACGGAGTATTTGGTAGAATTTTAAGAAATACCTGATGGTATTGATATTTTCATGGCGAGGCTATAAGCTAATTTGAAGTAATGAATTGGAAGCCTTGCAATTTTAAATAGGCACTTTTCCATAGAAATGCAGTCGACACGATGGAAATACCCGCGCCTTTAATTATCTAGCCGGCTTTATGTCACAATCGGAAGCGGAGCAAAAAGCACCCGCGGCGACGCAAGCGCAACCTGTTCTGCCAATGACCGCGCGAAGGCTATTCGAAACTTTGACAAGGTGTGGTTTGTTTGACAGTAATGTTGTTAATAACTTATTTATCATAGTCTATGGATTTCCGTCATATGAAAAATTGAACTTATTAACTTTTTTTCGAGTTGTTTTTTTGTTAACTTTGTTTCGAGTTTTGGGATGAAGGGAGTGCACGTTACACGTGTTTTAACAGGTTCGCTTCTGACCAACCTTACATAAAGTGAGATAAAGATGAAATGACCCGTACAGGGCATTTCTAGGGCAGTGAAACCCAAGTAGCCAGCATAGTTAGTTGGGAGAGTACGAAGCGTTCGAAATACATTTAATTGTTTTGTGTAAAACTAAACATATTCACGACGTAAATTATAAATTACCTTAAGTATCATATCCTCATATTTATCTTATGCATTTATCTGACATTTTGGATGACTGTGTTGGTCATTATAATAGGCAAGACGATTAAAATAAAGTAATTACTCAGTCAGTTAGGTTATTAACGAAGACGTATACGTATTTTTTCTTATGTTTCACAAACAAAAAACGATGAACATACAGGGCTTAGAAGTTTTGAGTCACGTCACAATATGGTACATTTATTCCCATAGTGTGACGTCCTCCACTCCGGAAGTTTGGTGATCTACGTCTTTGTCAATTTTTAATAATTTGTAAAAACCAAAAATAGGTGTCATATATTTTTCCATAATCTATCTGACGAACTAATTAGAATGAACATCTTGATTATCTGTAGATCTTTATTGGTCTATGGATATTTCGGAGAGCCTACCGCCAAACTAGAACTGTCTTCTTAGCTTAGATATTGCTCTCTCTTTTCTTTCCGCTTGAAATGATAGAGACCGCAATAGCAAAACGAAAGCCGAATTAGTTAGGCGGGAGAAGGGCAGGTGTGCTTAGCTGCTTAGTGTAAGTAGTTAAAGCGTCCAAACACGAGTCCTAAAATCAGAGGAAATGACGCAAAAGTAGGAGGACGGAGCCTACATCGCAACATAAACCACCAATGTGAATATTGTTTTAAACTTTGTGTGTGTGTAAATAAAGCATGATTTGATTTTAAATATTACAATGGGAGAACGTATAAGTCATCTGAGATGTAAATAATAAAAATTAAATAATAAAATATGGATACAATGCGTCCCTTTTCGGCGCTGTATACTCGTTTTGCGTAAACCTGTTTATTAAGCTTCTGGTACGATGCAGGCATACCTACATCAGCAATACGTTCCACCCTAAAATCACGGTAATTATTCTGAAATCGCAATACCTTTGCCCTGAAAACCTATACTTTATTACATTATGTTAAACTAACTTCTATGATTAATCTAAGAAAATTAAAGATATCTAATAGTACATAGACTATTTTTTTAACGCGGGAAAACAACTATAACGGGAACTACGCGGGTAAAATCTTGGGGCGCTACTAGTAAACTATTTTTTGCTTGATTTATTGTATTTCTACTTGTGACCCCCCCCCCAAAACCTGAGGCTGCGTACTGGTGACCCCTCCAAAATTCGAGGCTGGGACCGCGCCTGATTCAGTCCCTTATAACGTTTTATTCTATTTAATGGTATGGTTACACTATACACTATACACTTGTAATAAGACAAAACAAGTAAGATAACTAAGGAATAATAACTAGGACTATCACACGACAAGGAAAACATAAAAAACGACCTACTACTATTCGTGCCAATACGGTGTTTTGAAATAAAGTGGTAACCTTGACTTAGCATTGACACTGCGAGTCACATCGTTATTACTCCACATGTGATGTAACATGGATGCTACCGACTGTTTTATGTGCGCTACTTGGAGATAAGGAACTGGTTCCATCCATTTGCTATTTTGGAATTAATTTAAACAAATATTCGTGGACAGTTTTGCATAGTTTTGCTACACGAGTTTTTGTTGTTTTTCTTCTCTTTTGTTTTGATATGGAACTTTGACGTTGCAAAAGTGAAAATTTCTTTATCGATTAAATTGCTAAAGTTTTGAAATGGTTGCATGTGTTAAACAAACATCTGAATTGTGATAATACTCGAATATTTTCAGGACACAAGCATGTATTAAACATAATTTAGAATTACTTATTAGCAAACAAAAAACCATTGTGACAAGAACATAATTAACCTTTCTGAGATTTCATGTCGAAACGAAAAGCGTAAATTAATCTAAAATGAAATTGTTTTGATGTAATTGTACTTACATTGAGCTGTAAACATTGGCAAGGCTTCGCTTAAGAGCAGCCATTAAAGTAACGGGTGAAGGGTATAAACGAGTAAATTAAGGAATTCCGTGTTTGCTCTCCGTTAATAGTGACAATAATTTAAAGTTTAGTAGGTTAATCAATTATTTAATTTGTCTTTTATTATCTTTTTTTGTAGGTTTACTGAAATGGGTTTGCACATGACCGCCATCTCGCCTCATGTTATAAGACGATATGGGCTACAATGAAGTGCCTTTACTTAAAAGGTGAAATGTATTATGTCACTAGCTGCCCCGGCTTTGCTCGTGGTATATATATAACCTATAGCACTTAGAGGTCACAAAAATATTCATTTCAGTTTCAGTAGTTCTTACGCTTAGCGCGTTCAAACAAACAAGTTCTTCAGTTTTATAATATGTATTAGTATAGATTGGGTGACCCGATCCCAATCTGTAGCCTTGAATACACATCTATTTCCTCTTTCTCTGTTTCTGTTTCAATATAAATATTTTTAACTTATAATTTAAATTTAATTTAATTAATTATTTTATTTTCACTACTTCAACTTATAAAAAAAATTGGTTCGGAAATTTAGTGCGACGTTGATAAAAAAAACGTATATTTTTACTGGTCTATATAGTCCATTGACATCCAAGATCATTTATTTTGTATGTAGAGGTAAACATGCCGTCATTAATAATTAAAGTACATACATCCGTCTATTTTGAATGCTATTAGGATATTCATGTGTATTCATGTCTTATCCAAAGTTTCGTGTGCACAATGTAGCAAAAAGTATGAGTAAAACATTACATTTTTTGTGCTCATGTAAAAATAACGTGCATCGCGTTGAAGTCTTTTGTACGTGCTCACTGCCACGTGAATTTTTTGCAATGTTTTTGCGAATACCTCGTTATTTCTAAGAATATAAGTGAACTTCAGATGATATTCGGTAATTTTATCGCCAACGAGCCGCTGTTTTTAGTACCGTACAAAAAATGCCTTTTATCTTTTTGGGTTTTTGAAGACGCACCGTTTTTAACATTTTGACAGAATTCGTTGTGTCAGTGTCTGGTTTGAAAACGTAGTTTTAATGGGTTGTTGTCGATTTGCCACAAAATAAATTCGTCACAATTTGGATACTCCATACATTCATAGTAAACTCGCTACAAGTTATAAAAAAACAAATGAACAGGGTCACAGGTAAACAAAGTTGTTGTAAATTCGTCACAGATTTTCGTTTTATAATTATGATTTAAAGTATGAAAAGTTCGTTTTAATTGTGATTAGTATTAGAAACTAGTTTTTATTTTGCCAGTTTTGAAACTCGCAGTCTTTTCTATTAACTTTTTTGTAGACTAATTATTATTATAAAACTGTACAGCGCCAAGAGAGCGTTACATGTTTTCGAAATTTGATTATTGTTTTGGAATGTATAGATTTTCTCTAAATTATTTTTATAACTCTCTTTTTCATTCTTTTACTGAAACAGAAATGTAATTTTAACAAACAATTGATTTTTATGTGTTGGTGATTTCTTGGAGCCGAGTTTTAAAAAAGAAACCTTATTGTAATAGTTAAAACGATGTTCGATTTCACAGAACATTTCCCACAAACAGTCTTAGATCATCTGAACTATAGCCATTTATACTTTGATTTATTTAGATGAATGCGCAAGCGCATGTCTGTGGCTCCGATTTAATCCTGCGGTTACGATTCATAACGAGTTGTGAAACTATACTTTTGGCGGAAAATCTTAAAAGATAACTTAAACGCTAAAACGTGGTGCTTAAACTTAAACATAGTGTCATGGACAACGACATTACTTGACCAACACTTGTTTTATATATTATTACTGCTAACTTAAAGCGAGTCAAACTTGAAGCACTGAACTTGTATTATTATTTTTTCACAAAATACTGCAGTAGCTCCATTTTTTAAGTTACAGTTAAGTTGGTTGGCTGTTTATTGTGTTAGATAACATTTTATTGTCTCTCTAGTTTAATTTACTTTTTGAAAGATAGCATTGAACGTGAGGTTATTACATGTCATAAAAAGTTACAAACAAGCGTAATTATGAAATACCTACTACTAAATGTAAATCTAAATAATGTATATAACTACATAATACGTTTTTTAACGGGCAAAGCGTTAACTAACAAAAGTAAATAATAATGAAACTACACTACCTACTACCTACTTATATTAAGCATACCTGAAATATCCATAGACTGATAAAAATGTAGAGGTTAACAAGAGACTCAAGTCTCCAGCATCCAGTTCTACCACGCTGACTGGCAATGCTAATATGTTGAGCGTCAAACACCAGTATTTTGATTACTCACCACCAAGGGTTCAGACTGGGTTTTGAAAATGAGATAATCTGTAATATATTAAAATAAACACATTTCTACACTAAATTATATTCTTGACTAACTATTGATTCTAATTACTGTTCAGAATTTATCTGCTATACCTATCTTTGTTACTATGCCATTTATGTCTTGCGTCCAAGTTCGACCCGTGACAGTGACGATGTTGTCGATCCGTCTTGCTACTTGCGTAATGCCGCTAATTTTAAAACGATGAAGGAAAACAACGCGAGGAAACCAACATGTACCTAAAACCTTTAGAAGTAATGTGTCATCCACCAACCCGCACTGCTATCTCCTTCTTCTTGCGAGAGACGGCTCCGCGTCCCAGTGCTGGGAACATTTAGTGGGCTGTTTATGCAACTTGCTACTGGGGTACAGTGTGACAAATGCTTCGTCGGCTTTATCTAACTCACATATTAACGTCGATGGCTCAATTAAACATGGCATTGCTTTTATTAGTTCTACGTGGCCATGTGTCTACACTATGAAAATAGTTTCTCAAAGTTGAACAAGTGTTCTTTAATTGCCGCTATTACTCGTACCTCTTCGCATTATTATTTTTTGTTTACAGTTAAAAGTGACGAAACGAGCAGGACTTGTGCCTGATGGTAAGCAACAGCACAGTATTAGGCAGCAATTGGAACATAAATAGTCCAAATCATTACCTAACACTGCGCTGGACTCGTCACCCAGAGATCTAATATGTTTTATCGCTAAGCCCTGTAATTTCTCTGGAAACCTTGCTCTTCAAACCGGAACTGATCTTTTCACATTACTGCTTGGCGGCAGAATTAAAATAAATAAACAAAATAGATACTGGTGGACACTTCACATACAACAAGAATAATTGGTAAAGGTTTTTTTTTAACTTGTATAGGTTTACACTTGACCGCCTTCTCGCCTGATGTTAGACGATGATCGACGATGGTGTGGTCCTTCCCCAGGCGAATTTTGTCCAAGAGTCCTACCAACCTTCCTATCCTATCTGGAGGAGAGCACTCTAGTTAGCACCACGACAGAGATTCCTACATGACCTCGTCAGTCTCGTCACAGGGTCTCAGGATCCTTTGCAACGTTTTGCGATTTGCAACCACAAAGCAGACTTACTTATGAGCCATTCTCAAAAGAACCTCGTGAAATGAATGCCCAAGTTCAAATACATAATTAAGCAGATTGTTCCGTAGCTTACGAGCACTTTTGTAACGTGACCATGGCCGTGACCACTCATCAAGAACTACGAGGGTTCGTTGAGGTTAGTTTATGTTCCGAACTAGAAAGACGTTATGTTTGTAAGTTTTGATGTATGAGGTCTAAAATGTTTTTGGGAAAGGCAATGTTTAAAAGGTTTCATGACTCAGTTGGTAGCTCCGCTGACTTAAACCCTCTACACACGAGCACTATGATATAGGACTAAAACCCTCTACATACGAGCCCTAAAATCAGAGGAAATACGTAAAAGTAGTGGGGAGGACCCTACATCGCACTATAACTCACCAATCATATGGCGCGATGTAGGGTCCTCCCCACTACTTTTACGTAATTTCCTCTGATTTTAGGGCTCGTATGTAGGGGGTTTTAGTCCTATATCATAAAGATAACAAACGATTTCTTGCAACAGTAGCTACTGCTAACCATAGCGCAAACAGTTTACTTTGAGGTAGTTTTTTTTAAGAAAACATGGAATAGTCATGTTAACAATTTTTCGGAATTGCTTTTATTTTGAAGGTTGACGCTTGTTTTCCATAAAAAATATTAGCATTTTCGATAAGCAAATATACAATAATAGAGTCATTTTGAATATTACCGCTAACACACACATTAACAAGCAATATGACGTCACTAACCGCAAAACATTGGCATAGAATAGGTCGCGATTCATGACTGTATGTCCAGTTTATGTGTTTTCTTTTTTACTTGAATACAAACAATCAAAATCGTCGTCGCTAAGATCGCAAAATATAATAAAATATCAGAGAAGTACTCGGTTAGTAATGTAATAAGCCATATCGGTGTTTGCAGTCACGTGACAACATATTAAAATATAGCATAATTATAATAATTTATACGTTTAATAAATTCACTAAGAAATATAAAATTACATAAATGTGATTTTTGATATTCTATTAATACAAACTCACATAAAATGAACACTAAAGAATAATTTGTGATTAGTGTCCCTATCCCTATCCCTCTCATCATCGCCATCTATATCACAAAACAAACAAGAAGCACTGTTCTGAATCGCGATACCAAATTTTCTGAACTCGACATAGTTGCCACTGGCAGATCCTAGTATCCTATTATTTATTTATTTTTATAAATGTCAATGTTTGGATGTTTGTTGCTCAACTATGTTAACATCTGAACTGATCAGGCTGAAATTTCGAACATAGATAGAAGAATAATATAGTCTGGAAGAATATATAGGATTTTTACACTTATAACGGGAACAGGATTTACGCGGGTAAAACCACGGGGCGCTGCTAGTGTTTAATAAAACATCGTAATATTACGCAGCGGAAATGCTACTAAGGTTATATATTCAGTGACTTGCAGATTTGCCTATTGGACTTTGAACCCTTTTGGTATTGTTCTGCACTAGACTTTAAATTTGATGTGTGATGTGATGCGGAAGCTTTAGTTGTTTTTGCACAAAGAGTCCAAAGCTTTGTCTCGTCATCTTACTAATACTACAAGTATTATAAATGTCAATGTGTGGATGTTTGCAATGTTAGTATAATTGATCGAAAAAGGTTTTCTCAGTACAAACAAATAAACAATTTCTGTCCATTAGATACCTGAAATACCTCTTTATGAATAACGGCGCTCTTCTGTTTTACTGGTAGATTAAATATATGGCTACTGTTGTATATTGGACGGTCTGATACAGATATTTTTTCTACTATAGGACCGCTAGTTTAAGTAAAGAACTCGTTAAAAAAATTGAACCGTCCAGTTTCTAGCACAGAGAACACGTAGCTAAAGTTCAAACTAAATCATAGTTGTGTTAAAACTAAAAATATGAATTCATCTATCGCACCCAATTGCACCTGAATATACTTAATGGCAGTGCAATAAACGCAAAATGGCTTTTTAGTATTCATACCTACTTACTAATTCGCCAATTCTAATAAAGTTATAAATTTGTACAAAAAATATGTTTGAAAACATACATGATGGATCGCAGTTTTAATTAAATTAGTTTTAGTTAAAACCTACTAATTCTAAGTTCTAATGTTTTTTTTGTTATTTATTTTATAGCAGTGGCATAACTACATGTGGTAATTAATGCTCGGTTTACATTATTCGCGATACGAATCCAGCGCTGGATTGCTTACAGGAAAAATGTAAACCGGCAGAATAGAATGCTAACTGGATTCATTGCTTTCCAGTGCCGGTTTACATTTTTCCAGTAAGCAATCTAGCACTGGATTCGATTGCTGGACTGGCATTAGTGATGGAGTGATAGAAAAGGGTACTACCATCGTTTTGCAGAAAAGTAATAAAATTCTATTATATCAAATCTATTATCACAAACTTCCAAAATTTCAATAACTGTACGACTGTACTCATATATTTTACAATATTTTGGCTTGAACAAGCTTTGAGTAAGTGATTGGAATACTGGAACTTTTAAAGGCGATACAACTATTACACTTTCGTACTATATTGCCTCAAGTTGGACTCTTTGCAGAGTCTGGCTAGGGTAGTACCACCCTTATTATTCTACCGCCAAGCAGTGATGTGAAAACATCAGTGGGTGACGAGCGTAGTAGACTGCTAGGTAATATTTATTTATTAACTAAATCGGGCGTACAGATCAATTACATTAGTTAACCAAAACATCAAATAATATTTATATACATATATATATCTCATGCATCTCATTTTACAAGTCCACTTATAAATTCAGTAGGTGCAATTGTTGAGTAGTACCTATTCAACAGGATACTTATTAATAAACAATTCTTGCAGACACGTAATACCTACTGTAGACAACAGACATGTCAGAAAAATGCTATTTAATAATTTGGACTATGTTTCAGTAGTCGCGTAATAGTGTGCTGTCATGGGCACTGGGCAGGCATTAGCATCAGGAGCATGTCCCACCACTCGTCTCGGCACTCTATAGCTCTATACTATAACAAGAACAAAATTAAAAATTTTGATTAACCCCCGACTACCTCGGATTTGTTATCTGTACAACATTCTACTAGAGTCGCGCGCCGTCATTGACAGCGGGCGCACGGTTTGACATAATTGTTTGTAAATAATTCTGGTGATTTTTTTTCATTTTATCAAATTAAGTACAAAAGGTAAACATGGCCGAGGTCGGCAGACCTTGATCATGTACCTTGGATAGCAACAGCAGCAGCAACACACTTACCTCTAGAGTAGAGAAACGATCAAGAGAAGATAGTGATGAACATGTCAGTGACGACCTCCATTTTATACCAGTTCAGAGTAGAAAAAATGTCAAAAGGATTAAAAACACGCAAAATTGTTTGAATAATGTGCAATCGAATGAAATAGATTCTTATGAAGTCTGTGTGAGTGCTACCATATTTACATTCTCTTTGAGTGCTACAGAAATGTTACCGAAACAAATACAATTGGCAAAATTACTAAAATCCGAAAAAATATTGAATATAACAAAAATAAAGTATAAAAGTCCTTACAAATTGTTAATCAACTTTGAAAATAAAGAAGATGCATTCAAATTGGTAAGCAATGAAGTTTTTAAAGAGCTAGGCTATAGATGCCGGCTTACTACCGAAGTAAACATTAGTTATGGAGTTGTCAAATACATAGAAGTGGACCTAAAAGAAGAAGAGTTGGTTAAATTTTTTGATTGTGAAATAGAAATTCTTTCAATAAAGCGACTTAAACGCTTAAATGTGAAAAAAGAATGGAGTGATAGGGAGACCGTGCAGTTTTGCTTTAAAGGAGCAATTCTACCCATGCATGTTTACGGAGCTGGATGTAGATTTAAAGTAGAACCCTACACATTTCCGGTTTCCCAATGCTCATCCTGTTGGCATTTTGGTCACCTGGGAAAGTTTTGTCCATCCAAAAAGAAGATTTGTCCCAAATGCAGCGAAGAGCATACAAATTGTGAAGCAACTAAATTTAAATGCACCAACTGTAAGGGTGAACATGTCGCTTTTGATAGAAAATGCCCAAGATTCCTTAAAGAAAATACATTAGAAAATTATGAGCAAACGTAATTCTACTTACAGATCAGCATTAGATGAATATCTGAGTCAACACAAAGACGTGAGTAAAAATAGCCTTGTGATTTTGAACAAAAATAGCAATAAAACAGATTTACCCTTACTGGACACAGATGGCATTCGTAAGGAATACGTCTCACATACAGATTTTGAAGTCGATGGGAGTTCCGACTCATGTGAGCGTGACGTAAATATAGATATGAAAAAAGTTAAGAAGCAAAAGAAATTAAGTAACAAGTCTCTTTATTCAGATATTGCCAAAATCAATAAACAGGATAAAATAGATACATTGCCACATTCGTCTAGACAGGCAAAAGAGAAAAAAGTGAAAAAAATCCCTAAAGTAGTTGAAAAGTTTAATATTAGCGATTTCATAGAAAAATGAGAAACATCATTTTCTCTGACGTTAGTTTTGAGGAAAAATTACGATGTTTTTTAAATACATGATGGAAGAGACAAAGAACTTTTTTGTGAGAGCTGTAAACAATGGCGATCTTATTACAAAATTTATCAATATTTTCCAAAATGGATGATATGTTTCAGCCCGTAGGCTGTTTCAAGATAGGGTTTTTATTATTATTTAATGTTGTTTAATTACTCGTTACTGTAATGTAATTTCTGTGTAACTATGGGACTGACATAGTCAAATAAGGCTCAATGTCCCTAAATTAAATTAGATTATAAAAAAAAAAAAACATTCTACTAGTCAAGCCCTTTCATTTGATACCCATATTAAGAAAGTTGTGAAAAAAGAAATGTATTTCGCCATTTTGTGGTAGCGGCCATCTTGGATTTGAAATTTGTCATAGTGCAAAGTATTTTACTAGTCAAGCCTTTTCGTTTGATACCCATATTGAGGTAATAGTGAAAAAAATAATATAATTCGCTATTGTGTGGTGGCGGCCATCTTGGATTTGAAATTTCTTATAGTGTATAGTATTCTACTAATCAAGCCCTTTCATTTGATACCCATATTTTGCCCGTCATTTTGTTAAGGCGGCCATCTTGAATAAACATAGCTAAGAACACCCGCACGGATATTAACCTTCAAATAAAAAAACCGCATTGAAATCGGCCCATCCGTTTGAGCTCTACGGTGCACACACACACAGACAGACAGACAGACAGACATCGACGTCAAACTTATAACACCCCTTCTTTTGGTCGGGGGTTAAAAAATACATGAATAAAATTAAAAGTAAGTTTACTAAAACAGTGACGCGCTATGTTCCGGAAATAGTTTGGCATCACCCATAACTAACAATTTGCATAAGATTAATACTAGTTTTGACGCAAATATGTTCTGATATGCGATATAGGAAATAGCCAAGACAAAGAAATACTTTAGCTAATATGTCATTCTGAATTACGTAGGTAGGAAAATAACTTATGTTAATTAAGTGATCAAAACGTCAAACTGTCACGTTATGTGACAGAAACAAAAATACACAAAAGCAAGGATAATGTATGTTATTGTCTTGGAAACAATATGAAGGTGGATGTTGTTAAATGGTAGATATGTCTGCTATGGGCATTTGCTTAGGAAATGAATTGTCCTGTTTCCCATACGGTTCGCTGAATATGTAATTAGTATTGTTAGTGATTGCCTTGACTCTCTACATGTGATAGGCTCAAAGTTTTTTCCACCCAAGACTTGGGAGATTTAGCAACATTCTGAGACACTCGAGTTTTTATGTCGGACGTTGTAGCTTTTATTGGTGTTTTATATTGAGCTTTAATGCTCTCAAATGGATTACGATTTTATTAACAGGTTCAAAAAAGATATCCGCTTTTTAGACCGTTTGTTTGTTTTGTAAATTATTGGATTTTATGCAGAACAAATGTTGTGTATTGTGAAATTCAAATATTGAGTCTGCCATTAGTACGTGAATGACATAAAGTTAAATAACTTAACAAATATTAGACTTTATATTCCCACCGATAGAGACTTGGGAACACACTTCAATATATTAGGTATTTGAAGTCCTTCATGTACTAATGGAACAAGAACAATATTTGAAACTCTAAAATGTATTCATTTCTATTATAAAGAAAAAAAACTGTATGTACGATTCAAATCAAGGTATAGGTGATTTATTCTCAATTTAGTTAGAGCTTTGAAATGCGTGGCCTGTGTGGATATTTCGTGGTGTATTTATTTATGCCTAGTGTGAAATGGTTTTGTCTAGGTTAGCCACGGTCACGAACGCGATCACGGACCGCTGCGTTCCTTAAACTAGGGGAGATGGCGGTCAAGTTAATACTTATTATGTATAATAGCTTTGTTTAGTTTGTAGATAGATAGATGGTGTTGTGTCTGAAATGTCGACCAATATTTATTTACACCCAATTATAGGTAAAAAAAAGCTAAAAGTCAAAGTATTTTATACAACCCGGCTACTTGTTAATTGAATTTTGCACTATCTTTCCTGAAATGTAGCAACGATGCTGTCTAAAACCCTCTACACACGAGCCCTAAAATCAGAGGAAATTACGTTAAAATAGTGGGGAGGACCCTACATCACAACCACGTCAAATCACGAATCATATGGTGCGATGTAGGCTCCTCCCCACTACTTTTACGTCATTTCCTCTGATTTTAGGACTCGTTTTAGATCAAGACCTACTCAACCTAGATTTGAAAACACACTGATTATGTTCCATCGGGAAAGGCTCACTCGAATAACACTTTCCATTAAAATACTTATAATTAAATGGTAATATAACGGCTAGCGGCTTAATTCATCACGAAACTTTGTACTTACACATATTCTTGGAGGTATTAGAAGTAACATAATAGGCTAGGTACTTTTTATCCAGGTAAAATAACAGAGACTGCAGAATAGGCATGGCGAATCAATTTTGATTTAATCTGCTATCCTGTCGTCATGCCTATTGCGCTGCTAGTATTATAAATCTCCCAAAAACGATGACATATTACACGTTAATCATGTTTTCTATAACTTAAATAAAAGCCGAGAGAAACTCAGCGTTATGCATACTCTCTTAAAGTAATAAGCATAAGAGTAATCAAAAGTCTAGACAGATCTGGAGTCTATTTATTTACTAAAACACCAACAGTATACATTTTTTTTTTAACTTTGTAGCTATTTTAATTGTAACTATCGGGAAAACCCTCTCAGGCAACGTATTCCACAGCCTTGACTTATCACAAAAGTAGAAATTAAATAATATTTAAAAATGTATATTTAAAACTATTTTTTACAAAAAATTAAACTTGCGGTGCCGACTTCATGTGGATGAGTGAGTAGCGGTGATAATAATTACCTATATTAAATTATTTTTCGCTTTTGAGTGCCTATTTGTGGTGTTGAAGTCGGTTTAATTTTTTGTAAAAAATAGTTTATTTTACCCTTTTTAGTGCTAAACAAGTTTTCACTAATGCATTTACACGATTTCGTGTTGAGATCTCAATACATGAATTAAACCCAAACACTGGGTAGTTCCTGTAAGCCGTTAAGAAATTCCTTTGACTGTCCTTTATCTTCATCATCAGACCACTAATGACAGTCACAACCCATCTATGTAAAAAGTTCTCATCAATACAAATTCATCGAGCCCAAACACAAGGTAACTACTATGTACCGTCGAGGAGTTCTCTCGACCGTCTTCCCGCTCCCTCATCAGATCGACTCCAGACCATCTTTAAATTATACTGCTTTAAAATGCTCAAGCAAAAACGCGTGTGGGCCGTAATTTTGAATTTTTAAAACAACTTTAAGACCTTTAAAATAGTGTTTTAAACTCTGACAAAAATATATGTATTAGTTAAGGATCTAATCTAGTGCAATTCGCAGTCAATAACACGATTTAATGAATTTTACTTGATAGAAAAAAATCCCAAAGTTACCCCTTTTCAAAAGTTTTTCAAGTTTATGACTAAACTAATGAATTTTTTTACTAAATTTTTGTACTCAACGAAAGCCACTAAAAAGTTATAAATGCATTCGCAGAGTTTGACTTGATAAAAAGTATCAGTTATTCACTATGTTTTAATATCTACCATATATATAGCGCGCCGTTCGGCAGGCCTGATCAGTCGCGTTTCGGCGCTCACGGACGACGGGCCTGTGCTTGATTTTGCAATTTTGACAACCAATAAATTTTAAATATTACGATCATAGTGCCACAGTATAACAATATCAGTAGGTATTACTAGTGAAGCACGCTATGATCTTGATTTTTTGATACCGTTTTCATTGGAATTGCAAATAGTACTACTAATTAGTACGCTGTTTACTTTATGTTGTAGACCGATAGTCTCCGAGAGTCTCAAAAAACTGACGTCGATAACACATCTGTAAAAAAATCAATGCGGATGCAATGGAAAATAGATAAGTATCGGTAAAATATTCGTCCGTCAAATCAGAGATCGGGATAAGGAAACAATGAGAGGGGAGAAATCCCCTGTGTAAATCCCCCCCTAATATAAATAAATAATAATAAATAAATAATAAATATTGGTGGACAATTCACACACAACACCATCTGACCCCAAACTAAGCAAAGCTTGTGTGATGGCAGCCAGATAGCTGATATAATACTTATATAGTTTTAAATACATACTTATTATACATAGAAACACCCAGACACAGTGCAAATGCAAGTTAGGTATCATTTATGATACCATTTAGGTAAATTCTTTGGTAGTTAGGTACTTAGTACTTGGAAGAAAAGTCCTCACATCCAGATTTTACCACTTTGGAAGAGACTCTTGCGCAAACTATTCAGTTTAGAAAAAAAAATTTTTGGAACTTCAATACAATTTTTGAACACATATCCATAGATTATGAGTATGGTTTTGATAGATTTTTTTTTTAATTTCTTTTCCAAGTTTGTGACACCACCAACATTTTTTGTTTTTTCTTTTTTTGTATGAAAATGTTAATATTGTTTATAGAATACATGTACTTACCAAGTTTTAATAGTATACTTCTTATAGTTTCGGAGAAAAATGGCTGTCACATACGGATGGACAGACATAACGTATATTTTAAAATTTGTCTACGAATCCCTAAAAACCCAACTTCGGTCATTTAAAACATATTTAAAATGAAATTTAGACACTCGACCAAATTTGATAAGAAGCCTTTTAGGCAGTAAAATTACTCGTAGAATTTAACTCTGTACTAAATTTCCGATTCGTATTTTTTATATAAGGTTTAGAATCATTTCCTGAGCATAAAATTACAAAATAATAACAAATCCAGGTGGAGCTTCAAGCGCCAGCTCGAAAAAACGTTTTTGGCCTAGTCTATTATTATTGTAGAAAATAAAATTTCCCATCTTTTGTTGCCAGTAAACTTTTTTTTTCGAATTTACCGATTACGATTTATTATGTCCAATTTAATGATAACAATGTAAAAAAATAAGATGTGAATTCTGTTCCCAGTAGCATAAACATGTCTCTTTTTACCGGAATGGAAGAAGGGTTATGTTTTTCGCGCGTATCTTTATGTTTGTAAAACTTTTATTTCCACATACCTTCCAAACGGCTGGATGGATTTTGGTAACTAAGATATTCTAAGACTAATCTCATTCGCCAAAGTGTCCTTAGATAGTAGGTAATATTTTTTACGTGTAGTTTTTTTTTGTAGTCGGGGTTTTTAAATTAAAGTTATTCCATCATATTGCTCGTTGCTCGAATAAACAGCACCGTTCATCATCATGATTGAAGAGTCGAACGAAGAGTTTGGTCTCCACTTTTGTAATAAGAACAACTAAGCTGTGAAACGCATTGCCAGAGTGGGTTTTTGTCGAAGGTTCGAACCTTGGGGTTACGAGGTACACTGTGTTTGTTTCTATTAGAGAAGCAAGTTCCATCGTAGACCACATCATTTTCATCCACTATTATCGGCATCATCGCAACCGTATCATTAAATGGGTTATAAATCGTAAACGGTAAGTTTTCCAAAAAAAGTTTACTAGCAACAAAAGATGCAAAATTTATTTTCTACAATTATTGTCAAAATATATAATTTCCAAAATATCGGCTAAATCAGTTTTTTTTTCAATTGGCGTTTGAAGCTCTACCTTGATCTGTGAGCATTTTGTAATTTTATGCTCAGTAAATGATCTTTACCTCATAGAAAAAAATTGGTTTAGAAATTTAGTGCAAAGTTGACAAAAAAACCTTCTATTTTTACTGGCCTTTCATTACGTTTCAGCACATTTTTAAAAAATTTTGACGAACTTGTGAATTATTAGGAACCATTTTAAAAAGATGCATGAAATTGGAAAAGCTGTTCTCAACTTATAGTGTGACCAAAAAAGAAAAGGTTGAGTTTTGTATACCTACGAGTACAGATAAATTTAATATTTCTTCGTTTATATAGCAACAAAACTCTTATCATAAACAAACAAACATAAACAAATTTTGAACAAAAAATGAGTTTAAATTACATAGTCCAATATTTTAATGTTATTTCTGCACTGTGGCACCGATTCCGCGGTCGGTGACGGTCGCGAGAACAAGACAGCGTTAAATGCCTACTTTGACAGAATTACCTGGCCTTAACTAGAATGCACTAGTCATCTTTACAATTTTCGAAAGTTATCCTCGATTTCTCTAGGATACCATCATCAGATACTGGTTTCCTTATCATGGTACCACTTTGGAAATATCTCTTTTACAACAAAAAAAGAATCATCAAAATCGGTTCATAAAAGACGAAGTTATCCGCGAAGACACATAAAAAAAAAACATACATACGGTCGAATTGAGAAACCTCCTTTTTTGAAGTCGGTTAAAAATGAAAAAAATTAAAAAGTTATTGATAAATATAAGTACAATTACACAACTTTGCTTGATATGCATACCCCTAATAGGTGTTTACAGCATTCTTTACATGATCACGTATTTAAGCAAACAAAAAAAAACCTATACAAAAATATTACACCATTCTATACATGTAGAAAAAAAACTTTATTTACAGACATTTTAAACTAAGAACAGAGAATATAACAATATAGCTACTGATATAATTATAGAACGTTGCTCATCTTATCTTATACCTTTAAGCGAGCAATTCTTGTATTCTTGTATATACCTAAATAAATATATAGGTATCTACTATATCCGAACGGCTTAGCTCGAAGCGATGGTAAAAGACCTGATGGGATGACTTTGATTCCGTGGGAAATGGGACGACCCTTGGTCTGGGATGCAACCTGCGTCGATACTTTGGCGCCGTTTCATCTTTCACGGACACAAGTTAGAGCTGGCGCGGCAGCTGAACAAGCTGAAGACCTCAAGAGGCGCAAATATAGCTGTATTGATAGCGGATACATGTTTGAGCCTTTTGGGGTCGATACTTTGGGACCGTGGGGACTGAGTGCCAAAAATATTTACAAAGATTTAGCGAAACGTCTTTGTGATGCAACTCGTGACCAAAATGCTGGCCTTTTTTTTGCTCAGCGCATAAGTATTGCCATTCAACGTGGCAATGGGGCTAGCATTTTGGGCACGATTAGGTACTGCTGGCATCGGTCTTATAGACTAATATCGTGTACATTATGTAAATAAATATACCTATATTGTTAATATTTTTCTGAAATAAATGACCTAAATACTAGCTGTACTCTGCCACGTTTCGCTGTGGCACATTGTGATGCAAAAATTAGATAAAAACAATCCTTGATGCGGATTATACGTTATTCTAAAATTTCAGCTCGATCGGTGCAGAACTTTTTGAGTTTTTGAAGCGAACACAAACCAACATAATGTTTTTATTTATAGAGATAAATGAATTACTGTTCGTGGGTCTCGCTAAAACTAAAACTAAACTTTTGAAACGTTTGTCGTAGCTCAGGGAAGGTTTAAACGGTGAGAAAATATGGGAAAGTTGCGAAGAAGATAGTAAAAATAAAATAAATATGAAACCATGGGAATAATTACCTACTAGTATATGAACAAAATAAATGACAATAGCAATTGCAAATTGAAATCATCAACGTATCGACCATAAAACTGAATTAAAAAGTGCAACATTGAAATTTTGCATTGAAAAACTGATTTAATTATATTTGAACTGTTATGATTTATCTTCAGATTTTAAATAACTGTCTTTGGCATTTTAAAATTTGCATGAAATTCTAATTATGTTTTTTATTATTATTAAGTACCTAAGTCTGACCTAGCTATCTTATAAAATACTGCAGTTATATTATAATTCTAAAATACAAAAGTGCAATCATAAATTAAAATGATAGAATTACAAAATATGGCAAAATTTATGAGATTTATTTAACGTAGAGTCAGGAGTATGATTGATGACAGGTCCGAAATACAATAGGTAGTTTATTTTAGCAAAAATAATAGTACTTCTTTATTGCATATTTTTCAATATTTGTGGCGTGGTATTTCGTACTAAAAATTGGGAATCTTAAATGTATGTTGAATCACATAGATTTATGAATTCGAAATATCTACAGATGTAAAACAGTGTACACAGTGTGTACTGTGTATCTACAGTTATAATTAAATAAATAAATAAATAAATATTGGTGGACAATTCACACACAACACCATCTGACCCCAAACTAAGCAAAGCTTGTGTGATGGCAGCCAGATAGCTGATATAATACTTATATAGTTTTAAATACATACTTATTATACATAGAAACACCCAGACACAGTGCAAACATTTGAATTCATCACACAAATATTTGCACTGGGTGGGGATCGAACCCACGACCCTCGGCTTCGCAGGCAGAGCTACTACCAACTAAGCCACCAGGCCAGTATAATTAAATAATTATCAGAGGAGAAGAGGAACTGGCAGTCAGAAAAGTACTTATCAGACAAATTGAAACGAGAAAGACTGTTCATAGTTAGTTTTGACGTATCTGGCTGCTGGTTGGTAATTAAACTATCCCAAGGAAGTAAATATATAAAAATAGAAAAAATAAATGGTAGTGACTTTCATTTAATAGTATCGAATAAGTTCTTGTATTAGATCTGACGCTGTTTGAAAGGCTTGTTTTTTTCAAAGAACCTATGCTGGCCTGAAGTGACCTGTAGATAGCTACTATGAAATCGCTATTTTATTTTTCTGGTGTGCATTATAAAGGACGACTAAAGTTTGAAAAAAAAATGGGTTGTTAAAAATGACCAGGGTCGATAATTAAAAAAAATAAAAATAAAGAAATAGTAGGATGAAAGCCATTAAAAAAGGAGGAGAATATTATAAAAATGGAAGGAAAAATAATTTACGGGCGATCTGAGGTCGGGTAGGGGATGGGGATGAGTTTTTAAGGGTAAATAACGGGTTTTCTCCATTTCCGACAAAACTAAAAGTCCTATGGAAAAAAGTCAAATGGCAAAGTTGTAGGAAAAAGATCTAAAACTTTTGTATTGACACTTTTTTCATATAACCTCAAAATTTATGTGAAAAATTCAAAAAACCAAATTTTTGGTTTTTTATTTTTATATTTGGCAAAAAAGTTTTTTTTTCACGAAATTTGGTGAAAACTTTCCTTTTTTGTGTCCCAAATACGCTGTAATTTATTTGATTAGAAATAGTAGAAGATATTTAATCAGAAAAAATATAATGTGCCATCAAAATCGTCATTTATCATTTATCCTTGTTTTGGTAGCGTCTCTAATTACTTTACTGTGTATTTTTTACAAATTCAGAAGATGCAAAAATAAGCGGGAAAAGCCCAAAGATTGGCTTAAACTAAAAAAGCAATTGAGCATCGAGCAGTTAGTTACATTTGATGATTTTGTATGAGTTAGTCAGTTGAAGTTATGGTGATGTCTGTCTGAGCCATAAATTCAGTTTATTATACCTACGCGTCGCATTTATAATGGTTGGTATCTACTGATGATAATCTTCCCAATATGATTATCATTTTTAGCAACGTAATGTGACTTCTAGCAAAATTATAGTCGTACTCTATTCCATACCGAGTTTTTTGTCAAACGAACTATCAACACGTGTATGCTATCTTAAAAAAGTACTAGATAGGTCTTCAGTAATTACCAAACTCAAAGCGTAGAGCGCTCTGTTAAAAGTCATCTCTAATATGTGTAAGTACCTATAGTTTCTTTTAGCTGGGTACGAAATTGACAAATATTACCGATAGACCTAAAGAAAAGGAGCAGTGACCCAAGTGACAGAAAGCAGTCACGTAAACTTCCGCAAAAACAAGTCTGACTTCTGATTTATCCACATATTGTTTTCCATCCTAAGGTTGCCCGGAAGAGTTCGCTTTTAGCGATAAGGCCGCCCACTGTCGCACTATGTTTTGTTTATTTTTGCTATGTATCCTTTTTTTTGGTGTGTCAATAAAGAGTATCTATATTTCTATATATCATCTATCTGAGTTCAAATATTCGAATCTCGTTTACACCTCTGAGTAGGTAGGTACTCTTCTAAGTGCAATCGATTGAGTTAACGTTATTTTTGCAATTTATTGCGATTTGCGGTTGCAACGTTAACACTGGCTTTAACGGATAAGGAAAACATCACGATGAAACGAGACGTTCCAAGATATACATAATTCTAACTTATCTGGCAACCCGTACTTGGTCTGCTCTAACTCTCTATATAATATAATTATAATAAATAATTAGCGATCTAAATCAAAAGATGTGCTCTCCAAGACTTCAGGCGCACGAAATTATGTCATCGTTGGGAAAAGTGAGCTCACTCTTTCCATCCTAGTCGGTTGCAGGAAGCGGTGAACACCGGACGTGTTTACCTATAACTATACGTTGTGAACAACCAAAATAAGTAATAATCACAGCATACCCCACCGCTAGCGATTTCAGGGGTCAAGTAGATTCAAAGACGCAATTATTACGTTTATTATCAATTTCAAGGTGCTCGGAGCACATCTAATGGTTTATATCGATGTGTTTGAGGAATGTTTAGTGGGTTAGGTTAGGTTGGAGGGGTACCTACAGGCTCCTTGTCTATTTGTGTAGGTGTAGGTTTTATCTTGTTCCGTGTAAGTTAATTTTATTAGGAAATATATTTCCTAATAAAGCATGTAAGACAAGGAGCATGTAGGTACCCCTCCAACCTAACCTAACCTAACCCACTAAACATTCCTCATACGACACGGAGTTGTCTAGTAAAGCTAGCTGAAACAGCTAAATAAAATGCGACACCAATTCATTGTATTTTTTTAAATAACGATTGACGAGACGAGCTTGACATGTGCCTGGTGGTAAGCAACATGCCTGCCACATAACAGGACAGTGACATGCAGCTATTGGAACATGACGAGTCAAAATCATTACCTAGCACTGCACTGCGCTCGTCACCCAGAGATCTAAGATATTTCTAAACCCTGTAATTTCTCTGGAAACATTGCCATCAAACCGTAACACTGTAATGTTTGCCCATTACTGCTTGGCGGTAGAATAACTGGCAAAGGCGTGGTACTTCCTAAGGCGGAGTCTGCTAAGATTCCTACCACTACTAAATATAACTTACAGGTAGAAATCCATACTACCATATATAAATATGTTAAAATATTATATGGTAAAAAATTGGTTGTATGTAAAGTCGGTTGGTTTACGGACGACAGTTTAACGTGACACCGTCATAACAAAACATTGTTATATACGGCGCAAGCGTACAATGAACGTAACGGGACAATGAGCGTAACGGAACATAACGGGACACTTTCGTGCACGCAACCGGCGTTCATCGATTTATTAGACGTAGTCACGTCAAAAAAGTACCCAAAATGCGCTTCACGCTGCTGACATTCCACGCTCTATGACTATACAAATATTTTATTTTGCATTTTGTATGCGTTTACTGGCATAAGGTAAAGTGAGTAAATGCATGCAATGAATTTGTAGCGCATTTACTTACCTAAGACGAAGAAAAACCCCTCGTAAATATAAGAAGGAAGTCCCACCAAGCCCTGCGGTCACCGTGAAGAGACTGAAGGAGGCCCAACAAAACCGGACCTCTAATTTCCCTGGGGCAATGCCCTCAACCTCGTTAATGACATTTGCCTCAAAGCCGGTTTCTGATCTCCCCCAAATGGAATTATAATATCGAAAAGATTTATTCATTTTTTATTTTATTTTTAAGATTATTTTAATTTACTATTTGTGTTTTCTGGTCTTTTAAGAAGAAGATGCTTTTTTTTAATTAAAGAGTGACAAGACGAGCAAGACATGTGCCTGATGGTAAGCAACATGGCTGCCACATAACAGCACAGTGACACGCAGCTATTGGAACATGAAGAGTCCAAATCATTACCTAGCACTGCACTGCACTCATCACCCAAGGAAAATACGAGTACTATCTACCACAAAAAATCGAAAAAATAATAATTATCCTCTCAAATGTGGCGGTCATCGTAACCAGACGGTCCGTCTGGTTGTCTATCATTTTTTATTTAAATTAGTACCTGTCGAATTCGACTCACAAAATATCTTTTATAACAGCAAATAAAAAGGCCCATCTCCATTGATTCTTAGAATCAACCTTTACGCGGCCTTTTTAGGCACATGTCTTTTCAGTAAATTATAGATATTGCACCAACGTAGAAACCGGACACACTAGTAACCCTAGCGTTGGAAACAAGTTTTGCTTTAAGCTCTAAAATATTATTTAATCTGTCCCTAGCATCGGAAATCCGCATATTAAGTTACAGCAAGTGCGGGCAAAGTAAGAGGAAATTAATGCAGAAGGACACCGAGTGTCGCTCACGCGTACTTGGCGTAGAATAGTTGAATTATTGAGACTTTGGTACGGATGATTTCAGGAACATAGCACATATGAATGTCAGAGTCAGAGTAGGGTAATAGAGAATATACTTCCTCACCTTTATACAGAGGTATATTAAAAGTTAAAGGATAATGCCATTTTAGATCCAAACAACAAAAATTTGTTTAAAGAATTTGTTTTCCAACAAAAAGAAGCGTACATAATATTTAATTTTTATTGTTTTATTGCTGCTACTTTTATGCTTCTGTTGATTTTATTTTAATGGTACTTTGCCGTGTAGTATCATTATTTTCTGACTTTGATAGTTTATTTACGATTAATCTAATATTTTACGAACAGTTATAAAAAACAAAAACAGTTAATTTTGATAGAAATTTTTGGAACCCACTTTAAATAAAAGCGGCAAATACGAGACGGACTCGCCCATGGAGGGTTCCATCCATTCCAGCAGCAAGTAACGGAATTAATCAATACTTCTTCATAATTAATAATAATTAATAGTTCTTAAAATTAATTAATAGTTCTTAAAATTAATTAATAGTTCTTAAAATTAATTAATAGTTCTTAAAATTATTTAATAGTTCTTAAAATTAATTAATAGTTCTTAAAATTAATTAATAGTTCTTAAAATTAATTAATAGTTCTTAAAATTAATTAATAGTTCTTAAAATTAATTAATAGTTCTTAAAATTAATTAACAGTTCTTAATATTAATTAATAGTTCTTGTAATTCGTTGTAACTTTGATCGATGTTTTAATAATAGTGTATTTGTGACGTACCTACTAAAAAAACTTACTAGATCGAGTTCAAACCAATTTTCGGTGGAAGTTTGCATAGTAATGTAGAAAGGATATTTAATTTTTTTGTTTATTTTTTCAGTTTTTTATTCGGATTCTCTGTAAAAAAATATTTTTTTTAGTTAGTTTAGTGCTAGTAATTTTTTTCCGACTTGACATTTTCCTTGAAAGATGGTCCTTTGATCCCAGCAGAGGCAATTAAAATGGGACGATTATGCTACCTCATTCCACACAATATCAAGTAATGAAATTAATTGCTAATAGACTCTTATATAGCGGGTCTGTGAACCCTTTACCTTGTAAAGTGAGAGTCAAATAAGCGGAAAGGTGCCTAATAAGGTCACTGTTAGACTGGGACACATGTTTTATATGATATACGAAGTAAAGTACGTTCCAATTACATAAACATTTTTACTGATATCAGATTTATGTTTGTGTTTTATGAATAAGAAACAAATACATATGCAACGTTAATGTTTATGTAAAAAGGCTAATAAATAATAATCTATCATCATAGAGCAAACAAAACCTTACTCTTTGGTATAGACTGGGTTTAGATTTCGCAAGAAAATAGTTAATATATTAGCTGTAGATTAATACATTTTAGTATTGTGAAAAAATGTTATGAGACAGCAATGGAAAATTTCGAATATTTAAGTTTTGAAAAACGTTACTGTTATTATGTATTCTAGACATTAAGGCCGAGAAAGTGATGATTTACAAAAATTGGCAGTCATAGGGACTGCTGATAGAAGTGAAAGCTTAGTAACTCAGAATTTGATAGCTCACTTTGGAAACTACGCGGGCGAAACCGGAGTGCGTGGCCATGCCCATGGCCATGGTCCAAAGCTTACCCGAAAATTTCTTTCATATACGAACGTGACCCTTAATCTCAATTCACAACCCACAAAAAAATTTTATGTGGTGCGCCAAAATAATTTAAACTTCAAAAAAACTAGTTTAATATTATCGTGCATTCGTGCATCATCATCATCAACAACCCACTGTTGATTATGATAATTGAAATAGTTAAATATTTCTTATTTTAGTTTTCACTTCTGCCGTGCGGTCTTCAGCGCACACATTTTTTTCAGTTTGGGTCGCGCAAAATCCCTATTTCCTTCAGGCCTGCCGTAAGCGGAACTTCGTTCCAAAAACTATTGGAAGATTTTTTGACGTGACAACGTCTAATAAATCGATGAAGGCCAGCTGCATGCCCGAAGAAGTGTCCCGTTACGCTCATTGTACGCTTGCGCCAATCAATGTTTTATTATGACGTTGTCACGTTAAACTATCGTGCGTAAACCAACCGACTTCACAGACGACCATTTTTTTATTTGCTAAGATAGAACACGTTTGCCTATGACAAAACTATTTACTCTAGCATAATCAAAGTAAATTCTTATTTCGTTTTGCTATTTCTGTTTCCGCTAATCTCAGAAAGTGGCCACGAAAATGTTCGAATTTTGCAAAGATACGGGAAGTACTAATAAGTAAATAATTTTTAAATATTTTATTTACAATCTTTTTAAACACAAAGGAAAAGATCGGGCTTCGACTCAGACCAACTAATTAAAATCATAAAGGGTTTAAACGAGCGGATAGCAAAAGGCAGAACGCGGTCCGTTTGCGGACCGTGAGATTTTGATCCTCGGACCAAACTCGGAGTTTGATTTGATACCAAAACAATTAAAAGGACAGCACTTGATCATTATGATCAATTGTTGTTTTTTAGACCTCGTTAAAAAATTCCTGCGGTATCCGGACCCCACCTGAAACTATTTGCCGACCTGGTTTAGACGTTTAACATAAAACGAAGTGGGAGCGGGACGGCAATTGATGGCAATTGTGGCTTTTCCAAGTAATTGTTGAATCACTAATGCAATACCTATAGGTATCAGCGAAGGTCGGGTGATAATCTTTACGCTGAGAAAACGCAGATTCATCTGAGGGTCATGAAAATTTATGCGATGAGATTAAAACCTTTTTTAAACGAGTACCTAACTTACTAAAACAATAAAAACTTATTTTGGGTATTTGTAATTCACAGATTAAGTAGAGAGATACTCTTGCTATTTTGTATAAGATTTTGAACAGGTATCTAAATACATAGGTGTTAATCGTCATTTACATAAAATAATAATTTGAATTAAGATTGTTGAACTTCACAGTCAAAGGTCAATGACCATGGTCCCGAGTTTACGCGAATACTTATTTCTTATCATTCCCGAGTGTGACGCTAGAATTCAATTCACAGCCCTCGAAAAATCAGTCTGTGGCGCGCCAAAAGAAAAACTTCACTTCGAAAATGATGCAGATACAGTGTTTAGAAGTTTCAAGTGACGTCACGTTATGGTGATTTTTACAATAGAGTGACGTCACAACCCCTCCCTCCGGAAGCTTGATTAACTATATCTTTGTAAATTTTTTGATAATTTGATAAAACATAAAACACTTGTCTAATATTTTTCCATAATCTACCTGACGAAGTAATTAGAATGGTATATTTTTGACCCTGTCTATATCTCAATTTATGAAATCTTTGTAATTTAACAAAAACACTAGGTATATATAATTTTAGTCTTAGTGATAAAGCAAACTACACACCTGCTATCTCGAGATCCTTGCTAAAATAAAACATCACACACTGACCAATATTATCTGAACAATTTTGCTATAAATCGTCATTTTTGTGTCAGTAAAATAGAATCCATAGAATGCACCACAGTTTATTGATTTTTTCACAAATTTAAAAAATGTTAAAGTTTTTTTTTGTTCTGATTTCGAAAAACTCTTGGCGCGAAACCGCGTAGCGTTTCGTTTCACGTTCGAGGCGCGAATGCAGCGGCCCGCGTATTTTCATTCTATTGGAGTGGATGTTAGAGCCTGCATGTTGTTCACCTTGATTTTCCTTCGCGGATTTATTTTTTGCTACTGCATATCTGTTGGTAAATTAATTGACGCTGAATGGCTGATTATGCGATGTTTTGAATTTATTAAAGCGGTTTTGGGTATCTTTTTATAATTATTTTAACAAACTTACTTCTTGGTAGCATTTAACCTTTGGACCTTTTTTACATGCGAAAAATTACCATGTAATTATTGGTTTATCTTTTTTACGAGTCTTAAATTTTTTTCCGTTAGTGGGCAAAAAAGTTTACTAAGTTCACTAAGTTTAAAAATTATTATATTATTTTTGAATACAATATTACATACACTTGACGTTTGCCTAAATTTGCCATTTACAGATAAAACTGTATTTTTTATTTCAAAACGTAGCTATTCCCAAGGTAAACTTTACCTGTTCAACACACTAAGATACAGAATACGGTACACTCATAGCACGCATCCTAGGTACCTAGGTAAGGTAGTAAGTATTTATCTGCCGTGCGAAAATTGAATTTTCGTTGCATAATTTTTAATTTCACAATTTGTGACATTCTCAGCCATTACTAGTAGAGTAGGTATGCGTGACATGTAGGTATGTGCGTGCGGCATGACCGTTCTGTTTATTTATCATTTAATTTCATGAAAAAAGTAGAAGTCACGTGTACCATCCATTTTAAACTAGTTGCGTCCCGCACACTTCCCGATTAAACAAAAATTTGATTTATATTATAGATATGTACCTAGCTTAAATAATGTTATTAGGTAATAATAAGTATTTGTTTTAAAATAGTTGGTAATTATAATAGTTATACTTACAAAAAACAGTGATTTATTTGTATTAGTAAGTTTGATTATATTATAAGTTAGGTATATAGGCAAAGATTTTGAATTTTTTATACAACCCTGATTTTTTTTTATTTACAAGAACCCTGGTTTGGATAAATGACTTTTTTTGTCGTTTTTGTGGTGTGGAGCACAGCCTTAGGCAGCTAATCTTGCTTCAGCTTTTCCTTAATATGAATACTTTCAGGAGATATTGAGAGATTTCCCTTGTTTGCTGTATTTTTGTTTTTGCCTAGTATTATAAGCTTATCGTATTTGATTATGGCGGTGTTACCTTTTTCTCTATCAATATTTACTTGCTCTTGTTATCTCGTTTCTTATATTTAATATGTAACGTGGATAGTCTTCTTTTGTGTAGTATGTTGTGTCTTTCTGTGTATGTTTTTGTTTAAATATATCGATCTTCAATTCTAGAGCAGCAAAACACAGTATTATAGACCGTTAAATCCGATACGATGTTAGTTTTTTTCTAGCTCCATAAAATATAATGAAGTTATGTAACTAAAATAATTTGATTAATTTTGCAATGCGTTTTTCAAAAAAAGAAGGAGGTTTTCAATTCGGGTGTATATTTTTTTTCATTTTCAAAATAGTAAGCTCCATCTCTTTCTCTCAGGCTGTCTCATTGGTAGGCGTTAAGATGTTTCGTTTCACGCAGCCTACAGTTTATTTTGTAAACATACGTTTTTTGACTTTGATTTGACTTTTTAAACTACCTGGAGTACCTAATTGCTGTTGAATTTTTGAGGTTAGGTTAAGTAGTTAATAATTATTATTATTGACGTAGGTATTTAATCATTTTATTATTTTCTGAGTTTTTAACGATACAAATATATTGTCGTATATTTTTATCACGCAATCTTTTTAGCGTTGATGTCGTCGCACCATCATTTTCGGGGCTTCTCAGGGTAGGGTACTGTGGAATCATGGATAGCTAGAATAAGTTCAATTAGTTAAATACCTACTCCTTCACAAACGGTTTGTGTTGATCTGGCAATGATACAATCGCCCACGGAGAGATACTCTAAGCCAGGGGTCGGCAAGTAGTTTTAGACGGAGTCCGGATGAAGTGCAGAAATTTTAACGAGGTCCAGAAAAAAACTAGTGGTAATAATTGCGTCAACAGACCACTAAATGTTCCTACTGCTGAACCTCTGGGTCAGGCCTTCCCTCGCAAGAAGAGGGTCAAGACCATAATCCACCACGCTGGCCCAATGCGGATTGGTAGATGACACATGACTTCGAAAGATTCTAGGTACATGTCGGTTTCCGCACGATGTTAACATGACTTCGAAAAGACAGTGGTGCGCGTGGTTTTAAACCCAGGGTCTCCGGATCTGCAGTCGCCTTTCTCCCGATTAGACCAGCCGTAACTTGGTAATAATTAAGTGCTACTTAAAGGTGGTTAATCTCGAAAATTATTAGTTAAAAAAAATATTTAGAAAGATAACCCGTAAGTCGAACCAAACATAGTAGCCAAATTGATAGCTAGTTTTTTGCGTTTTTTATATTTTTCTGAGATGTTTGGCCCAAAATTCTTCAGTTTTATACATTTGCAAAGAGACATCTTCTTGAATATCAAGTATTTCCATTTGAAGTGAAGCCTTTGACAAATTGAACAATTTGGCAATGTGTCAGCCACAATGACTCCAAAATGGTTCATGAGAGCTTCGTCCACCATAAAACAACTGAAACTGAAGGCGTTCCGAAACCATTTACCAGAGCAGAAGCCATGGTTCGCATTCTGGTTTTGATAAGGTTTCCGACACGGTGCGATAGCTTTTCTCTTAGATCTTTTGGTGCCTCAGTTGTTTGATGGTGTCCTTATCCACGTCGAAGTTTCTAAACACACATGTTGCCTTTCCACATCCTGGAACTCCGTTGACCGACTGTATTCTCGGTATCTCCCAGTTTTCTTAATCAGATTTGACGTTTGCGTTCTCTTCGATGGTCTTGGCCATCTCTAGGATTTTATCGTCCAGCATAATCTTAGTGCATCGGGCAGTAACTACAATTGGGTCGTTTGGAGGTGTCGCATAAACAGGTCTTCCCATGCGCTACGTCTCTTTTTTGCTCAGTGTCACAAAGCCATTTTCTGCACTCTTCCCTTTTCTCTTGACCCGACCCGTGACGGCCTTGACATGACCCGGGAAGTGACATTATTGTAAACGACTGCTTCAGTCTCCTCGAGTTTCGCCTTTAAGAGGTTTTCACTTCCTAACTTATATGGCTGCATGATGTTTTCGCAGATCTTGAGATTGACTTGTCTTGTCGCTGTCAGTGGGGCTATAAATTCGAAGAAGGCATAAACTGCGTGACTTCGTGGCTCCGTCATTGGTTGGCCGCGGCTGTCCTCAGCTGGGCTCTTTCGGAGCCGGTTTGGATGGTCGAACTAGGAACAGGTATCCCCATATGTCAGTTACATTTGTTTGATAGTGCAAAGGGGTCTGAGGAAGTTCAGATTTTTCCCTATATTCGTATATGACAACCTCATGATGTTTACCAGCACTTCTGCTCAGATGTGCGAGCAGCGCTCTTGCGTAAGTGCAAGGCGTTCGACGTTTCAAGTACTCTATTAATGCAATCGTTTTGTTTTCCGATCGCACCGTCGCACCGAAATCGGTGGCCGTCTACCTCGCACACATTACGTCGTAGGCTTCCCTCTTCATTGTGACTTTTGCGGTACTGCTATTGAGCAGGCAAGACAATCCAGGTGACAAACGGGCTCGTTTCCGTTCCCAGGTGAGGCAAAAGCTTATTCCCAATGATTCGTTGTTGCTGTCCATGAAGAAAGCCACTCCGCGAATACGCATTTCTACCTCTCTTCTCGGTCTGCGTTCTCTAGTAGTTACTGTACGGAGATGCTCTTCGAGGAGTTATCTTGGGCGGGGACCACATTCCACGTTTGTGTCCACGGACAGCGAGCCAGCGTGTAGTGGCGAAGACGAGCGTGTATTTAAAAGTGTAGAATTTCTCTGAGCCGCTTTGTGGAAAATAATTAATAGAAAAATAATTTATTTACTAAGATAGATTCTATGTGGCAAAAAAATATTATTTAAATTCATAAAGGTACAGTGTACCTTATCTACATTTTACTGGGCTTACAATACAATATTTTTTATTGGCGGTCCGAGGTTCGACCCTTCGCGGTCCGGATACGGACCGCGGTCCGCCTGTTGCTGACCCTTGCTCTAAGCCCTAGCCATATTCGTTGCCTCCTTGGCTACGATTCACGTCAACATACAAACAAAACAGAAAACACGTGTACGTTTTATTCAGCATAACATGACTCTGAGATACCCTATGCCTATAAAATTATAGTTCAAGTTATGCCCGCTTTTATTTAAAAAGAGTTCAATTAGTTAGTACAGCATAACGCCTATCGATAAATACCCAACTTATAACGTTTTAACACGTTTCTCCACAATGAACTAACGCCGTTTGTCCGTTTGTGTCGTTCGATTTAATCGACTATTCCTATCTCGTACTTTTTTTAAACAAAACCTATGAAAGTTGGCCTCTGATAATGTGCAAACGTGCACTATGTTCGGTTTTGCAGGGCAATGTTTCTAGAGAAATTACTGGGCGTAGAGATGAATCATCTTATATCTCTGGGTGAAGAGTGCAGTGCAATGCTAGGTTATGATTTAGATTCTGTATGTTCCAATAGCTGCGTGACACTGTGCTGGTATGGGCTGGCGTGTTTCTTGCCGTCAGGCAAATGTCATGCTCCTCCCGTCTGTCGATACTATAAAATACTACTGCCTACACAACTTTGGGCTAGTAGGTGCAGGGCCTGCGTACCCGTAGATATGTAAAACATCTCTTACCTCTTGTACCCTGTGGTCTACCGCCGATCGAAAACTATCTTAGCTTTAATGTTTATCTCTCTTTTCATTACATTTGAAATTATAGAGACAACAATATCAAAACCATAGCCGATTTAGTTAGGCGGTAGAGAAGCCTCTGTTGCTTAGTAAGACGACATCAAACGTGATCTCAATTTGTTAGACAAAAACACTGATGACTAGACAAAGCAATCTACATATATACATACATTCGTACGTTCTAACACTTGAAACAAAATCTTAGTAGGTACCTTTTTTTACGAAAATTGCGCGGACGAAAGAGTTTAACACTTTTAGTCCATATAGAGAAATAATGCGCTTTTAAAAAAACTACTTATAAAAAGTCCATTAAATCAATAAAAAAAAAACATTAGACACTCTACCGTGTAGAGGAGAAGGTGGTAATGTGGCCCCCTAATTTGTTTTTCAGGCCTCATGTAAAAATATTACACTTACAAAAATAAAACAAGTACGTCATAGTGTTCCTTACTCATTGGCTTATGCATGCCTAACTGTAGAATAAAGAAAATAATCACAATAATCTTAACCTTAATTTATTCTCAAAACTAACATTTTCACAACATGACATTAAGTGAGGGTTATATGGCACCCTGAGCCTTTTTTGTAGCCCATAACTTTTGTCCTTACAGCTTCAACTGCTATTTTCATTTGATTAGGATCCCATGTTTTCCTTTTTTCGAAGATGGGACTAGCAGACTGAGTCAAGGCATATTAAAACGAAATTAAAAAGAATAAGTACAGAAAAGATATATCTCTCATACGTGTTATATGGTCCCCCGGAACCATAATAGTAACAATGCGGGGGACAAATTAAAAGTATTAATGAATATATAAATCAAACCAAAATACATTTCATTATCAAATATTTTTGCATAATTACCTTCAAAATCCAGTAGGAAAACGTAAAACTTAGTTTTTCCGGTAAAAATAAATAAAATGCAAAGCTGTTTTACTTAAATGTTTTCCGTTGCGTGTTTAGACTAATTTTAAATAACAAAAGAACGTTACGCCAAATTTTTTGGTTACTATTCGGTAGCTGTCACAAGAGCTCCGCGTAGCACGTAAATTATACTAGATAGCGCGCTAAATCACAAATTTGTAAGGTGGCCAATATACCCGAGCCTTTATTAACAAAACTAAAATACAATGAGAACTTGCAACAGCATGCTGGCGGCATTACCACGCTGAATGGCAATGCTTATGCGATGGGCCAAATAAACGCCAGCATTAGATATTTACCTACCTACCTGCAGGGGCCACATTACCACCTCCTCCTCTATTTGACACACATACGCATAATATAATATCTACTTACTTTTTTGTTTATTTGTGTTATCGTCGAATTTTGACCACATGGCGACAACTAATAGGCGTAAAGTTGGTAATTGTGAATAAACTTCCAGTTACGTGTAATCGAAACAGGAATCTCTTAATCTTTAACTCTTTACGTAACAAGGAGTTGAGAAAGCAGACCGGCCGCTGTAGACAGGAATCCGATTTGTACACCACAAGTTTAGAAATGGAGGAGAATGCGCCTATCTTGCAACAAAGTAACTTGCAGGATCATAAAATTGCGCAAAAGCTAGCAAAAATAATAATCAATTACTCTTTGATATAGGGAAATTATATCGAGCTATCACGAATGTTTAAAGCACTCTTTTTGAAGCGAAAACTTCTTTTGGCGCTGCACATTCGGATTTTTCGTGGGCTGTGAATTGAGTTCTAGCGTCACGCTCGGGAATGATAAGAGCTTCGGGTAAACTCGGGACCATGGTCATTGGTCGTCTAGAAATGCGTCAGCATTTCCCATTGGCCAGCTAGAAAGGTGTCAGCATTTCCCATTGGCTATCAAAAAATGCGTGTCAGCATTCATCATGCATCAGTCATCTCTCATGGCTACGATCTCCGGTTTCACCCGCGTAGTTTCCAAAGTAAGCTATCTAATTCTGAGTTACCTATAAGTTTTCACTTCTATCGGTAGTTCCTATCTACTTAGTCTGTGGTTCCTATGACTGACAATATTATTTTTTTCAAAATTATCTATGGAGTAAACTTTTTCTTTAGATTTTGATTCCAACCAAACTGAGTTTTTATGCGGTTGATCTTAGCTCATTGAGTACCAACTTAGTCTGTGTTGAGTACCTTGTGCTCTATTCCTTATCTAGGAGTATATGCCCAATGGAAGATTGGAAGTAGATAGGAAGATGAGCGATACCTATTGCCAAAAACAGTTCTTATAAGTTTGTGTTTCTTAGAAATGACTCAGCGATGACGCTGCTGGAATATTTTTGTTATAATTATGTTGCTTGTTTTGTGTTATATATACCGGTTTACTGAGTAAATTGCTTTGTGGTTTGAATGATTTTGTTTTGTTGGGGTGTTACTTAGCCTTATTAGCGCTTGAAAAAGATTTTATGATAGTATAGAAAAGATAAAATTGAACATTCCCTGATGGAGTTGCATTTAAAAAAATAAAAGTAAGCTATGTATTATTTACCAGAGAAACTCTTAATTACACTTGAATAAAACAAACTTTTCTTAAGAAAAAGAGCTACGAGTAAAATGTAGTAACAATTGGCACCCTTATCGCTCAAAGCGATCTGGTCTAGGCAACTGTGGCATGAAAAAGGATTACAAAAAAGTAGATAGACGGGAGTTCACAAACGAAGTAAAAATGCTGTACGATAATGTACGATATCATCATACTAATTATCACCAGCAAGACGGATCGATGATATTGCTTTATAACTATCGTGTGTCATTTGGTTCAAAATTGAGGCCGATGCTAACTAAAGTTTGAGAGAAAGAACCTGTAGAAAAGCGACGGCGAAAGTTTAGTTATAATGATGGTGATGATGTGTTTCAAAGTCAAAGTCAAAGTTATTTATTGGTAAATGTAACATTTACAGGTCATCCATAAAAAATAACAATTTTTTTTATAATAATAACAATTATCCGTGCTATAACTGAACATTGGAAAAATAAAATTTAACAACTATGTCATGATCATATACATAATTACAATAAAAATAATGTCAAATCAGAATTAAAAATCACACTACTAATTAATTCCTTAATAATAGGTAGTTAAATTTTCAACTTTTAAATTGAGAACAATCGATAAATAATAATAACAATAAAAACAATGACAAATCGAAATAAATAATTCATATTTTTTAAAATATTATTATAATACATACTAATTAATTTAATTACAACAATTAAATCATTATTTTACCGTCTGTCCTTAAAAACTCTTCATAACTATAAAATGTTTGCTCGATAAGCCAGTGCATCAGTTTCTCCAAAATATGTTCAATCCGTGCACCAAGTTTCATGGCAGAAATTTCAGCCTGGTCCGTCTAAACTGTCTACATGTTCACATACTTAAATTAGTACTAATATAAAGTTTTTACATACTTTGCATTACTTTAAAGTATGTACGTAAAGAGTACCTACATACGATTCATTAAGATTTCGAAAAAGAAAAACTTTACATGAAAACGTGTAGGTACCTACTAGTTAGTACCTAAGTATGTCGTTCTGCGTGCAGGCTGTGGCCTTATGGAATGCTCTTCCTGCGGCCATTAGACGTGCGCAGAGCGTCGCTTCAGGACTCTGATTCGGCAGCATTTTCTGACAAAAGTTGTTCACTGATTTAAGTTTATTTTTCTTGGATTTTTGTGTTTCTTATTGTATACATACATTATTTTTTAGATATATATGTATGTATTTATATATTTAAACTTATTTATTTATTGTACACCTATTATATGTATTTTGTTCTATTATATTTAATTTATATATAATTAATACACGTGTTTATTTATATTGTTAGTTGCACCACTGCCCAAAATCTTACAAATCTTGTTTCTTTGTAAATCAAAGGTTATCTGGAAGAGAGCTTTTAGCGATAAGATCGCCTTTTGTGCCCATTATGTGTTTGTTATTTTATTTGTTACTTATTGTCAACTTTGTTTGTGGTGCCAATAAAGTGTTTTTGTATTGTATTTGTATTGTATGTACCTATGTTTGCGTCGTTATGTATTTGTTCCAAGACTTCATAAAGATAACTTTGTTTTATCGTTTCCGGTATGTTCCTTAGACATGTTTACTTATAAGAAATATGGTTTTGTGGTGCGTAGTAGGTACCAAGCCCACATCCGTTGAACCAAAAAAGGCTCTGGTTTGTGTCATTTTGATATTTTTACTTCACTAACGCTAAGACGGATGTTAGCGGTTTTATAAGTGTGTCTGCTTAATCCCGGGTCCCGGTTACCTCTGTATTGGGAGAGCGAATTTCGATTAAATTGTACATCATAGTCCTAGTTATGTACCTGATCTGAGATAGGCAATTTTATACCGTTAAAGTTAGTTGTTGCTAAGCTGTAGGTACATACAACAGTAACTGGTAAGTATCTAAAAATACTTAACTAAAAAAAGTTGGAGTACGTGGTGGAATAAAAGCTAATCGGCATGAATGCCATTGTATGAAAATGACAGTAACTATTTCTTTTCTCGTTTTTAACTGTTGTAATTTTTCGCCAACTAACAATATTTGCGATGCATAGCTGTAATAACGCTAGAGGTAGGTACGTATTTCTTCTTAAGGTATAGGACACACTTCTATGTTGTATAACAAGAACAAAATTAAAAAAATTGATTTACCTGTGACTACCTCGGATTTATACTCTGTACCTACAACATTCTACAAGTCCTTTTATTTGATTCCCTTAATAAGGTAGTAGTGAAAAAAATTAATGTAATTCGCCATTTTCTGGTGGCAGCCATATCAGATTTGAAATTTGTTATAAGTAGTGTATAGTATTTTACTACTCAAGCCCTTTCATTGGGTCACATAGCCGGGGTCGAATTACAAGACCGTGTGACAAGTGCGTGCGTGCAGTTTTATGAGTGGTCCACCTAGGTTTTGGACCCAGTCCAAGGGAGCCCATGACCCCCGTGACCCCCTCTGGATCCGCCCTTGGATCTACTATTGTGATTACCTCTAGCACAGATACCCCTGACATGGTTGGTTCCAAAGACTCGAACAAAAAGGGTTTTGACTACACAAGTGTAGTGATTCTGAACCCAGTCGGCTTGATCTCGCCACGGAATCAAACCTTTCGGTCTTTGTCTTATACATACGTTTAGAATGACAGAGACAAGCAATGTCATTCCGAATTTGAGTCGTCGGATTGCGTTTAAAATCAGTACCAAGTATGAGTACCTATATACCATTTAAACTGTAGAGCACGGTATCTGAGTAGAGTAGAGAGTATATAGAAGCCGATCTACTCTCAGATTAAACTATTCGACACACTAATATTATAAAGAAAGTACCTTTTGGAGTTTTTTGTAAGATGGATGATTTTTTTATAAGTAGTATAGAGTGACGAAACGACCAGGACATGTGGCTGATGGTAAGCATAACAGCACAGTGACATGCAGCTATTGGAACGTGAAGAGTCCAAATCATTAGCTAGCACTGCACTGCACCCAGAGATCTAAGATAATTATATCTCTAAGCCCTGTAATTTATCTGGAAATATTGACGATAGGACTAGCGAGAAATGCCCTTGATGGTAAGGTACGAGTAAGATAGATGGTAAAATACTCTTTCTTTTCTATATACCTATTTATATAGAACATTACAATTCAAACGAGAATACATAATGTCTACTTGGCGGTAGAATAACTGGCAAATGTGGTAAGTCCCCAGGAGGACTCTGCAAAAAATTAAATCACTTCAATCACTTGTGCTGTATATGGTAGCTCGCTTTAAATACGGGTCGGTGTTGGTGTGGAGCATCGATATAAATCAATGGTTGTGCCCTCTCAAACTTCAGGCGCACGAGATTATGTTATCGTTAGGAAAACTGAGCTCACTCTTTCCGTTCTAGTCAGTTGTAAGAAGCGGTGAACGCCGGACATTTACTCCTATCACTATTCGTTGTCAACAACCAAAATAAGTAGAACCGCAACATACCTCGCCGCTAGCGATTCCAGGGGTCAAATAGATTAGTGTTTGTAAACCATTCACGCTACACACAGATACTCAGTTTGTTAGCAATTTAAGGTGCTCAGGGCCCATCTTTTGAGTTATAGCGATGGTGTAGAGTATTAAAATGCAATTGATTTCCAGAGACGTCAGTTTATTGCTTGAGCACATTAATACTCGTCTAATACAGTCGGCACACACTACACTGTTGAAGTAAAAACCTTTTACAGGTAAATCTCACCTTTGAAAGGTTTATGCCCAGATTGCGATGAGCAACGTTTTATTATTAAATACTAACATCATAAAGTTATGCCAACATTCGTTCACCAAGTAGGTCAAATGTGCCGCTTGAGAGCTTCATGCATAGATAATGCGAAGTTAGGTCTGGCGGCTAATTTACACAGATTATAAAGAGACAACTTTGATTGACAAGCTTCATGGCTTAGTTAATAGTAAGCCTGTAGCCGAAGTCGGAGGTCGAGGATTCGATTCCCACTCATTCCCAAAAATGTTTATATTTTAAATTACTCCGCTCCACAGACTTCGTGGTCCTGGAGTTTTGTCATTTGGTTTCATTCTCATTTGATTCCGGCATAAGTAGCCTATGTTTGTGTTCTTCCGGACTACAACGTAACAAATTTTAACCAGGTCCGTTCAGACTTTACAACGTGATTGTGCAAGAAAGATCTATACATTGAAATATAAAATATAAATAGGAATTGATCTTGCACCGATGACAATTTCAAATTTTCTCCTTATGTTATTAGCAGCAGAATTAATGCTAGTGGCTATCCATCTTCATACGTTTTTGGTTCCTTTTTTTGGTTCCGTTCTCAGTTGAAAGTGTAGTTGGGTAACACCTCATTTGTCTATAAGTTATTTGGCCTTGGCAAAGGCCATGCAAACGTACGCACTAATTTGTCTAGGCAGTTTCTCTGTTGTTTATGCGTAGGGCTGCACAGACAAAGTGAGCATATTAATCCTGACGAAAACGTGCTAGGAGCAAATTGTACGGTAGGTACACAAAAATGTTTTTATTATTAAGTTTATTTATCCCACTTATACAATAAATGTAAAAGTTTAATATTTTTTATTGCTCAATCAAGTCGGAATGGATAAACGAATTGGGTTGAAATTTGGAACAACGTATACTTTGAATAAGTTATTTAAAAAAAAACTTCTGTGTGAGAGAAAATAAACCATTTATTTATTACTGTTAGTTTATAGTCTGTATTACTTTTCATTTAAATTATAAAAATAATTAAGTCGATAAATACACTGGGTAAACGTGCTGCGTTCACGTGCTTACAGTACAGTAAAAATGTTTTGTAAAATTTCTACATTTCTGGAATTACATACTTGTACTAAGTGCAATGCAGTGTTTACTAGTTTTCGCATACTATCTGTATTCTAATGGGTGAAAATAGCTGATATTAAAATACTTTTTTCGTAAAATTTATATACCTACCTACTTATACGTAAGTAATGATGATTTGAAGTTGTACTGACATCTTTCAAGTGATCCCTTTATGCTAAACCCGTTATTCAAATGCCTTACCAACTTTAAACGAAAATTTTGCTTATCAGAGCATTACAACGCTAAATCCTTTGTGCAAATTTTGCAACAAACAAATCGCATTTAATGAATTTTTCATTTTAAATACGTGTTTTATTACTATTCAGTAGTAGGTTAGGTATTCATTTAAATAATAAATTATTTAAATTTGAAAGAGAAATAAAGCAGACATTAAAAAAAATGTTGAAACAAGACTTGATTAGTCAATCTGCTACTGATGATGAAAAACTGAACAGTTACATAAAAAAAAAAACAAAGAAGAAACCCAGCTGAATAAGTATGGATTTATAACTAAAACACAACTCTTCACGACTATCTATGGGTACCGATGAAGAGCTATTGGAAAATTATAACACAACTAGCGGCCCGTTCCGGCTTCGCTCGGATTTTGTCACATAAAGCCCATCAATCGAAATAAAAACTATCCTATCTTTTAAGTTGGATCAATCTATACACGGTGTCCAAATTTGATTAAAATCGACTAAGTAGTTTAGGAGTCCATCGCGGACAAACATCGTGACAGGAGATTTATATATATTAAGATGGAAAATATCTTCCGACTAGCAAACGAACAAATAAGATGGTTCAGTGGCGTAAGGACTTAAACTATGAAGTAGTGACACCAGTAAGTATTACACTAAGCAAGGTGTATGCTTTTAAACTGTAATTGTTTTACAGAAAATTGCAATGCACTTTTCAAACAAATAGCAATTCTCATAGAAGGTACTTCTTGAGATTCCTCTATTATAGCGGTAGGTAGCTGCTACTGTCTCTTAGGGTACCTACGCGATCGGGAAGTCTCATGGTAGAAAGTAAAACCCTCTTAGGTAAGTTGAAAAGGTTGTAAAGAAGCGATAATCTATGAAGATAAATCGAGAGTCAATGGAGCTTAGCGGGAAAATAAGAATTACGGTCGTATTTCGATCGCCTAATGTACAAAACAATATTATTAACTTTTTTAAACAAAGATTTTGAATAAGCCTACCTTACTAACCTACACTTAAGTTTCTAAAACTGTTCCTCTGCAATGTTGGAAAAGGTACTACTGTAATGTCGAAATGTATTTGAGTGTTCCAGACTGTTTGGTTCAAAGCAGCGGAAACTTCAGTTGTGTGCAATATTAGGTACATCCCTAGCGTTGCAAAATAATTGCGTGGATAATAAGATTGAAATGGACTTTGCGAACCTGTCGGCGTATGTTGTCCAGTTGTCCACTCACACAATTTATCAAACTAAGTATTTTTGTTAATTTTGCTCAGCAGTTTCTAATCGTATACATCCAGAGTATCATTAAACTTTTGAGTTTTCTGGAAACTGTTCAGTTCAGAACATTACCTACAACAAGAATGTAAAATAATCATCCACGTTTTACTTAAAATCTCTAACTAATTAATATGGGGTCCATAGAATTTAACAAAGTATTAATTAGGATAATTTATTTCAAGAAATAATTCCTAGATCTTTTTGTATCTGAAATTGTAAATTTAGTTTTTCTCGAAACGGCGAACTTACTACGACTTTTGTCATAATAATAGGAATGTTAACACTAATCACAAATTAATGTTTAGTGCTAATTTTATGATACTTTGCATTAATAGAATATCGAAAATCACAGTTTTGTAATTTAATATTACGTAGTAAATTTAGTATAAATAATTTTAAATGCTATATTTTTAATCTGTTGTCACTTGACTGGAAACACCAATGTGACTTATTACGTCACTAACCGCAAAACAAGCTGTCGAAGACCGACTAAACTGTTTACTTCTCTTCACTTTTTTTATTATAGTTTGCGATCTTAGCGCACGACGATTTTGTTTGTTTGTATTCAATTGATCCATTAATTAGCACAAAGTGGCGTTTAATACCCCTCAAGATCACGTTTCGAAGTCAACGGCCCGACATCAAATAAAGTGCCTTAGGTAGGTTATGTGCTTCCCTAAGGTCAGATTACCTACCTACTACTTACCGTAGATATGAACTGTCGTAGCCATCGATATATCGTTTTTAAGAGTTCGATGGTCGTAGCGCACCATTTGGATCTATCTGTCTGATAATATTGTCAGCAGACATGTCTCCTACGTTCTACCAATCATATCACGTTCTATCACGTCATACCTTTGAGGATTTACCAAAGTTGGTCTGAGCGTCATACCTATGTTTCCGAAAGGTTTAGAATGTGGTGCGTGCGACCGGCGGACGAACTAAAACAGTGACATATCATGCCATAGCAAATTAAACGTCGTGTGTCCTCTATGAGGAATCGAGTTTATTGATAGGAATTGAAACATGGGCGGCGAGATTGGTGGAACCAATTGATAATAAATACATGTGCTAACTGGGTACTATTAGTAGACCGTGTATGTTTGACCTACAATTGAACACAGGAAGAGACGTGTGACAAAAAAAAGGTTTCAAATTAAATGCTAAATACTTAGTCGTTATAGGACTATTGTCACTACATATATTTGCTTATTTCATTGTATGAAAAAAACATACGAAATAATTAAAACAATAGGCTTTTTATGAATATAATTTCTATTTCTAAGAATATAATTTGCAATAAGAATCATTTAGCCCAATTAACATTGGCGAAACCTTAGATTTGGAAAAAAAGTCGTGTTAGGCGCCATCTTTCGCCATTTTTTTTCTTTTCTGAATACGTCGCATTAAATTTGAGTCCGGTTTCATTCGTATTATTTCTACTTCAACTATGTACTATGTGAGTCCCTAATTAATGACTAATGACTGGTCTCGTGCCGAGCCGAGGGTCGTGGGTTCGATTCCCACCCAGAGCAAATATTTGTGTGATGAATTCAAATATTTGCACTGTGTCTGGGTGTTTCTATTTCTATTTATAATAAGTACGTATTTAAAACTATTTAAGTATTCTATCAACTATCTGGCCGCCATAGTACAAGCTTTGCTTAGTTTGGGGTCAGATGGTGTTGTGTGTGAATTGTCCACCAATATTTATTATTATTATTCAGTTATTTATATATTAATTATGTTTATTGCAGCTTTATTAATTTACTTTTAAACTAATTTAATAAAAATGAAATTACAATTATAATTAAAACTAAAATGAATTGATTCGATCGAAGTTGGATCTAAGAATGCGCTTCGCGGCGGGCCGGCCGCGCAGGCAGCTTCGGGTGTCGCGGCGTGGTCACGTTCCCACGGCACGTTGCGCTGACGCCGCGATTCCTGCTGTTGCTCGGAATTGAGGTTGATGCCGACGTAGCTATTCCTATACATTAGGGTGGCGTAACACCTCCCCCCGTAGAACAGCGACTGTTGAAGACCTTTGTTGTAAACGGAGCTGAGGGTTGATTCGGGGTTGGCTCAACCATCGTTGTAGTCGATGTGGCGTAGACATCTTGTAGCTGGAGTTGTCCTTGGTAACTGGACTGGCTCGGCGAATTATCTAATTTCCTTTGGCGGTGTCTGCGATAGTAAAGGCAACATATTATTAACATTACACCTATCAATACCACATAAAGTGGGATAGTGGTATGATCGACAGAGGCCATAATCGACATTTCAATTGGTTTCACCGGCGACTGCTTGGAGATTCTTGTGTTCAGTTCATGAAGGCTTTTCAGGCTGATGGAGTTCAAAGTGATTTCAGGTGCGGTGACTGAAGTGATGATGGTGTTATTCGGCAGGTCCATTAGCTTTAGTGCTTGTCCTTTCAGACGATCCTTACTGTTGGAGATCGTAAACTGAGGTGTCTCTAGGTAGCACTGCTGCGGGATAATGGCTAGGTAGCTACCTTGTACAGTCTCGTATACATGTCGGTCGCATGAGAGATGAATCTTAGTTGGATGGGGAAAGCTGATAGTGTAATGCTTTTCGTCTAACTCTTCATATGCGGGATTCTCGAAGGCCACGGTGACTGGGTTGCAGAGGGGACTCCGCTGCTGCGTCTCGATGAGGTGGTGTATGCAATCTCCAGATGTTCGGCTTTGCGGGTTCTTGTTCGCGTCGCATAAGTACCACTTGCTGGTCTTCGGGCATTCTGCCTCTATGTACCTGAATTGTTTCTCATGGATAGCCAGGAAGGGATATGGGGGAAATAATATTTGATTATACATATGTGGGACTATAGATAGCTTATAAAGATCATAAATGGATGACATGACGATAGGAAATTTAAAAACTATAACTATAGTATTACCTACATAATATGAACCTATTTTAACTATATCGAAATACTCTCTATTATCTAAATCTAACACCTTATCTCTGCCATATAATATGCTCAACTTGCTAATTACGGCTCGTAGTGCATATAAATCTAAAACCGAATGATGTAAAGTGGAAGTCCTGATGAACGCTAGAATATTTTGTAATTTAATTATTTCAAACGAAATTGCTTCAACATTGTCACTCAATATCATTAAAATTTGAGCAAAGTGTGCGTTTTTAACTAGATCATCTTCATTTGTTGCTTCACTATTGCGAATTTTGCTAATTAGGCCAACCATTTTGTTTTGGTTGTCGATTATACTGTTAATAATTTTTGAATATTGTAAAGTCCAGTTTTTAGAAACACTTATATGGTTGTTGAATTCATTTGCCAAATGATTTTGATTTTCCTGAAGGGATTTTAGAGCATGATTATAATGCTCTGCATCTGTGTAGTCAAGATTCCCTGTAACACTTTTTATTACCGAACCGAGACCATCTATCAGACCTCTTTTCACACGTTTTGACTCAAATGTCTCTAGTTGTTCTAACACACTGTTAAGTAGATTTTTAAGGTATGTAATATGAGGCTCGTACAGAGACCTAGTTTTATTATTAAAGTCAGGGCTAATAGAGTTTAGTTGTTCTTTAACGGAACTAATTCGGTCTCTCAAATCCTCTAGATTTATATGTTGTAGAAAGGAATGGTAGTGGGTTATGATCCTAGCAGGACCTAACTTGAAGGGTAAGATACCGGGTCCATTATTGAGATTTTCAAGTGTTATCTCTTGCGTTCGAATCGTTCCCAGGAGAAGAAGGAAGGTCAGCGTCAGCCTGTAACAATTGGGCTGATTTAGGGACTCTCTTAAGTCTCGTTTTGGCAACAGGGCCTTTCCGTTTTTTAGTATATATGTGAATCGGAAGGTCTGCCATAACTATGTCATGAACGTATCGGGGAGCTACTTTCTGGCGCGAAGCGAACGGATTCTTTACAAAAATCTGCTGCTCGGGCGAGAGTTCAACTTCGGGTTCCCGGTCTTTATTTCTGTTGGTCGTTAGTTGTTCACGCGAGGTACTCGAGAGGTCATGTATTGTTTTATAGGCAATGGTCATTTTGTCTTTGTGGTTAATCATGTACTGTTGTAATAATTGAGAAGAAACATCTATGTCAAAGGGGTCACGAGGGTCATAATGTCCGGTTATAACTTCAATAGGCTTACATTTTGTAAAACTGTGAATGCTGCTATTGTATGCCAAGATACCATATGGAACTAAATTAATTATTGATTCGGATTTTTGTACTAGTTTTAAAATGCGAAGATGTTCCAAAAGGGTTGAATGAAACCGTTCAACTATTCCATTTTCATTAGGAGCATGAGGGGAAATCCGATGGTGGTGAATTTTATGAACCCTTACAAATTCGGCTACAAGTTGGTTAGTAAACTCAGTACCGTTATCAGTTACTATGGTCATGGGTATACCGTGGTTAGAACAAAAGTTTAGTAGGCCTTGTACTACACTTACAGCGGTGCCGTCACGCAGGTGATAAGCTTGTGCAAATTTAGAAAAAAGCATCTACAATGGTCAGAAATTTTTCACTTTGTATTGTTAATAAGTCCAGATGTACTAATTCAAATGGTTTAGTTGCTGGAGGGACAACTTTAAACTGCTGTTTAATTGGGTTGCGATCATATTTTGCCTGCCCACAGATAGTGCACTCATTAATAAATTTTGTAATACTTTCTCGCATTTTTGGCCAAAAGTATTTATGGGATAATGCCAAATAGGTCTCATTTATACCACGATGGTTTGTCTTACCATCATGATATTTGCTGATAATTTCTTGCTGTTTAAGGTATTCCCTTACATTTTCCACTTCAGTTCTAGTTAGTGTTAAGTCCATAGCTGAACTTTTAAAAGTTCTCTGTAAAATAGGTACTATAGTATACATAGCTAAGTAAGGGTTGATGAGTAAGCCAGTTTTAGTTTTTGGACGCACATACTCTTTTATAGCATTAATGATGTCTTCCTCTAGGTTAGATCCTGATACTTGGAGGGGATATTCGAGTATGTGTATCAAAAGGTTTAGTTATTACAGGTCTACTTTTTATGTCATTTACCACAGTGATAATAATTTGTCTGGTAAATTTATTTAAGGGGTGGTCTGACATCGGGACATTCAAGACAGGATTTTCATTATCTGTATGAGCAGTGGCAGTCCTTGACGAGGATGCGCATGCTTCAGAGGCAGTGATGGTTCTAGAGTCATCCAGTACATCGGATTTTTCAGAGATATTGACTGCGATAGACATAAGCTCGTCGTTGTGTATTTCTACTCTTGAAAGAGCATCGGCATTAGTGTTATTTTTTCCCTGTTTATAGATGACTGTAAAATCATACTCACTAAGCTTTAAGCGCCATCTTGTTAGTCGCGAGTTAGGTTCCTTTAAATTCATTACCCATTGCAGGGGCTTATGGTCCGTAATGATTTTAAATTTACGGCCAAATAAGTATGGTCTAAAATACTTAGTGGCCCACACAATAGCTAATAATTCCTTTTCTATAGTACCGTAATTACACTCACTGCTATTTAGAGTTCTAGACGCATAGGCTACTGGTTTATCTGAGCCTACGGTACCTTGAGATAAAATGGCACCAATTGCAACATTAGATGCGTCAGTAGTTAGTATGAACTCTTTTTTTGAAATCGGGATATTGCAGAATAGGATCATTCGTCAAAAGTGTTTTGCAATGCTCAAAGCACTCTACATATTTCTGGTCTAACGAAATTTTACTTCCCTTTTTGAGACATTGGGTTAAAGGTTTAGTCACACGTGCAAAATCTGGGATGAATTTTCGATAATAGCCAAGTAGTCCGAGAAAACGTTTGATTTCGGTGGTTGTTTTTGGCAGGGGATACCTTTGTATTGCCTGGATTTTATTAGGGTTAGGTTTGACACCCTCGTTTGAAATGGCATGGTCTAAAAAACTCAGTCTCTAGCTTCAAGAATTCGGATTTGTCCATTTGAATTTTGAAGTTAGATTCTCGCAGTTTTTTGAACACTTTCTCCAGATTTAGGATGTGTTCCTGGAGTGACGTGCTAAATACAATGATGTCATCGAGATAGACAAGGCATACCTCATTCTGCAGGTCTTTGAGAACATTGTCCATCACCCGTTGGAATGTGGATGGAGAGTTCTTTAACCCCATGGGCATTCTTAAGAATTCATAGTGCCCGTTCTCTACGTTAAATGCAGTTTTATGTATGTCTTCCAAATCCATTTCCACCTGATAGAACCCACTTGCTAAATCAAGCGTGGTGAAATACTGACATTTGCCAAGTTTGTCAAGTACGTCAGTTATGTTAGGAATTGGGTACTTGTCATCAACCGTTTTCTCATTAACTTTTCTAAAGTCCACAACAAGACGCCATTTAACCTTGCCTGAAGCGTCGGCCTTTAGGCACAATCCAAATTGGAGAGCTCAATGCAGAGTCGGAAGGTCTAATAATGTTTTGTTCCAACATTTTATTGATTTGGTCTCTAACTTCTTGTCGGTGGACATAGGGGTATCTATAAGTTTTTGTATGTACTGGGATTGCATCGGTGGTTCTTATTTTATGTTTTATTTTGTTGGTGAACGTTAAAGATTCTCCCCTCAAGATAAAACACATCAGCATAGGCTGCGCATAAGCGTTCTAAGTTAACGCGTTCTTCCACATTTAGATGTTTAGTGCGGAGGCGGGAAACAACTTCACTAACGCGATTCGGTAAAATTCCAGTACGTTCACTTTCGATGTTAAATACCTCGGCTTCTACCGGTCTATCCATAGCAAAAATAATGTCGTTAGATGTGGGGTTAGTAACTTCTACCCAACCGCGGTTATTTTCAACTGTGGTTAAGCAATCGGAAATGAGGCAATTACAAATAGTCTGAGTTTCAACTACCACGTCTCCGTCTAGTGAATTTACTGGTAGCCTAATTAATTTGGAAGAGTTGGCTGGAATAATTTCCTCATAAAGATTAGCGTTACGAGAGTCATACATCCGAATAGGTATCTCAGCATTACGGTAACCAGAAATTTACTACTAAGGTCTATTTTAGAACCCCACACGTCAAGTAAATCAAAGCCAATTAGTCCATCAAAGTAATTATGGAACTTGTACACGAATAACGTAATGTCATCTTGCTCACAGAATTCCGAGAAACAAGGTAATGTTATCGAGTAATCGTTCTTACTCGTGGCGTGTACATTTGTCACCTCAAAAGGGTCGTAGTTCAGAGGACATCACTGAAATATTTTTCGACAGCGTCTGGGCTTATAAAAGACTGATTAGCGCCCGTATCAATTAAAAGTTTTAATGGTGGGTTAGATATTTGAATATAACCCAGCTGTCTTTGGATGAACGTTCAATTCTATTTTGGCTTTTCGCACTTCGACTCCTGTTGAAAATTTGTATCATTTACAGGAGGGATTGTTCTACTTCCTCTAAAATTACCGATTCAGCATAGGGCTGAGGCTCTGGGTAATACCCATAGTCGGTATAGTCATAGTAGGGGTAATAGTACTGTTCTTCATAATCGGTACAATATGTGTCGTGGTCAGGGTAGTTAAAGTCGCACTCGTTATGGTTCATTTCGCGAGTTTTAAAGTAATTAGTCGGGGGCGGATTCCCGAATTTCCGCCAATCGTGTCCCTGCATGGTGGGTGGTAAAGCTCTAGGAACAAAATGACTGACCCCGCTCATCGGACGAGTTTGGTTGCCGAATCTATATTGCTGTTGAGGCCTATTATTCATAGAAAAGTTATTTTGTTGGTTATTGTAATTTGGTGGCGGAGCACGCATCATCTGCTGTGTCCTGGTTAGGCCACGAGGCTGTTGCACTTGGTTTGGGTAGCTAGGTCTCCAACCTTGAGGAGGTTGAGCCAACATGGGCATTTGCCGCGATGTACCGGGTATGTTAAAATTCGGCTGTCTAACAGGCATACCGAATGTCATGGGCTTTGGAACAAAAGTGTTTAAGGGTAAATTTTGTGCAAATTGTGACGGTTGATGGTATTCCTTTTTAGGACCACTACCATCATTGCGCTGTTGCAAATACAGCGTATTTAGCTCCTCTTGGACAAATTCCAACGCCTTCTCCATAGATTCAGGTCGCATACAGCGTATCCTGCATCCTAGGGGATCTTTTAGACCTCTTAAATATGCCTGAAGGGTTAGTTTTTGGTACAGTGTACGTTTAGCCTCAATAGTAGATGGAATATGCTCGTGTAGAGTCACATACGTCATAACTGTGCTAAAAAGATTTTGACAGCGCTCGTAAAATTCCTGAGGTGTACTAGACCCTTGGGTCTGTAGGGAAAGGTCACTATACAGAGCAGTTTCATCGCGATGGTCTGCGAAATTGTTAATAAGGGCACTCCGAATACCCTGCCAGGTTTCCGGTATGCCATTGGCGTTTATCAATCTAGACGCGGGTCCCGTGATTTTATTTAGTATTCCGTTAGTGAGGGCTAAGTTGGATAGTTCGTGCCCAGGCTGCGGATTCACGTGAGCTATAATTATTTGATCACACAAATTAATGAACCGCGTAAGGATATGCGGGTTCCCGTCGAACTCGGGTAACAGTCTAAGTGACTTGTAAATTACATCTATATTGTCATGCGCAGATGGAGCTAGGGCCTGAGGCTGAGGTTGAGCTTGGGGCTGCTCCATTTCTTCTAGATTTCTACTCGCGTCAACTAAATTAAACCTATTATACGACCTACTTCTACCTACTCTAATGTCCTTAATTTTCCTCGGATGGAAAATTTTGGAAAAATTTAAATTAATCTAACACAATATATGAGCCTGGAAAAATCACACAGTACACATATAGCACACACAAAAATTACACAGAAATAAAAGACACAGTATAAAAAGAAATTACACACACAAAAAATTTTTATGAGAGAAAATAAAATAAAATATGGGTTCAATAAAATTAGGATGGAATAAGGCTAAAGGAATAAGGACTGAGAAAAATTCAAAGCACTTACAACATGGTCTCCTTTTTGCCGAATCAATGTCTGGATTCCCTTCGACTACAACCGTAGGTTCTTTTATTGTAAAATGCCGCGATTTTAGTGACTTTACTTTACAATCCTACCGACTGCGCCAATTATGTTTATTGCAGCCGAAGGTCGCAAAAAACCAATTTACTTTTAAACTAATTTAATAAAAATGAAATTACAATTATAATTAAAACTAAAATGAATTGATTCGATCGAAGTTGGATCTAAGAATGCGCTTCGCGGCGGGCCGGCCGCGCAGGCAGCTTCGGGTGTCGCGGCGTGGTCACGTTCCCACGGCACGTTGCGCTGACGCCGCGATTCCTGCTGTTGCTCGGAATTGAGGTTGATGCCGACGTAGCTATTCCTATACATTAGGGTGGCGTAACATATTCCTCTTAATTTCTAAGTTTTTACAATAAGTATAAAAATATAAACATTATAAAAAACTTAAAGACTAGGGTGCTGCCAGCAGCGGGGCAGGGCCCAAGCTACCGGTGGTTAGGGCTGCAGACCTAGGAACCTCCTGACGATGCGCGCTGTGTCGAGGATGACCGCCTTCTGCATCTGACCCTTATTATTATTATTAATAATCCATACTAATATTATAAATGCGAAAGTAACTCTGTCTGTCTGTCTGTCTGTCCGTCTTTACCGCCTAAACCAACCAACAGATTTTGATGAAATTTGATACATAGATAGAATAGATCCCGAGAAAGGACATAGGCTACTTTTGTTCCGAAAAAAGGGTTGAAAGGTTTAAAATAAGGGATGAAAGTTTATATGGAAAACTTCGTCATTGTTGAAGAACTATGAAACTTTGAAACTTTACGTCTAGATATTTAACACGAAACCATAAAATGTATGTTTTAGCAGTTTTGTAGTTTCGAACTGTACCTACGGGGGTGGAATTGGGGGTGAAAGTCTGGAAGTTTAATATTATTGAAGATAAAACCATGAAACTTTGCATCTAGACACTTGAAATGGAGTCGATGAACGTTTGTTCCAGCAATTTTATCATTTCTAACTTTACGGGGATAGTTATATTAGGGGATTTTGATTAACGTTGCGGAACATCGCAGGACGCGCGGCGTGGGAGGGGAAATATCGCTAAGTATGCTTACTCGAACGGGTAGACACGTGAGGGCAGACGACTGTGACACACGCGTCCGATGTATAAGGTTTTTTCGTTAGAAATTCTTGTATATTGACTGAATATTTATTTCAATTCGATTTACACGATTTTATTATTATTAAAAAAACGTGAAACAAATAGTTTATTTAGGTTTTTGGGTTAGATTGTTGAGTGATTATTTTCTTTAGTTGGGTGATTTTACTGCTTGCTGATTTTATTCGTCGTTCTTATTTGTTCGTATAGGTACATTTGGATACTATAAAATTTGTTGGTACTTAAGTATAGGTTTTATTAAATGTCGTTGTTAATTGTATGAGCAATTTTCGTGTGTATTTTTTACTAGGTGTTTTGTCTTGTCAATATTCTTAAAAAGTTATACTTTTAAATAAAATAGGTGGGACGTCTATTCAAAGAAAGATTGCTTTTTTATGTTAAAATAAAGATTTTAATTAGTGTCAAAAAATGAAAAATTTAACCCATTTTCTAAACCATTTTCTGAGTACTTAAATATTATAGGTAATTTAGGAGTTTTAAAATTCTATAAACTTAAATAAGTTAGATTCATAATAAGTAATAAGAGGCTTTTCTGTGGATTTACGGTAATTAAGTGTAAATAATTTTGTGAAATTGTGTAAATGTGTTTTGTTTTCTAATCACATTATCACAATTCGATTTAGTTAGTTGCAGGGTTTGTGATTATTAAAATAACTTGAAATTAGTATCTTTAAGTTTTTGGGTTAGATAATTAAATAGGTACTTATTTTCTTTAGTTGTGTCATTGTATTGCTTTTTTTGTTCGTCATTATTTTTTGATCGTACATCTGGATGCTGTAATTTGGTGGTTTTGGTTTATCGTTGTTAATTTTAAAATTAGTTTGCGTGTGTATTTTCGTGATTCTATAGTTTAGTGTTATTTTGTGTGTGTATTTTCGTGATATAGTTCTTTATTGTTGTTATACACATAGTTATTTAGTGTTGTTTTTCATTGTTCTTAAAAAGTAATACTTTAAATTTTTTTATAAAAATTGTAATATTAAGTAAGTCTATTAGCTTTGATTACTTTCTTAACTTAAATACATATTGTTAGTTATAGGTACTTAGTGTAAAAGTTTGTTTATTGTCGGTAAAAATAATTGAATTATTTAAGTTCTTACATTCATAATAGGAAGCCCTTTTTTGTATTCGCTGAAATAAAATGAAGTGCAAATAGTTTTAAAGGAGGTTTGTTAAATTTTATGTTTTTTAATCAAGAGGTAGGTAATAAATTTAATTCGTGTATCTACTATTGTCTATGGTATATAATTTTTTCTTTGTTTAATAGGTACGTTATTTTTGTTCTAATATGAAGTTATATATATACTAGCTTTTACCCGCGACTTCGTCGGCGCCACATATTTATTAAAGTAATTGAGGCAGTACCTACTCGTATGTCTACTACCATACAAATTCACGTTTCCTAATCAAAATCGGTCTAAGTCAAAGTTTTATATTTATTAATAAATGTACAATTTACACGACAAATTACAAAAAAAACTATGTTCTCAAAAAAATTATCAAAAACAGACTTTAATTTAAAATCATATTGGGACGGTCCACCAAATTTTATTAGAGTCTATTAGTAGATATTAGTAGATATATCGTCTGATTACATGAACGCAAAGGACAATGTCCATTTTTACCCTGTCTAAGCAGTTGTCGTAGATACATATGAGTTATATGCTAAAAAATCGGTGATATTTTGTTGTACTCAATTGAGAATTTATATAACTTTCTGACATTTCAAAAAATAATAATTTGCATTTGTATAAATTAAACTTATCATTTACCAACAAAGCTGAAATTGGAAAATACTGCAATACGAATCGGTACTTACGTTTCGTTTTAGTGATCCGCGATAAATTGAAATTAAATATGGATGTTATGTTTACCAATTTCTTTCACAATGTCGTTCAATTACTACTTACTACATAGTTTAATAACGTATATAATTAAACATGATGACAAGAAACCTATCAAAGCTTTTTATAGAAATGTAAATGAGGAAGAAGTTGGCTCGCAATCGTGAAACGGAACGGTTATCTCAAATTGGTCAATGTCAAACATCTGCTTAGTCTGTGATGTCAAATAAAAAAAGTAAAAAATAAAGAAAATGAATTAATTACATAATTGAATTGTTTTCTAAGTTTTCTTTATTCTTTGATTACCTACCACTAGTTTTGTTGATTTCTTAAGCCTCTTAAGCGGTGTAATAGTTTGTGTATTGTATATCACCTCAAACTACGTACGACGGAAGAATCCCAGCAAATACTACACTGTGATTGTTCAGAACAGACTGCTCCAGGAAGATGACATTTTTTTTAACTTTATTGCAGAAATATGAAGAATTTTTGAAGTGCGTAGAGGAATATAAGGACAGATGCTAACACAAACTATTGAAAAAATATCTAGAAACCTTAAGTCACAACTACTTAATTCCTAATTGTTCGTCCTAGACAGGGAATTCCAGGATACCGCTGACTTGCCACAAAACCTATGCAATTACCAATTTCAAACCCCTGAATTACTTTTAGAACACAGGCACCAGCTGACTGCGGCTCAAGCAAAAACAACGGGTGTGAAGAAGTATATTATGTATATTGAATGGAAAATGATATGAACAGCAGAGGCCTTCCCTCAGTACTGCTGTACTTGCATTGCGGAGAGTCTTAAGTGAGATAGGTACCTAGGATGGGCCAGATACCAGGACCACCACATAAATCCACCAGCAGGGTGGGCTATGGAGCAGTTTTGGAGTGTTAAATAATATATAACATTATCATTAAATGTAAATATATATTATCGCAAACTATGTCTTTTATTTATCCTCTCTTGCATTGGTTTGAATATAGATTCAGTGGAAAGATATCGGTGAATAGAATTATCTACACTGATTTAAGTTTTGTTTTTGTATAAAATGACAGGATGAGCAAGAAATAATATGCTTGAAGGTAAGCAAACATAATATGCTTGCCTATAACAACACAGTTTCACAAATTATTGGAACATGATGACATGAGTCCAAATCATCAGACCTAGCCCTGCACTGAGCTTGTTACTTTAAGCCTTGTCAAACTGAAAATTCCATCCGAGAACTGCTTCATGGTAATCAGTTGGTAGTGAGAACTACTATTATTCCTATTTATTCTCTTATAAAAAACGTTTTCAGTAATAAAACCACAGTTATTTCTTTTCTTTTCTGTTCTAATCCGAAAGAAACATAGTTCGAATGTAATTTGACAGTAAACATAACCTTACTTTTGGTTTAACTGTAGCTCATTTTTGGTATTTGGAAAATGAAAAACACCGACAGCAGACGTTTTTAGAAGCATTTACAATTCTAATTAGACACTATTAATCCTTATACACTTTCAGTATCAAAAAAAATGTGACAGGGGATTCAATGTATGGGACGTGGGCATTGTCCTTTTAGTTTGTTGTTCATATTTCAAAAACCGCCCCACTGATTTCGATAAAATTTATATGACCACCTCTGAACTATAATCTACCAACCAAAAAAATAACCATCTAAATTGATTCACAATTGGAAATACAACTGGATTGATAACCTCCTCCTTTTTGAAGTCGGTTAAAATAGCATACAAAGAGTGCAAAGATCCTTCCATGCACACTTTTACTCCTCATTTCCACTCTTTTCAACTCTTTTTCTGTGATAAAAAGTCGCCGTTGTCCTTTCCTAAGTCTAGTCTATCTGTGCACCAAATTGTAACAAACTCTTTAAGTGGCTTAGGCGTTAGACGGCAACGGACAGAGAGAGCTACTTTCATATAATAATATATAATTTCGTATTAGAATTGAAAACAGGTGTTCCTGATCATTTTATAGGAGGCAGTTGTAAAAGATTACCGAAAAGTAATACGTTTACTCCTCCAAAAAACTCATTTTCGCAGTTTTTAATTTGCCTTAATCGAGCCGAGCGTCCATCATGCATAAGATTTGATAAGACACCATGGAAATCTCGTCGACTATCAAAAATTCTGTCTGATACGCCATTTAGTGGCTGCGCCCATCTTAAATATTGAGGTTGTATAGTGCACTGTATTCTTCTTGTCAAGCCCTTTTATTTGATACGCATGTTGATGGGATTGATAAAACCTAAGTTATCCGCCATTGTGTAGAGGCCGCCATCTTGGATTTTAATTTTATTTAGTACGTTGTATTCTACTGGTTGAGCACTTTCATTTGATACCCATATTGATGGGATTGATAAAACCTACGTTATCCGCCATTTTGTAGCGGCCGCCATCTTGGATTTCAATTTTTTATAGTATATTGTATTCTACTTGTTGAGCCCTTTCATTTGATACCCATGTTGATGGGATTGATAAAACCTACGTTATCCGCCGTTTTGTAGCGGCCGCCATCTTGGATTTCAATTTTTTATAGTATATTGTATTCTGCTTGTTGAGCCCTTTCATTTGATACCCATATTGATGGGATTAATAAAACATAAATTATCCGCCATTTTGTAGCGGCGGCCATCTTGAATTTATTTAAGTACATTAATTATAAATAAATGATACCGCTAGAAGCGTCTTGAAACGCTCTTGAGAGTAAATGGCGCAAACGGGTAAAAGTCAGGCGCCACTTCATATGCCGAAACATAAACACCGCACTTATGTTGTACAATCTACTCTTTTCAATCACAACCCGTACAATCTACTCTTTTTCTGGGCATTTCAGTGGATTCAAAGCTGCAGTGGGGTCCTCACATAGAGAGACTAGCTGATAGACTCAGTTCAGCTGCCCATGCAGTTCGTCAAATTAAGAAAATATCTGACGTGGAAACAGCTAGACTTGTTTATTTTGGATACTTTCATAGTATTATGTCCTATGGGATTTTATTATGGGGATCGGCCGCGGAAAGAAATTCAATTTTATATTACAAAAGAGAGCAATCCGTGCTCTGTACAATCTGTCTGCTAGAAAATCATTACGGGAGATGTTTAAAACTATAAATATACTAACAGTCCCGTCGTTATACATTTATGAAAGTATAATGTATGTGAGAAAAACCGTACTCGACTGCAGAAAATGTCTGATTTGAATCCAAAAGCACATCATAAACATAAAATTGTATTTCCTAAATGCAGACTACAGAAAACCATTAACTCTTTCAAATGTAATGGTATTCGCTTCTATAATTTAATACCTGCACAAGTGGAAGGTCTCAATGAAACTAGGTTTAAAACCGAAATAAAAACTACCTAATGAGCAAAGCATATTACACTGTAGATGATTTTGTAAAGGACAGCAATATTTGGAAAAGGAATATGTCAAAATCAGAACTATCGAGTAAAGTGGAATAATACCAAACATTAATGTAAATTTGTTTAAGTACCTACTGTATGTATTCATTGTTTGGATAATTTGTTTTTTTCACCATGACAAAGCCTTTTTACAGCTGCACCTAAATGACAAGGCCCCTTTACAGCTGATTATTTTTTATTTGACATTATTCTTTAGTATTATTTTATTACATACACAGATTATTTATGTATAATTTTATTGTAAGTGACGTTACCAAGTGTTCTTTTGAAATAATGGTTCGAATAAATGAATTGAATTGAATTGAATGTAACCTGACACCCCTTTTCCCGCCAAATTTGCGAAAAGCGGCCAGTGTATCAAGCGGTTATTTAAGTATCCCCGTATAGTTAGAAATTATAAAATTGCTGGAACAAACGTTTATCGGCTCCATTTCAAGTGTCTAGATACAAAGTTTCATGGTTTTATCTTCAACAATATTGAACTTCCAGACTTTCACCCCCCAATTCCACCCCCGTAGGTACAGTTCGAAACTACAAAACTGCTAAAACATACACTTTATGGTTTCGTGTTAAATATCTAGACGTAAAGTTTCATAGTTCTTCAACAATGACGAAGTTTTCCATATAAACTTTCATCCCTTATTTTAACCCTTTTAACCCGTTTTTCGGAACAAAAAGTAGCCTATGTCCTTTCTCGGGATCTATTCTATCTATGTATCAAATTTCATCAAAATCTGTTGGTTGGTTTAGGCAGTAAAGACGGACGGACAGACAGACAGACAGACAGACAGAGTTACTTTCGCATTTATAATATTAGTATGGATGAAAGTAACTCTCTCTGTCCGTTACCGCCTAACGCCTAAGCCACTTAAAGAGTTTGTTACAATTTGGTGCACAGATAGACTAGACTTAGGAAAGGACAACGGCGACTTTTTATCACAGAAAAAGAGTTGAAAAGAGTGGAAAGTGTGCATGGAAGGATCTTTGCACTCTTTGTATGCTATTTTTAAACGACTTCAAAAAAGGAGGAGGTTATCAATCCAGTTGTATATGTACTATAGGTGTTGTGAATCAATTTAGATGGTTATTTTTTTTGGCTGGTAGATTATAGTTCAGAGATGGTCATATTAATTTTATCGAAACCAGTGCGGCGGTTTTTGAAATATGAACATAAAACTAAAATTTGCGTTCATGTAATCAGGCGATATATCTACTAATATCTACAAATAGACTCTAATAAAATTTGGTGGACCGTCCCAATATGATTTTAAATTAAAGTCTGTTTTTGATAAATTTTTTGAGAACATAGTTTTTTTTAAATTTGTCGTGTAAATTGTACATTTATTAATAAATATAAAACTTTGAATTAGACCGATTTTGATTAGGAAACGTGAATTTGTATGGTAGTAGAAATACGAGTAAGTACTGCCTCAATTACTTTAATAAATATGTGGCGCGGACGAAGTCGCGGGTAAAAGCTAGTAATTAATATATTTTTCGAATTACGTATTTGGGTTTTTTTTAATTACCTACTAGTGCCAGCCCTAGCTAGCTGCATTGGATGCACGTGTGTTGTGCAGATATTAAAACACGATTGCGCTGCGTAGATTATAGCAAATTTCATAACTTTCGACAAGGAAGGCCAATACTTTCAAAACTAGATTAAATGTCGGTAAAAAAAGACAATTGCTGATAATTATTGTTTAATGTCCGGGAGTTGCACCTTGAAACTTTAAAAAGAAATGACTTAGGCCAAGTGTGGGGAATTGTGCAATAATACATTGCGAATCCCCCATGTATTACAAAAATGTCCTCAAGCGGCGGCAACTATTTTAATTAAAACTTTTTAATTTGAAACATTTTTTGTAACGAAACATAAAGAATGTAAACACACAAGTGCTGAAGCCTTATCGCTGAAAGCGACGTCTTCCAGGCACTCGGCAGTTATAAGAAAAACAAACTTACCTCAACGCCTTACTCACTAAATTGCTTGCAGCATGCTGGGCACCAGAGGCGGGCTCAGCATGCTAGAGCCATTTCGAGGTAGTGAATTTGCCCATCTGTACTATAGTTTTCATTGTTATTTAGTTTTGACCACAGATTTCTAAAACAAAAGGCAGATGGAACGTGCGGAACACAGATCCTGAGGTCCAGAGAGCAAATATCAAACGCCAAAGCAAATACAAACTCCAGTCTCGTCACGTACGGAGTACGGAGTGTGATTTTAAGTTATATTTAAGACTAGCTGGACCCGCTACTTCGTTCGCGTAAGCAGATGTTACTGACTTATACATTAATTGGAAGTATCGTACGTCAATATTTGGATAAGTAGTCATTGAAAAACCTTTGAGTTTGAGTGAATTTGTTTTTCCACACAAAATTTTATTTAATTTTATCATCTTTATTTTTCTTTTTTTAAACAAAATCAAACATACTTGGTAAGTTTTCGTAGTATCGAACATAGACGCAAGTGTTAAGATTGTAGGATTTTTATAGGATACATTATGAAAAGTCTGAAGCTAATGTGCATGATCTGATACCTACTTACCTATTTATTTTTATCCGCAAGCTGTTTTCTAGCTGTTACCCGCGACTTCGCCGGCGTAAAATTTTGAACGAAGCCTGTGTGGAATCAAAATAATAAAAAAATTGAGTTTTAATGATATTCAAGCAAGTTGAACCCGTAAATCTAAGCCAAGTCCTAGTGTTAATGTATGAATTTAATTGTAGGTAACACAGAAAAAAATCAAGAACGAAAGAATCCAAATTTGGCATCATAATCCTTTTAGCAGCAAAAACTTATTAGTACAATTTAGAATACCAGTAACGCCACCTAGTGATGAAAGAAAAAAAACATACCACAATAGCAAAACATCGATTTAAATGGCCTTTAGTGCTTTTAGATTTAAACTGGCATTAGCGCCGTCTAATGAGAATATTATGTTGCTTGTTATTTTGACTGTGAACGCAAATCACCTATATTATCTACGCCAAAACGGGTGCATATAACTTTCATTTTTGGCTTTTACCTTACCATCACATCAAGTTCCTTAGGAAAATATATACATACTTCTATTAATATGGCGTTAAATTAAAGTATAGACTTATTAGCCCATGTGAAATTTTAGACTCTAAACTATATGTGTTTCGTATGTCAACCCATATCGTTGTGCCGTTTTGACGTGATAGTTAAAATTTGTTTCAATTCAATTCAATTCATTTATTCGAACCATTATTTCAAAAGAACACTTGGTAACGTCACTTACAATAAAATTATACATAAATAATCTGTGTATGTAATAAAATAATACTAAAGAATCATGTCAAATAAAAAATAATCAGCTGTAAAGGGGCCTTGTCATTTAGGTGCAGCTGTAAAAAGGCTTTGTCATGGTGAAAAAAACAAATTATCCAAACAATGAATACATACAGTAGGTACTTAAACAAATTTACATTAATGTTTAGTATTATTCCACTTTACTCGATAGTTCTGATTTTGACATATTCCTTTTCCAAATATTGCTGTCCTTTACAAAATCATCTACAGTGTAATATGCTTTGCTCATTAGGTAGTTTTTTATTTCGGTTTTAAACCTAGTTTCATTGAGACCTTCCACTTGTGCAGGTATTAAATTATAGAAGCGAATACCATTACATTTGAAAGAGTTAATGGTTTTCTGTAGTCTACATTTAGGAAATACAATTTTATGTTTATGATGTGCTTTTGGATTCAAATCAGACATTTTCTGCAGTCGAGTACGGTTTTTTCTCACATACATTATACTTTCATAAATGTATAACGACGGGACTGTTAGTTTCCTTAGGGCCCATGCTTCTTTTCAGGTTGATAGGTAATAAATACATAAATGTGGTATTTCAGACTATGAGTTATCTCTGTTTCAATTTTCTACCAAATTTGCTTAGTCTTTCCTACGTCACAGTAACCTATAAGTAACCGATTTGCTATTTCTGAGTTCAAACTACGTGTGTTTCGAATTCCATCCGAATATGTTCAGCCGTTCCAACGTTGTCCTGTAAATATTATGGATGTCACTGTTTGGATGTTTGTTACTTAATCATGGCGGAACGTATCAAGTGATCGGGTTGAAATTTAAAATAGAATTAGATTAAAGTCTGGAAGAACACATAGGCCAAACATTGCCTATGTATAAGTACTCTATGTATTACTTAAGCTAAACCAAGAATGTGTCTTTAATTTTAACTCGATACATTCAGCCGTTCCAACGTAAGTGAATAGTTAAAGCGTCTACTTGTGACGGGTACGTTATTATTAGTATCGAGCAAGAAACGGTAAAAAATCAAGTTTGTTGTATGGGTGCACCTCGTAAATATTTATTTTATTTTTAGTATTTTTTTGTTAAGGCCAGGTAGTTCTGTCAAATTAGGCATTTAACGCTGTCTTGTTCTCGCGACCGTCACCGACCGCGGAATCGGTGCCACAGTGCAGAAATAACATTAAAATATTGGACTATCTAATTTAAACTCATTTTTGTTCAAGATTTGTTTATACTAGTGATAACAATTTTGTGAATTGTGAAGTGAAACAAAGAAATACTAAATTTATCTATACTCGTAGATATACAAAACTCAACCTTTTCTTTTTGGTCACACTATAAGTTGAGAACGGCTTTTCCAATTTCATGCATCTTTTTAAAATGTGTCCTAATAATTCACAAGTTCGTCAAAAATTTTAAAAAATGTGCTGAAACGTAATGAAAGGCCAGTGAAAATAGAAGGTTTTTTGGTCAACTTTGCACTAAATTTCTAATCCAATTTTTTTCTATGAGGTAAAGATCACTTACTGAGCATAAAATTACAAAATTCCCACAGATCCAGGTAGAGCTTCAAACGCCAATTGAAAAAAAAACTGTTTTAACCGATAGTTTGGACACTATATATTTTGACAATAATTGTAGAAAATAAAATTTTGCATCTTTTGTTGCTAGTAAACTTTTTTTGTAAAACTTACCGTTTACGATTTATAACCCATTTAATAATACGATTGCGATGATGCCGATAATAGTGGATGTAAATGATGTGGTCTTCTCTAATTGAAACAAGCACAGTGTACCTCGTAACACCAAGGTTCGAACCTTCGACAAAAAACCCACTCTGGCAATGCGTTTCACAGCTTAGTTGTTCTTATTACAAAAGTGGAGACCAAACTCTTCGTTCAACTCTTCAATCATGATGATGAACGGTGCTGTTTATTCGAGCAACGAGCAATATATAGAATAACTTTAATTTAAAAACCCCGACTACAAAAAGATCTACACGTAAAAAAATATTACCTACTATCTAAGGACACTTTGGTGAGTCAGACTAGTCTTAGAATATCTTTGTTACCAAAATCCATCCAGCCGTTTGGAAGATATGTGGAAATAAAAGATTTACAAACAAAAGATACGCGCGCAAAACATAGCCCATCTTCCATTCCGGTTACAAGAACAAAATTAAAAATTTTGATTAACCCCCGACTACTTCGGATTTGTTATCTGTACAACATTCTACTAGTCAAGCCCTTTCATTTGATACCCATATTAAGGGAGTTGTGAAAAAGTAAATGAATTTCGCCATTTTGTTGTAGCGGCCATCTTGGATTTGAAATTGTCATAGTGCAACGTATTCTACCAGTCAAGCCCTTTTGTTTGATACCCATATTGTGGTAGAAATGAAAAAAATTATATAATTCGCCATTTTGTGGTGGCGGCCATCTTGGATTTGAAATTTGTTATTATGTATTGTATTTTACTGGTCAAGTCCTTTCATTTGATACCCATATTAAGGTAGGTTGTGAAGAAATATTTTGGCCGCCATTTTGTGGAGGCGGCCATCTTGAATCGATATTAACCAAACATAGCTAAGAACATCCGCACGGATATCAACTTTTGAATAAAAAAACCGCATTGAAATCGGTCCATCCGTTTAAGCTCTACGGTGCCACAGACAGACACACACAGACAGACAGACAGACAGACAGACAGACATACATCGACATCAAACTTATAACACCCCTTTTTTTGGTCGGGGGTTAAAAAGGGACATGTTTATGCTACTGGGAACAGAATTCACATTTTATTATTTTTAACCCCCGACAAAAAAAGGGGTGTTATAAGTTTGACGTCGATGTCTGTCTGTCTGTTTGTCTGTCTGTCTGTCGGTCTGTCTGTCTGTCTGTCTGTCTGTCTGTCTGTCTGTCTGTCTGTCTGTCTGTCTGTGTGTGTGTCTGTCTGTGGCACCGTAGAGCTCAAACGGATAGGCCGATTTCGATGCGGTTTTTTTATTTGAAAGTTAATATCCGTGCGGGTGTTCTTAGCTATGTTTGGTTAATATCGATTCAAAATGGCCGCCTCCACAAAATGGCGGACAAAATATTTCTTCACAACCTACCTCAATATGGGTATCAAATGAAAGGGCTTGACTAGTAGAGTGCTAAACACTATAACAAATTTCAAATCCAAGATGGCCGCCACCACAAAATGGCGAATATATAATATATTTTCACTACTGCCTCAATATGGGTATCAAATGAAAGGGCTTGATTAGGAGAATACTTTGCACTATGACAAATTTCAAATCCAAGATGGCCGCTACCACAAAATGGCGAATTACATTTCCTTTTCACAATTCCCTTAATATAGGTATCAAATGAAAGGGCTTGACTAGTAGAATGTTCTACAGATAACAAATCTAAGGTAGTCGGGGGTTAATCAAAATTTTTAATTTTGTTCTTGTTACATTGTTATCATCAAATTTGACGTAATAAATCGTAATCGTAAAGTTCGAAAAAAAAGTTTACTGGCAACAAAAAATGGGAAATTTTATTTTCTCCAACAATAATAGGCTTTATAACTTTTTCAGAATATCAGCCAAAAACGTTTTTTCGAGCTGGCGCTTGAAGCTCCACCTGGATTTCTTATTATTTTGTGATTTTATGCTCAGGAAATGATTCTAAACGTTATATAAAAAATACGAATCGGAAATTTAGTGCAGAGTTAAATTCTACGAGTAATTTTACTGCCTAAAAGGCTTCTTATCAAATTTGGTCGAGTGTCTAAATTTCTATGAACAATATTAACATTTTCATACAAAAAAAAAAGAAAAAACAATCAATTTTGGTGGTGTCACAAACTTGGAAAAGAAATAAAAAAAATAAAAATTCTAACAAAACCATACGTGTATCTATGGAAAGTGTTGTAAATTGTATTGAAGTTCCTAAGATTTTTTTTTTCTAAACTGAATAGTTTGCGCGAAAGTCTCTTCCTAAGTGGTAAAATCTGTATGTGGGGACTTTTCTTCCAAGTACTAAGTACCTTACTACCAAAGAATTTACCTAAATGGCATTTATATTAGGGGATTTACGCAGGGATTTCTCCCCTCTCATTATATCCTTATCCCGAACTCTGATTTAACGGATATTTTACCGATACTTATCTATTTTCCATTGCATCCGCATTGAATTTTTTACTGATGTGTTATCGACGTCAGTTTTTTAAGACTCCCCTTTTGGTCTACAACATTAAGTAAACAGCGTATTAATTAGTATCAGCGTCTATTTGCAATTCCAATGAAAACGGTATCAAAAATCAAGATCATAGCGTGCTTCACTAGTAATACCTACTGATATTGTTATACTGTGGCACTATGATCGTAATATTTAAAATTTATCGGTTGTCAAAATTGCAAAATCAAGCACAGGCCCGTCGTCCGTGAGCGCCGAAACGCGACTGATCAGGCTTGCCGAACGGCGCGCTATATATATGGTGGATATTAAAACATAGTGAATAACTGATACTTTTTTATCAAGTCAAACTCTGCGAATGCATCTATAACTTTTTAGTGGCTTTCGTTGAGTATAAAAATTTAGTAAAAAAATTAATTAGTTTAGTCATAAACTTGAAAAAACTTTTTGAAAAGGGGTAACTTTGGGATTTTTTTCTATCAAGTAAAATTCATTAAATCGTGTTACTGACTGCGAATTGCACTAGATTAGATCCTTAACTATTACATATATTTTTTTCAGAGTTTAATACACTATTTTAAAGGTCTTAAAGTTGTTTTAAAAAATTCAAAATTACGGCCTACACGCCCTTAAAGCGGCAATAGAAATACATCATCTGCGAAAATTTCAACTGTCTAGCTATCACCGTTCTTGAGATACAGACTGGTGACAGACGGACGGACGGACGGACGGATAGCGAAGTCTTAGTAATAGGGTCCCGTTTTTACCCTTTGTGTACGGAACCCTAACAACTGTCTGCTTCGGTCACCGAAGCTTGTTGAACACTACCTTTACATAAATTTTAAACAGTATTTGGATTGAAATAATACGTTTTCTAATAAGTTACGGCTGGTCTAGTAAGTTACAGCTGACCTAGTCGGGAGAACGCTGACTGTCGATCCGGAGACCCAGGGTTCAAAACCACGCGCACCACTATCTTTTCAGAGTCATGTTCGTAATGCCGGTAATTAAAACGGTGAAGGAAAACACCATGAAGAAACCGAAATCTACCTATAATCTAAGTTCTAAGTCATATCTCATCCACCAACCGACACTGGGCCAGCGTAGTGGATTATAGCCTTGTCTCTCTCCTTGCGAGAGAAGGTCCTTAAGGAAATCTAAGCTGATTTTAGTTTTTTGTTGAAAATTGAAAAACTACCTCCCTGTTTTCGATATCTAAGATCACCTCTGAAGTATTTTCTACCAAACAAAAAAGGAATTATCAAAATCAACTAACAATTAGCGGAGTTATCGCGTAAAATAAAACCAAATAAAAAAACATGCAACCCGATTGAGAACATCCTCCTTGTTTGAAGTCGATTTTAACCGAATGATGTTTGTTTTTCACAATTATATTTTTGACAATTATTTTGTCATCCAAGACGACGCGACGACGATCACGTGGGCACTTTCTAGAATTTAGAATCTAGATATTCTGTGGATCGTCTGTGATACACAGAATACTTAGAAGTTAGTATGTACCGAACGCGCCGCGCGTGTCGTTATTATTTAATGTTTGTGTAATTTCCGAACCAACAGACCGATATTGTTCAAATTTTGACGGGACTATATAAAAAATGTGTTCTTTATAACAAAAAAAGAATTAATGAAATTAAACAACGCAAACATGAGTTACAACCAAATACACATTCTGACTTTCACCCCTTCCCGCAAGAAAACCGATCAGAATTTGGGGATCAAAAGTAGCCTACAGCAATGTCCTTAGTATAAACTAAAATCATGCCAAGTTTCAGCTGAAATGAATCAGTAGTTTCGGCGTGATGCGTGATCCCTATACAGAAAGACAGACAGAAAGACAGACAGACAGACAGACAGACATGAAAGAAAAAAAATGCAGTTTCGCCATCAGTATCGACTATGGAGTGCCCCAAAAAAAAAATTTTCAAAATATCTTCAATGTACAGAATTCGACCCGTTACAGTTTTATTAAAAGTATAGACTAGCTGAACCCGCTACTTCGTTCGCGTAAGCAGATGTTACTGACTTATAGGTACATTAGTTGGAAGTATCGTACGTCAAAATATTTGGATAAGTAAGTAGTCATTGAAAACCCGAATTAATTTTTTTTTCCGCACAAAAATATATTTAATTTTATCATCTTTATTTTTCCTTTTTTAAACAAAATCAAACATACTTAGTAAGGTTTCGTAGTATCGAACATAGCCGCAAGTGTTAAGTTTGTAGGATTTTTATAGGATACATTATGAAAAGTCTGAAACTGATGTGCATGATCTAATACCTACTTATCTCTTTGTATCCGCAAGCTGTTTTCTAACTGTTACCCGCGACTTCGCCCACGTAAAATTATGAATAAAGCCTGTGTGGAATCAAAATGATTAAAATTTTGAGTTTTATTGTTACTCAAGCAAGTTGAACCCATAAATCTAAGCCAAGTCTTAGTGAAATGCTAATGTATGAATTTAATTGTAACACAGAAAAAAAATCAAAGAACGAAAGAATCCCAATTCGGCATCCGAATCCTTTTAACAGCAAAAACTTATTATGTAGTAAATTTTAGAATACCAGTAACGCCACATAGTGACGCAAGAAAAAATACATACCACTATAGCAAAACATCGATTTAAATGGCCTTTAGTGCTTTTAGATTTAAACTGGCATTAGCGCCATTTAATGAGAATACAATGTTGCTTGTTATTTTGATTGTGAACGCAAAGCACTTGTATTATCTACGCCAAAACGGGTGCATATATTTTTCATTTTTTGGCTTTTACCTTACCATCACATCAAGTTCCTTACAAAAAATATATACTTCTATTAATTTGGCGTTAAATTTAAATATAGACTTATTAGCCCATGTGAAATTTTAGACTCTAAACTATCTGTGTTTCGTATGTCAACCCAATTCGTTGTGCCGTTTTGACGTGATAGTTAATATTTGTTTCCTTAGGGCCCATGCTTCTTTTCAGGTTTATAGGTAGTATATAATTATATGTGGTATTTCAGACTATAAGTTATCTCTGTTTCAATTTTCTACCAAATTTGCTTAGTCTTTCCGACGTCACAGTAACCTATAAGTAACCGATTTGCTATTTCTCAGTACAAACTACGTGTGTTTCGAATTTCTTCCAAATATGTTCAGCCGTTCCAACGTTGTCCTGTAAATATTATGAATGCTAATGTTTGGATGCTTGTTACTTAATTATAGTTTTAGTAGTTTTGTTAAAGCGTCGATAGAAATACATCGTCTGTGAAAATTTTAATTGTCTAGCTATCACCGTTGTTGAGATACAGTCTGGTGACAGACGGAGGGACGGACGGACAGCGAAGTCCCAGTAATAGGGTCCCGTTTTTACCCTTTGGGTACGGAACCCTAACAACGACCTGCTTCAGTCACCGAAGCTTGCTGAATTTTAAACAGTATTTGGATTGAAATAATATGTTTTCTAATAAGTTACGGCTGTTCTAGTAAGTTACAGCTGACCTAGTCGGGAAAACGGCGACTGTCGAACCGGAGACCCAGGGTTCAAAACCACGCGGACCACTATCTTTTCAGAATCATGTTCGTAATGCCGGTAATTAAAACGGTGAAGGAAAACATCGTGAGGAAACCGAAATGTACCTACAATCTAAGTTCTAAGTCATATGTCATCCACCAACCGACACTGGGCCAGCGTGGTGGATTATAGCCTTGTCTCTCTCCTTGCGAGAGAAGGCCCCGACGCCCAGCATTGGGAACATTTAATGGGTTGTTTATACTGCTACTTATTATGTTGATATGTTTTCTCCAAGAGAACAAAAATCTACTTCAATGACAGGTAATTTAATTCTGTCATTCGACAAAATTTTATAAGAAGCTATGGCTATGTCGTACATATAATAAATCTGAGCTGATTTTAGTTTTTTTGTTGATATTTTAAAAATTACCTCCTTGTTTTCGATGTATGAGATCACCTCTGAAGTATTTTCAACCAAACAAAATAGGAATTATCAAAATCAACTCACAATTAGCGGAGTTATCGCGTAAAATAAAACCAAATAAAAAAAAACATGCAACCCGATTGAGAACATCCTCCTTGTTTGAAGTCGGTTATAACCGAATGTTTTTCCACACTAAAATGACAATTCCTTTTTCATTCAAGACGACGCGACGCGATCACGTGGGCACGTTCTAGAATCTAGAATTCTAGATATTCTGTGGATCGTCTATAATACACAGAATACTTAGAAGTTAGTAGTATCGAACGCGCCGCGCGTGTCGTTATTATTTAATGTTTGTGTAATTTCCGAACCACCAGACCGACAATGTTCAAATTTTGACGGGACAATATTAAAAATGTGTTCTTTCTAACAAAAAAAGAATTAATGAAATTAAACAACGCAAACATGAGTTACAACCAAATACACATTCTGACTTTCACCCCCTCCCGTAAGAAAACCGTTCAGAATTTAGGGATCAAAAGTAGCCTACAGCACTTTCCTTAGTATAAACTAAAGTCATGCCAAGTTTCAACTGAATTGAATCAGTAGTTTCGGCGTGATGCGTGATCCCTATACAGAAAGACAGACAGACAGACAGACGGACATGAAAGAAAAAAAATGCAGTTTCGCCATCAGTATCGACTATGGAGTGCTCCAAAAAAATTTTTTTCAAAATATCTTCAATGTACAGAATTCGACCCGTTACAGTTTTATTATAAGTATAGATTATGCCGTCTTGTGTCTTCAAACATTGCAAACATTGTTTCCAAAAATAAGAAAAGGAAAGAGGAATATCATTTCATAGGAAAGTTTGAATATTTTTACTGCTATTTATATAATTTAGGCGATTTCATTTCGATTGATGAATAGAAACACAACACCTCAACGAAAATTGGTTAGTGTTGCTAAACTAAATTGAAATTATTTTCCCTAAAGTTAAGGTAAAATATAGATTATGATTTTTTTGAAGATACTCGTAGACCAAATTATTTATGTAGATTGTATTATTCTATTTTAAACCCTATTTTTTTATTTATTATTCTATTGTAAAACTATTTTTATAATCGTAATTTTTTAATTTAATGTGAATCGATGCCTAGCACAAATCCACGTCATTACTAGTGTTTATAAAATACTAATAGTGTTGATGAAAACTACAGTTATGAAGCAAGTTTTTAATACTTGTAAGTAGGTATAGTGGAGCTTAAGCTTTTTAGGCGAGTTCTTTTGAGAGATCGAATCATTTTAATTAACCTCATGTTACCTGGTCGAGTCAGTAATGACATTGTCGAAGTTTTATACGGTGCTAATTTGTCCGTACATACTTACCCAAAAAAGATGTTGGGATCAGGCCAAACGCTGTTGGAACCACAAATACAAGCTTTGCTGCCAAGGTTGGGTTGTAGGTATAAAACGTTGCTCTTTTGAGCTTCCTGTCCCAATATACTTGATTTTGGTTCTCTGGGTGGACGTGAGGCTGCTATTAATTTTGTCCTGACTTTCTTTGTCCAAAATTGGGGAGAGGGCTGTTAAAGTTGGACGTCAAAAACACCTTTAATTTGGTTGATCGTGGAACCCCGTTGTCCGAAGTGAAGAATAAAATTCTTGACCTCTATAATTTTCTTTGGCAATGTTATGGCGAACCCACAAAATTATCAAATCAATCCTATGCTATCTTCCGTTGGCTATCAACTTGGTGAACCTTCGGCCATGCGACCTTCGCCCTGACCATTCGCTCTATCATTAAACGTCTCCAGTCAAATTTAAACTTTTGGTACTTGGACGACGGAACTTTGGGTGGCGATGTGAATAATGTTCAACTGATTTACAAAAACTCTTAGACGGTTTTCGTTGGTTTGTATCAACATTATTTAAAAGGTGAATGAAAAAACCCGCATTGAAATAGGCCCATCCGTTTGAGCTCTACGGTGCCACAGACAGACACACACACAGACAGACAGACAGACAGACATCGACGTCAATCTTATAACACCCCTTTTTTAACCCCCGACCAAAAAAGGGGTGTTATAAGTTTGACGTCGAAGTCTGTCTGTCTGTCTGTCTGTGTGTGTGTCTGTCTGTGGGACCGTAGAGCTCAAACTGATGGGCCGATTTCAATGCGGTTTTTTTTATTTGAAGGTTAATATCCGTGCGGATGTTCTTAGCTATGTTTAGTTAATATCATTCAAGATGCCTCCACAAAATGGCGGACAAAATTTTTCTTCACAACCTACCTCAATATGGGTATCAAATGAAAGGGCTTGACTAGTAAAATACTTTGCACTATAACAAATTTCAAATCCAATTTATTGCAATTATAATTGCAAATTAACACTTACAAAAATTCTTGGAGAAATGGATTACCACACAACGGAAATGTATATACAACGAGCACCATAAATACTGGCTATATTATCATGGTATTTATTGTGACTACGTTACCCTATTCTTTTATGTACCCGAAATTTAATAATGTAAATTTAATTTAAGTTTAAGTAATTATTTTTATTAATTAATTAATTTTAGAATTGCATTTTATAAAAAATTGGATTTGTTTAGCTTCCTGGTTAAGAGTATTTATTGTAATGCCTGTATCTTGGAAGGAGGCCACCGGGCCCCGAAACACAGTTTTTAACTAGTTCGGGGACGGTGGATCCACATTATGTGTTTTAAATTGGCAATAAAAATAATTTGAATTTTGAATTTGAAATCCAAGATGGCCGCCACCACAAAATGGTGAATTACATATTTTTTTTCACTACCACCTCAATATGGGTATCAAACGAAAGGGCTTGACTAGTAGAATACTTTGCACTATGACAAATTTCAAATCCAAGATGGCCGCTACCACAAAATGGCGAAATACATTTCTTTTTTCACAACTCCCGGCTTGACTAGTAAAATGTTGTACTGATAAAAAATCCAATGTAGTCGGGGGTTAATCAAAATTTTTTAATTTTGTTTTTGTAATAGGTGAAAAACTTAATTGTGACAAATGTCTTGATGGAATTCTCAGATTTTATTTTATTTTCACCACCTATACTCATAATTTGATACTATTTTGTTTTGTTTGTATTTTGTTGATTTATCTGACATTGTGTTGAATAAAAAATTGTGACATGAATAAAAAAAGTATGATAAGATATTTTATTACTTCAAAGTATTTATAAAAGATATTATTTCATTTGTAAACGATAGTTCTTTACTCGAAAATATTTATCTACGCGCTATTTAAGGGCATTTAAACTGTTTTTTTATTGTTGTAATTTCCAAAATCCCTGACAGGAGTCAGGGTTGAATACAGGGCCATATGTTATTATCTAATATTTCTTTACGTTACAATGTTGATAATTTAAAAATTGTACTTAATATAATGTACATGCACATCGCATTCCGTTAGTTTTCTTTAATATTCTACTTGTTTAATAGCTATGTTTCTACTATGTACATACGACGCGTTTATTTTAAAAACGGTTTAATGTCACAATTGCATTTAAACTGTTTGAAACGGCTGAAGGTCGCCTGTTATCATCGAAATCAGTTTAACAATAGCTACTACTACAACAATGGTTTAATCACCTTAGCTGCACTTAATGATAATTTTCAGAATTAATTTTATTTTTTAAGTTGCACGCAATGATAACTGTCAGAATTATTTTTATAATATTTTTTATCATTTTACTTTATTCCTTGTTACTCGATTTTTTTTATCTTATCTTTCAAAAATTCTCTTCTGTCGACCTAACTATGGGATATGATAAACTAATGTTCTGTGGGCTAGCACATACCTGCTGTGATGTCTCTTTTTACGTGGAGGAAATCATTGACGAATTACCCGCTTGAGGTGATAAATATTGGTAAACATTTCACACACAACACCATCTAACCCGAAACTAAGCAAATTATTTATTAAAAAATTGAATAACCTGATTGTTTATGATTATAAACATTAACGACCTTGTTTTGGCGGAGAGTATTGGTACCTATGCCATCTCAGATTTTTTCAAGTCTGGGCGTGTAATAAGAAAGTCTACGTGGTTTTTTATTTTTAAATTTACTTTTGTGTATAGGTACTGTTTTGTGAAGTTTGTGAAGCAAATATTTCATTTCATATCTGGAAGTACGTACCTAAACGCGAAGCATGCCTGAAATCCCATCAGCCTATTAGATGGATACATAACTCTTTATTGTGACACAAAAACAGAAATATTACAGTAAAACACTCATGAACTAGCACCACAAATGGCGTACCTATTATTATCTTACTAATATTATAAATGCCACTGTTTGGGTGTTTGTTGCTCAATCACATCGAACATCTGAACGGATCGGGCTGAAATTTGGAATCTAGACAGATAATAGTCTGGAAGTTTTTCCTGGACATAGACTATTTTTTATCCCGAAAAAATAAGCTGTTGTTTTTCACAACGAGAACTACGCGGGTAAAACCACTGGGCTTTGCTAGTAATATTATAAACGTCAATGTTTGGATGTTTGTTGCTCAATCACATCGCAGTCTAAACGAATCGATCTGAAATTTGGAACAAATTACGAGTATTATCTGTAGCAACGCATAGGCTTTTCTATCTCCGTAAAACAACGGGAATGGGGTCTACGCGGGTAAAACCGCGGGGCACTGATAGTCACTCCATTTACTTACCATAGTCACATGGGTACTGTTTAAAAGAGCACCATGTTCTTCAAACGCGATCGCAAACTCGGCACGAACTAAATATTTTTTGAGCAATTGTTTGAGTAGCTTTAACTAAATATTACGCACGTTCCCCTTCATTAACTATTTGTCAATTTTCTCACTTTAATTTCTTAATTTTTTCCAACAAATAACGCGAGTGAAACGCACTTGACCCTAATTTTTGTGAAGTACTTATGGTAAATGCCTTTTGGTACCAAGTTTGGTTGATAGTGATAAGTGGATATTTGTTGGGCTGGAAAACCGCAAGGACTTTAGCATTTGGCTGTTAACGTATAACAATAATACTTAAATCTGGGTAAAATGTTGAACTATAGATACAGAAATATGAAACTGGTTAGTATCACGAAGGATACTAGATCTAGACAGAATAGCGCAGTGCAGTGCTAGGTAATGATTTGGACTCTTCATGTTCCAATAGCTGTGTGTCACTGTGCTGTTATGTGTCAGGCATGTTGCTTACCATCAGGCACATGTCCTGATCGTCTCGTCACTCTTTATTAAAAAAAAAAAATCCAGTAGTAGTTAGATAGACAATACAATAAATAAGTAGTTTCGCCATATGAAACGGCCAAGACTTACGACTACGCTGTGTAGTCAAGAGAAGCGTCAGTAGCATCTATAAAATTAATTATTATCTATTCCATATCAGTAGCGTCACTAGGCGTGGGCGAAGTGGGCCCTCCCCTACTACCCGCAATTAAAGGGGCTCGCTAGGCCTTCTTTATGCGATGCCACCAGACTTGAGACACCCATTTATTTTAATTCGAAATCAATCCTATAAAGTATTTGTTACATATGTATAAAGTGTTACATATGTACATATTGTAAATAAGAAGAAAAAAAGAAAAAAATAATTAAAAAATAATTAAAAATTAATTTTTATTATTCGAAATTAAATAAAAAATATTAAATATATGCCTAATACATGCCCATTTTAATTTAAATAATTTTGTATAATTATCATAAAATTTAATATTTTAACTCACAGTAAAGCTTGTGTTATCGGGCACAATTATTCAAAATTATTATGGGGGATTATCTCAATAGTTATTACAATGTTTGTCTGTTGCAACAATAGTCAAAGTCAGAAATACAAAATGTTTCCAGCATAACTGCCTTCAAGAAGTGCGACACAAAACTGTGCGATAAGTAAATGCATAGGTACGTATTAATCAGTGGCCCACCTAAGTACTGGACCCAGCGCAAAGAGAGGGGGTCATATCTATCCCCCATGACCGTCCCCCAAGGATCCGCGCTTGATTACGGATTATTTTACAAGAAACAATGGATTTGCAAGATAAATCAATAGTTATGGATATTTTACAGGCTACAACAATATCAAATCCTAGGTTATGCTAAGATTGTACTTTAGAAACGAATATAGAACATAGAATAATATAGAACATAGGTATGTAATAATAATTGTAAATACGTATTTATTACTCACAGGGACGCACACATACAATCAAATAAACAAATATTCGTTACACAAATATATTTTCTGGGTGGAAATCGCACCCACGACCTACGGGTTCGGTACTGAACGGACTAAACCAACGGTTTTTTTTCAACACGAGTGACATTTAATATTTTGTAGTAAACCCTATACAAATCTTAGAAATTTACGTCTTGATGAGGTCCTTCCTGCACATGCTTTCCGTGATGCCATATTTATTTTCTAAGTGCAGTTATGACGTCGTTCATGCAAGGTTGCATAGGATGATAATTGTTAGGCTTTAGTGGTTGCCGAGCCGTCAAATCACGCTTGAGCGTCCAATGCGACTGAGCGTGTCTGTGGCGAAATATAGGCTATTTCAATAAGGTCAAATGAGTTCATAGGCCTTGTCTCACTCATGTATTCAATCTTTTTGCATACCTACTAATACCGATTTTTTTACGGGAAAACTATTACGGTTTCCTGGTACAGATAGCTCTTAGCGACAAGGTAGCAATTTGATACTTCATGTTTAGGTTATTCTGTACTTTTATAATTTAAATGCAGTAAAAAGTTTATTTATCTATCTATCATGGCCTTAGTTATGTTTCACACTTTTACGAAACAGCCTTCGAATAAGTATTAGCGCTTCTGCTGCAGTGTCATATGGTTCAAATTAGTCGGTTAGTTAACAGGAATATTGAAAATTAAGCTTTCTAAATTTATTGAATCAATTTTGTATGTGCAATCAAAATTGACAAACCGTTTTACCCAGATATGGACGAAACACTGTTGAAGTAATTTGGCTCGATAAAGATCATACCCTAATCATTCTAATCTAAACTAACTAAAACCATACCCTGGACACTCAAACGAAACTCCATACAAACACCGCTCGCTGTCGAGTTACCTACTCTTCACACAACTACGCATTTGTGGTTCGTACACACGCGTGAATGTGTGCGTTAAGTCTAGGGCTACTGAATTGTTTTATTGAAAATTGAATAGTTGTGCCCCTTTATTTCACCTGGTGATGTAAAGTAGTTTACAAACGTCAGCAAACAATGGCATAAGTGGTTATTCTAAATATGAAATTTAAGTAAATATGAACAGTGACTAACGAATTCATGCTATTTTTAAGCGACTTTTTCTTTTTAACCCCCGACCAAAAAAAGGGGTATTATAAATTTGCCGTCGATGTCTGTCTGTCTGTTTGTGGCACCGTAGAGCTCAAACAGATGAGCCGATTTCGATGCGGTTTTTTTATTTGAAGGTTGATATTTGTGTGGATGTTCTTAGTTATGTTTGGTTAATATCGATTTAAGATGGCCGCCTCCACAAAATAGCGGACAACATTTTTCTTCACAACCTACCTCAATACGGGTATCAAATAAAAGGGCTTGACTAGTAGAATACTAGGTATACACTATAACAAATTTCAAATCCAAGGTGGCCACCACCACAAAATGGCGAATTACATTATTTTTAACCCCCGACCAAAAAAGGGGTATTATAAGTTTGTCGTCGATGTCTGTCTGTCTGTCTGTGTGTCTGTCTGTGTGTGTCTGTCTGTCTATGGTACCGTAGAGCTAAAACGGATGGGCCACAGGGGATATGACCCCCCCCCCCAAATCGTATACGTTAAACAAAAAACCTAAAAAAAATATCTAATATTTTTTTACACATTAACTTTTTGTAACGCGGGAAAACCACTGGAACGGGAACTAAGCGGGTAAAATCGTAGGGCGCTAAAAGTAAAGTATTTTTAACCCCCGACAAAAAAAAGGGGTGTTATAAGTTTGACGTCGATGTCTGTCTGTCTGTCTGTCTGTCTGTCGGTCTGTCTGTCTGTCTGTCTGTCTGTCTGTGTGTGTGTCTGTCTGTGGCACCGTAGAGCTCAAACGGATGGGCCGATTTCGATGCGGTTTTTTTTATTTGAAAGTTAATATCCGTGCGGGTGTTCTTAGCTATGTTTGGTTAATATCGATTCAAAATGGCCGCCTCCACAAAATGGCGGACAAAATATTTCTTCACAACCTACCTCAATATGGGTATCAAATGAAAGGGCTTGACTAGTAGAGTACTAAACGCTATAGCAAATTTCAAATTCAAGATGGCCGCCACCACAAAATGGCGAATTATATAATATTTTTCACTACTACCTCAATATGGGTATCAAATGAAAGGGCTTGATTAGTAGAATACTTTGCACTATGACAAATTTCAAATCCAAGATGGCCGCGACCACAAAATGGCGAATTACATTTCCTTTTTCACAATTCCCTTAATATGGGTATCAAATGAAAGGGCTTGACTAGTAGAATGTTGTACAGATAACAAATCTAAGGTAGTCGGGGGTTAATCAAAATTTTTAATTTTGTTCTTGTTTACTCGATTTATTTTTTAAATTTTAAAATATTGGTGGACAATTCTCACACAACACCATCTGACCCCAAACTAAGCAAAGCTTGTGTGATGGCAGCCAGATAGCTGATATAATACTTATATAGTTTTTAAATACATACTTATTTTACATATAAACACCCAGACACAGTGCAAACATTTGAATTCATCACACAAATATTTGCACTGGTTGGGGATCGAACCCACGACCCTCGGCTTCGCAGGCAGAGCTACTACCAACTAAGCTACTAGGTATTATATTTCTACTCCCCTAAAATCTGAGGCTATGTACTGGTGACCCCCAAAATCTGAGGCTATGTACTGGTGACCCCTCCCAATATCTGAGGCTATGTACTGGTGACCCCCCCAAATCTGAGGCTATGTACTGGTGACCCCCAAAATTCGAGGCTATGTACTGGTGACCCCCTCAAAATTCGAGGCTATGTACTGGTGACCCCCCCCCAAAATCTGAGGCTATGTACTGGTGACCCCCCCAAAATTCGAGGCTGGGACTGCGCCTTTGTTACGCGATAGCTCTGCCAATTTTGAATTGTTGGCATTTCAAATTGAAGTAGGTTTTTAATTTTTCTAAGAAAATTATTTATTTATTTGACATACCTACTTACGTGTTCTCGCTTGTGAACTGGAGGCCTACCGCCGAACGAAAACTGTCTTAGCTTTGATGTTTCTATCTCTTTTCTTTTCGTTTGAAATGATAGAGATGGCAATAGCAACGGCAAAATTCAGTTACGCAGTAGAAGGCCGGGTCGATTAAGATTCTTAATCCGGGTTTTTAACTTAGACTTAATTTAGACGGTCTTAACTTAAGACAATCACCTTAGTTCCACCAAACACCATGCATCATACTCGTAGTACAAGAACAAAATTAAAAATTTTGATTAACCCCCGACTACCTCGAATTTGTAATTTGTACAACATTCTACTAGTCAAGCCCTTTCATTTGATACCCATATTGGAGGAGTAGTGAAAAAAGAAATGTACTTCGCCATTTTGTGGTGGCGGCCATCTTGGATTTGAAAATCGTCATAGTGCATAGTATTCTACCAGTTTAGCCCTTTCATTTGATACCCATGTTGAGGTAGTAGTGAAAAAAATAATGTAATTCGCCATTTTGTGGTGGCAGCCATCTTTAATTTGAAATTTATTATACTGTATAGTATTCTACTAGTCAAGCCCTTTCATTTGATACCCATATTGAGGTAGGTTGTGGAGAAATATTTAATCCGCCATTTTGTGGAGGCGGCCATCTTGAATCGATATTAGCCAAACATAGCTAAAAACATCCGCACGATAATTAACATTTAAATAAAAAAAACCGCATCGAAATCGGCCCATCCGTTTGAGCTCTACTGTGCCACAGACAGACACACACACAGACAGACAGACAGACAGACAGACAAACAGACATACATCGACGTCAAACTTATAACACCCCTTTTTTTGGTCGGGGGTTAAAAATAGCAGTGTTTGTTTCTCAAGAAGTAAAATGTAACTTTATAAACAGGACACATTGAACAAAGAACTTCATTAAAATAATGCTAGTATTACATAGGTATTGCGTACGACAAGCAAACTGATTATATGTTTTAACTAAAATAGCATATTTCAATGCAATATTACTTAATATTTGGAAACCACTTGAACATGCTTGCATGCAAACCTATGATTATTTATTTACCTAGTAAAGTTAGTATTTGCTATATTACTTATGCTCTGAAGTGCATGAACAGGGAGGGATTTTAAGAATCTGTTTGTTTTTCTTTCTGGGTAAACACACACCATCGTATACCGCATCGTCGCTTTACATCAACCGAGATGGCGGTCAAGTTTACACTTGACCGCCTTGTTAATAAGTGTACACTTATAAAAATATAATAACAAGAACAAAATTAAAAATTTTAATTTACCTCCGACTACCTTAGATCGATACCGATTGTTATCTCTACTAGTCAAGCCCTTTCATTTGATACCCATATTAAATAACTTGTGAAAAAAGAAATGTAATTCGCCATTTTGTGGTAGCGGCCATCTTGGATTTGAAATTTGTCATAGTGCAAAGTATTGTAGTAGTCAAGCCCTTTCATTTGATACCCATATTTAAGGGAATTGTGAAAAAAGAAATATAATTCGCCATTTTGTGGTTTGCGGCCATCTTGGATTTGAAATTTGTTATAGCGCATAGTACTCAACTAATCAAGCCCTTTCATTTGATACCCATATTGAAGTAGGTTCTGAAGAAATATTTTGTCCGCCATTTTGTGGAGGCGGCCATTTTGAATCGATAATAACCAAACATAGCTAAGAACACCACACAGATATTAACTTTCAAATGAAAAAAAAACCGCATTGAAATCAGCCCATCCGTTTGAGCTCTACGGTGCCACAGACAGACAGACAGACAGACATCGACGTCAAACTTATAACACCCCTTTTTTTGGTCGGGGGTGTTAAAAAAGAACAAATAAAGAAGTTTAAAATTTTGTTGATATGATATGATGGTGGTTAGCTTTGTACCAAATCTGTTTATGTTTGTCCACATTTTATCTTGCCCTTCGCCATGCCTATGACGTGCCGTTTAATAAAAATCCATTGCTTTCTTTTTAATTTACAAAAGGGATCTAATGTTTTCAAATGGCCTCTACTCCCTATCGCTACGCTACTTTGGGCTAGCACAGAAGGTGCAGGACCCTATTGTTATACACTGACTTACTAATCTTAAACACATAGGTAATACTTAAGCATATCAAAGCATTCCATATCTATACTTACCATACTCGCTTACTTTTAGTACCTACCTACGTAGTTGCTTTTGGACGGGGACGGCTACACTTGTATTCGTTCTCACCTTTCTCGAGTCTCTTCTGCGTAGGTAAAACGATATAGTAACGACAAATTCAACTGTCGGCGTTCAACATTCGGCTAGGTACCTATACATCGAGACGCTTTCGTGCGTATGCAATGCAATGCGGAGGTACATACACTCCACGAGGACTAAGCTGAGCTTTGCATTTGTGTGAGTGTACATGGATAGTGTAGGTGTGACAACCGGCCTTAGGCGCGGCGCCATTCTGTCTCGCCGCGCTCCTGCCTGATTGGTGATCACTCACACTAATGCAAAGCTCAGCCTATACCTCGCGGACAAAATTTCAAGCTCCTGCCTGATTGGTGATCACTCACACTAATGCAAAGCTCAGCTTATACCTCGCGGAGTGTACGTAAATGATTCATTGAGCATACTCAAAGCAAATCTGAAAGCATCTCATAAACCATCGCATTACCACACTCACTTACCATCAACGTCAGTCCCTATTACCTACAACTCGTATGACGACAAACGTAAAGGCACACAAACATTACCGTGGCTCAAATCACCATAACGGCGCCGACTTTATTAAAGAAATCGTTTCTCTCGATTATCAAAGAAATTCTCCTGGTCCACTACGAACAAAAAGAACAAAAAATAATTGCATGAACATACATACGTTTCCTCACTATGTTTTCTTTCACCAAGTAAGCCAATAAGTGGTGATGAATAAATGTATAATATCCGCATTTGGGAAAATAGAGATGCAGAAGGAAATCGCACATTCGTGCCGCTAAGTTATTTATGGCTCTGTAAAAACAATAAAGACAAGCGCATTACAATCTATAATTGTAATTAGGAATGACGACAGATCCGGCAATTTTATTAAATTATTTGATATAATGACAGTATTTAAATAGAATAAAATATGTACCAATTTTAATTTTGATATTTTTTAGTTTAACTTACTTTATGATCATTCAAAGCTGCAAATGTATTTACCATTGGATAACCCATTCAATTTCAAGGGGCTTTTGTTATGAAACCAGTTTCCTAAACGCTGTATTGAATATAGCTACCAAACTTTACCCGCGACGCATAGAAAATACGACACGTTTCTGTAGTGTTTCTGTATGAAGCGTTTTTGGGAGAGTTCGAAATTGTGGATTTAAAATCGTGATATCACGGGAAGTTTTTTGAAGTATTTCACCTATGTTTTAGTTATTGAGTAGCCTTTTGATGGCACATTAAATCAAAAATGAGTCGTCATGCCTATTCTCCAAATCAAAGTGCCACCGGGCGATATTGACGTCGCGTCGTGTCGCAAAATTAGAGAAGCCTCGTAAACAAGTAACTGATTCTGTGCGCCGAGTTATATGGCACTCGTTAAAGTCCATTAAAAGATAAGTACTTATTAGTGATATCATCGCAATCCTCTACTAAGTAAAATCTACTTTGTAATATCAAATATCAGTAAAATTTATAATAGAGGTATGATAAACAAATACAAAGCAGACATTTCTTTCATGCGCGGTCCGAGAGGGGGGTCACAGGGGACATGACCCCCCCCCCCCCAAAATCGTATACGTTCAACTAAAAATCTAAAATATCCAGTCAAGTATTAAGTACTCGATTTATTGTATTCCTACTAGTGACCCCCCCAAAACCTGAGACTACGTACTGGTGACCCCCTCCAAAATTCGAGGCTGGGACCGCGCCTGATTTCTTTGGAAACAAACATCAATGCAACAAACAATATTTTTTGTACAATTTAATTTAAAAAAAGACTGCTCTAAAACGAGAATTCTCTTTACCTACCTCTGCCTTTCATGACTAAAATAAAAACGGGTTGCTAGAACCATAAGATTACAAATAAGAAATAAACTCTTCAATTTAGCAAACTCAAGGTCATAACGACAACAAAAACAAAAAATTTACAGATTACAAAATAAAGCAATTTTCATTTTCTTGTTCCTTTGTGTAAAATGCAACGGATAAGACTTAGCTGAGAACGCAACTTGATCAATTTCGACCAACCGCGTTGCACCAGCGCGTCCGAAACGCAATCACTACGAGAACAATATTGCGTTGCTGCTATTGAACTCATTTCGGAAGTAATGGAAGCAAAAAATAATTTAGGTTGAACGTCCGAAACACTTATCGATATTATGTAAGGCTCTTAATAAAATTGGGCACAAAAAGAAGAAATGGGTGGTCAGTAACCTATGAATCGATTGGGAAGTAACTGCAATAGAGTTTGAAAGCTTGCAGCAAAACAACTTGAGCAATTCGATGTATTGAGACACTAAAATTGTTAGATAAGGTGGGTATGTTGTTTAAGTAATTTAATTTACCGTCTGAGGTGTCCTTGCATTATTTGTAGTACGGTAAATATATGGAATGCTTTTGAATGACTCGAGTATTATTTCAGGCATACTCTATGTTCCTATGTGGGGTTTTTTTTTCATTTTAAAATATCTTTATTAAATATAAAGTGTTACAGAATTTGTACAAACACCAGTGTAAATATATCCTAGCAGTACAAGATATTGTAAGATAACATATTGTTTTTTGAGTACAGTAGCTCACTTAAAAACTTACGAATATGTTAATTATAATTTGATTGTGCACAATACTTATTAATAAATTTACTGCGTAAGATATCTATTTCGTTACGTTAGCTTTAGTTTGAGACAAACGTTTATAAAAAAACTGAATATTGGTTATTACAAGGAATCATAAATAAAAATATTAGAGTGTATGTGCCCAAAACAAGGAGCCCGGCCCGTCGACAGGCCGTACGCCCGACACAACGCAGGTAGGTAGAAAACAAGAACTCGCCGTCATCGCAACACGATAACGCACACACGCGCGATGCGGCCTATTCACAACGCTCTAAGAACCAGTGATGTGGTAATTTGTACCGGTTGTAACTATCGATAAACAATAAATTGTTTTTTCTCGTCTTGCAAATGTTGTTAATCAAATTATTTTTATTATTAGGTAGATTATTTAAATAAAAATTTTCTGATAGATTATAAATGTAGGCGTCAATTTTGGGTAAGCCTATTTTTTTAAATGTAATTTGTGCAGGTTGGTACGAAATGGAGTACTAAAAGCATATTTAAGGGCTTTGTTTTGAATTACTTGAAGTTTTTGTATATTAGACCGACATGTGCTGCTCCATACAGGACAAGCATACGTGATGCATGGGCGGACCAGAGTACGGTATATCCTTAATTTGGTCGCGCTGCTTAGGCATGAGTGTTTGTTTAATATCGGACTTAGTGCATTTAGGGCTTTGGTACCTTTCAGGTGAAGTTTTAAAGAATTTTCAGTCCAGTTGAGCTTATTATCTAACGTGATTCCAAGGTACTTTACAGAACGACTCCAGGGAATAGAATAGTCATAAATTTTCAAAGTTCTTTTTGGAAAGCTACGTTTTCTTGTGTACATGATGGCTTCTGTTTTGGTTTCGTTGATTTTTAATTTCCAATCATTAAAAAACGCAACGAAGCCATCTATGGCATATTGAAGTCTACTAATAATTAAATCTGTATCAGAAGATGATGTAAAAGATGCTGTGTCGTCAGCAAAGCATGCTAAATTAGTTCTCGGCTGGATGGGGATGTCATTTAAATATAGTGAAAATAGAGGTGGACCCACAATTGACCCCTGTGGAACACCTGCAGGGACATGCTTTAACTGCGAGGAGAAACCATTTATAAATACGGAAAAGTTGCGATTATTTAAATAAGATTTTATGATCTTGATCAGGGGTAAAGGAAGGCCTAACACAATAAGCTTATGTAAAAGTGCTTCATGCCAAACCGTGTCGATAGCTTTCTCAATGTCTAAAAGAAACATTCTAGTAGAGTGTTTAAGATTGAGATTGTGCGACACGGCTTCGGCCACTCTCGCCAGCTGATGGACTGTGGAATGTCCCTCCCGGAAACCAAATTGCTCTTTGATTATAAGGTGACCAGACACACGTTGTAAACGTTTGTAGATCATCTTTTCAAAGAGTTTGCCGAGACAAGGTAATAAGCTAATCGGTCTATATGAAGTTGGGTTTCCAGGGTCTTTGCCGGGTTTATGAATTGCTATTACTTTAGCACTTTTCCATGGCGTTGGAAAGTAGTTTAGAAATAGGCAAGCGTTAAAGATTTTTGTTAACAAAACAATAATTTTTTGCGGTAAATTTCTAATTAATAGATTGTTGATGTCATCTGGGCCTGGAGCTTTACGCAGTTTGAGACAAGCCATACATTTTTTGATTTCGAGCGGCCTGACTAATGATACGAGGGGTGATCCAAAAGTAATGATAATCAGTTATTTCTAGTGCACACAAAAATACAAAAAAATTACAGTCACTTGCTCAATTACCCACTAGTTCAGGAAAAAATCATATAAATAGGCCACGATTCCCGGGAGCTACATTCATTTGAATACGGACTGTCAAGGAGTGAACATCAAAATGGAAAACACGAAATCAGAGCTGTCATTAAATACCTCTGCTTGAAAAAATGTCTACCAAAGACATACACAGCGACGTGGTGGAAACATTGGGGACTGTTCTCCTCCATATTCCACAGTTGCACGCTGGGCTAAGGAGTTTAAGCTGGGAAGAACATCGACGGAAGACGAACACCGCGAAGGGCGCCCATCGACGCCCTCACTGGAGAAAATGTGAAAAAGTTGAAGAAGTTGTATTGGAAGATCGAAGAGTGACTATCAGGCATGTAGCTGAGGTCACAGGGATCTCATATGGCAGCATTCAAAGAATCCTTGTGAACGAATTGCATATGAGAAAGGTCTCCGCGCGTTGGGTACCGAAAATGTTAAACGACGAGCAAAGAAGAAACGAGTCGACATGTCAAGAGCAAATCTCGAAAAGTTCCAGGCAGACAAGGATAATTTTTGTCACGTTTTGTGACCATGGACGAAACCTGGATCCACCATTTTGATCCTGAAACAAAACAACAATCGATGACATGGAAACGATCCGATGAACCGACGCCGAAGAAATTCAAAGTGTCAAGCTCAGCAGGAAGGTTATGGCGTCTGTTTTTGGGACGCTGAAGGAATAATCATGGTGGACTACTTGGAAAAGGGGCCACTATTACAGGCTCCTACTATGCAGAACAAATAAGAAGATTGCGGGAGACTATTAAGGAGAAAAGGCGAGGCAAACTGCGGGCTGGAGTGCTGTTCCATCAAGACAACGCACCGGTTCACAAAGCTGCAATTGCCATGGCTGCCATTCAGGAAGCGGGCTTTGAGCTGGTGGAACACCCCCCCTATTCACCAGATCTAGCCCCCAGTGACTTCTATCTCTTTCCACGACTCAAGGAACACCTCCGGGGCAAGAAATTTGACGATGATAGCGACGTGATGGCCGCGGTTGAGGACTTTTGAGAGTCAAGATAAAGATTTTTTTTAAGGGAATTTTAGGTTTAGAAAAGAGATGGACTAAATGTATAGACTTGCTAGGAGACTATGTTGAGAAATAAATTTAGTTTTTGATTTTATTCATTGTGTTTATTATTGATTATCATTACTTTTGGATCACCCCTCGTATATGCTCATCACTAGTACTAGAAACTCGTTCTAATCGAGATAGGGAGAGTTTGACTTCAGACATTCGATCACTCGGCCAGCTGTGAGTCAGCAACATATTGTTTAAGAATGCATCTGCTAGAGTATCACACTGATCTTGCTCGTTTGAAGTAAAACAGCCGTTTGCTTGCTTAAGAGGTGGAATGCTATTCTTGTTAGCGCGCAAACTTTTTACCAGGCTCCAGATATCATTAGTAGGGTTGTCTACCTTGTTAAGTTTATTATTCCAGTTGTTGTCATTATATGATCTCAATGCCTGGCTAATTAAATATTTCAGAGCATTAATTTGACTAATTAAGAATTTACGTTTGAAAAGGTTGGTTTCTTTAGCAGCTAGTCTACGTAGGCGGTTTTTAAGTTTTATGATTCTCTTAATTCGTCGAGGGAGAGCAAAGGACTTCCATGGTTTTAAGGTGGTTATTGGTACCGATGCGTCTCTGCTCTCGATTATTAATTTTTGAAGATCGGTGACAGTACTATCGATTTCATGAGGTGTTCGATATGTTTTTGAAGAAATAGTAACATTTTTGTTCAGAAAATCACGATAATTAGTCCAATTGGCCTCAGTATAATTATGTTTATGAATAGAAATGCGATTTAAATTATAACTTAATTTAACTAAAACGGGGAAGTGGTTGGAAGACAATGCAGGGATGGTAGTTATGTCATTAGGAGGAAGTAGGTTTTTAGCTAAAACGATATCTGGTATAGACGGTGTGAACTCAGCATTGTAGTGCTCTAAGGTGGTGTCTCGAGGCGCATGTATAACAAAGTCATTTTTAAGCATGTGCTCATACAAAGTGACACCGCGGCTGTTGCTGGGCCCAGGAGACCATAGTGCATGTTTTGAATTAAAATCACCCACTGCTAGAACCTTCTGACCGGTTGACATTATAATATCGATGTCACTAGTAAGAAGCGGTTGGTTGGGTGATTGGTACACGGAAAATATTGAGATGTTGTTTTTCATTAAGGATAAAGAGATTCCAATGCCTTCAAGATTTTGAGTGGCAGGAAATGGTAAAATATTGTGAGCTAAATCAGAGCGAACAACCAAGGCCACGCCCTGGCCCACTCCATCACGATGCCTATCCCTACGGTAACAAAGATAACCGGGAATATTTAAATTAAGACGCCCCGTAAGCTTAGTTTCAGAGAGCGCTATGATGTCCACTTTAAGCCTACTCACCACGAGATCTGCGAGTTCTTGTTGTTTCCTATGAACGCCATTCGCGTTCCAGTATAATACACGCAACTCATGGCAACTAGACATAATGTCCGAGATGAGTCAGAACTAAAATAACTTTATCCATAAAAGATTTGCATGTGGTAAATTCTTGTTTGATATTTTGGATTGTCGTGAGAATATCTAACATTTCCAAGGTTTCTAAGTCACGAGGAGCTTTTACAGGAGCTGTACCTGTGGAGGTACTTAATGATTGAAATATATTTGTTTTAGGTGGATTCTTTGTCAAATGATGGAGCTCGGTTGATGATCCCGATAACCTTTTAGAGGGGACAATAATTGCTTCAGGTTGTAATAAAGATGATTTGTTCGTAATGGCGGAAGTCTTGGTGACATGAGTCCATACATTTGGAACATTTCCCTTATTTCGATCGATTTCGGCTGCCACACCTTTTCGCTTCGATTCAAGTCTATCGAGATACTTCAATCTTTCTTTGCACTGGGTGTAAATAGCAGGGTGATCTCCTTGGCAATTACAACAACGAGCAGGTTCTGTACGGTCTTTTTTTGAACAATCCCACGTAAGATGGGATTCAGCACACTTTACACAACGTGGTTTACGGTTGCAGTTTCGCGCAGCGTGGCCAAAGCCTTGGCACCTAAAGCATTGAGTGCCAGCTTTTTTATTGGGCTTATATCTCTCGATCTCTACGACACAGTTTGATAAATATTTAATCTTTTGAACTTCGTGATGTCAGTTCCGGCAGGTAGCTGCACTAGTAAAGGTGGGCATTCAGTGGGGTGGAGAACTTTTAGCTCAGATATGGTTGCTTCAGTAAATCCCAGTGTGTCTAACTCTGCGGGGATGTCACCATGTACGGACTTTGGCAGTCCCTTCAGGACAACTTTGGGAACTCTTTCGTCTTTTCTAGTGAAAGTGTGATAGAGTATGTTTTCAGTACTGAAACATTCCTTGAGTGCTTGATGAATTTTAGACGAATAACATTGTATTTTAGCCAACTTGCGGCCGCGATATTTCATAAAATAATCCTTGGTGTGTTTTTCAACTACTGATCTTATTCTTTAATGATCCCATTCTCCACCTATCTCGACAAGTATTGCAGGTGTGTTGTTTGCTGCCTTTTTTTTACAAGCGGTAACGTACAAATTCGTAGCTTTATCATCAGCATCTACCGGTAAGTCTTTGTATCGATTTTCAGTGCGTAAATTGTTGTCCAGGGTGACGTCCTTGGGGCTTGTCACAAACATCTTAGGCTTATTCCATTTGTTCGGAGACACGTCATCTTCTCTGGGTCTTTTTGAAGCCAGACTACTATGTGACGTTGGTTGCGATAAGAACTTCTCCATAATGGGACTAAGGTGTTAAACTATCGACAAGAAGCCGATAGCACCTTAGCCCGTCCCTATAACTTAACGTTCACTTCTGAGGTGTTGGAACAAATACTGATTGCGTGCGGTCGTAGTGACAACCGTGCGCATCCTATGTGGGTAATTTTACCATTAGTAGATAACTTACGTAGTGAGTCCTGCACCTTCTGTGCTAGATTAAAATTTTGTAGGCAATAGAGAACTAACTGACTTTAATTCCAAAGACTTTGTTTTCTTACAGCGATAAGCTCTGTACTTTAGATACGTACATTTCTTAGATTTTTGAGAAATAATTAATTTATTTATCTACCTCTAATTTGTGTTTGATGCACATTTCTATATTGGTTTTTAACCGACTTCAAAAAAGGAGGTTTCTCAATTCGACCGTATGTATGTTCCTTTTTTTTTTTTTTTTTTTATGTGTGTTCGCGGATAACTTCGTCGTTTATGAACCGATTTTGATGATTCTTTTTTTGTTGTAAAGGAGATATTCCAAGGGTGGTACCATGATAAGGAAACCAGGATCTGATGATGGTATCCTAGAGAAATCGAGGATAACTTTCGAAAATTGTAAAGATGACTAGTGCGTTAGTTAAGTTTTTGCTTGAGCATTTTAAAGCAGTATAGTTTAAAGATGGTCTGGAGTCGATCTGATGAGGGAACGGGAAGACGGTCGAGGGGACTCCTCGACGGTACATAGTAGTTACCTTGTGTTTGGGCTCGATGAATTTGTATTGATGAGAACTTTTTACATAGATGGGTTGTGACTGTCATTAGTGGTCTGATGATGAAGATAAAGGACAGTCAAGGGAATTTCTTAACGGTTTACAGTAGAGGTTCCCAAACTTTTTTTTCTCGTGGACCACTTTCAAAATTTTACTATATTCGGTGGACCCCCTGCTGCTACATTTCTACTGTATTCACAAAACTTCAAAAATATCACACTAATTTGGGGGTGTTAAGAAGAAAAGAAAAGTAATACATTTTCTTGTGTCCTATTTTTTTTAATAATACTTGTGGTTAGTTGAGGTTAAACAGAACTATAAACATTTATTATTACAATCAAATTAACTCTGAAATGTAAATAAATCATACTTAGTATAGTCATACTTTTAGTGAGATGGATGTACTTGATGAATTTTCTTTCACTGACAGATTTTTTTTGTGTACCCTCACTTTACAATTTGTGAACCCCTGTTTTCTTTACAAGTCAACGTGGACCCCTATGTGGTCTCCTATGGACCCCTGGGGGTCCACCTGGACCACTTTGGGAACCTATGGTTTACAGGAACTACCCAGTGTTTGGGTTTAATTCATGTATTGAGATCTCAACACGAAATCGTGTAAATGCATTAGTGAAAACTTGTTTAGCACTAAAAAGGGTAAAATAAACTATTTTTTACAAAAAATTAAACCGACTTCAACACCACAAATAGACACTCAAAAGCGAAAAATAATTTAATATAGGTAATTATTATAACCTCTACTCACTCATCTATATGAAGTCGGTGCCAGCCAAATCTAACAGGTAGTAGATAGATACTACTTACCTATGCCTACTTACTTACTACCTCGTACATAATATATCTACTAACTTTTTAACTAGCCTGGCACCGACTTCATATGGATGAGTGAGTAGAGGTTATAATAATTACCTATATTAAATTATTTTTCGCTTTTGAGTGCCTATTTGTGGTGTTGAAGTCGGTTTAATTTTTTGTAAAAAATAGTTTATATTTATTTATACTAAATATCCTGGTGATCTTAGTATTATTTATTTTATTTTATTTTTTATATTATATTTATATTTATTATTTATTAACCGACTTCAAAAAATGAGGTTTTTGATTTTTTTTTATGTGTGTTCGCGGATAACTTCGTCGTTTATGAACCGATTTTGATGATTCTTTTTTTGTTGTAAAGGAGATATTCCCAGGGTGGTACCATGATAAGAAAACCAGGAACTGATGATGACATCCTAGAGAAATCGAGGATAACTTTCGAAAATTTTAAAGATGACCAGTGCGTTAGTTAAGTTTTTCCTTAAGCTTTTTCTTTTCCTAAAGCAGTATAATTTAAAGATGATCTGGAGTCGATCTGATGAGGGAGCCGAAAGACGGTCGAGGGTACTCCTCGACGGTACATAGTAGTTACCTTGTGTTTGGGCTCGATGAATTTGTATTGATGAGAACTTTTTACATAGATGGGTTGTGACTGTCATTAGTGGTCTGATGATGAAGACAAAGGACAGTCAAGGGAATTTCTTAACGGCTTACAGGAACTACCCAGTGTTTGGGCTTAATTCATGTATTGAGAACTTTCAGCCGTAGGAGAGGTCTATGCCCAGCAGTGGACTAAGATAGGCATCAGCCTATCTCAGCCATCATCAGTAGTCATCATGATATCTATCATGATGATGATAGATATCATCATCATCAGATGATGATGCTGGATAATGATAAAAACTTTGCACCCATACGGGTTTTGAGTCCCATTACAGGTATGTGTACACTGACTATCGTGGATTTGAATGTTATCATAGTGAATATTATTCAGCTCGTCAAGTTCTTCTTTTGGTACCATTATTGAGGGAGTTTAGAAAAAACCACATTATTGATCACTTTGTTGTGGCAGCCATCTTGGATTTAAAACGTATCACATTGTGAAGTATTGTACTAGTCAAGCCCGTTCCCTTGTATACCCGTGCCTGTACCCGAAAAGAGACAAAGTGAAAACGAGTTAGAGCGAAAAGAGACAGAGAGGCTATGAGACAGAGAAACGGAGGGTCAGGGAGACGAGATAGAGGGACATAGAGACACACAGACGGGCATAGACGTAATGCATGGGCATTACCCAAAACAAAAACCAGCTTGTACTTTTTCTTTTACCGGCCCATAGGTACCTTTACCAACTTATGGACAAAAAGCTGGATATCCTAGAAACGTCACACTATGAATGCAAGAAAAAGGTATCAGCTTGGCTGTCTACCCAGGGCTATGTAGAAACAGAAAGAATAGTGACACCGTTTAAGTAATCTAATTTTCCCTAAGTAACTTCAGAAAGTGAGAAAGTGCAACAAACAGGCATTTTTGGCGAGAAATGGCAGCACTATACAAACATACATATACCTACACATCCACTCATGTACACACATAATACCACACAGTAACTCACATACACACACGCACACACACTCTCACACACACCCTAATACACATAAATCCCAATATCATTTTCACATCCACACAAATACATACACATCCTCTACATTTTTACTATTATTTATACACACATGTCATATTAACATACTATATATATATATAAATATCTATACACTATATTTCTATATACTTATATTAAATATATATTACCAATGTATATGTAATAATATGTACGTCTAAAAATATATGTGCACGTACATTAAATTAGTAGGCATTACTTCCTTACTTTACCTTTAGAATTATACCATCATAGTTATGTAATAGAATAAATGTTTTTGTTTTACATAAGTTTTTCACAAAAAAAAAAAAAAGTGTATGTATACGTTATGCCTGGTGCCCACGACACAGGTTGCCCTAGTGTGGGTACCAGTGTACTTGTGTCTCAATATATATGTTTTTTTTTAGATTTAAGTAGATACTAACTTGTTTTTTAAGTAATTGTGTTCTTGAACCAAATAAATTTAATTTCATTTCATTTCACAGAAACAGGGAGACAAGAAGACAGAATAACTGAGGCTCGGACACGGCGATACATAGACACGTCAAGTTTGAAGTGTCTGTGCCTCTAATACACCGCCGTTTTTGCATTAAAGTTAAAAAATAATACCAAAGTAATATTAAAATCTTACATAGGACAGCCACGTTATGACGATGCGTCAATTTGAGACTGCGTTAAAGTATCCTAATCGCGTTGTTTCTTTCGTCCGTCGTGTAGGCTATTCACCCTATTAAATATTTAGTTCCTTCTTATTCAAGAAGTGTTCTTGTTAGATCTACCCATCACTTAAAATCGTAAAATAATATAATTTTAACAAAAAAAGAACCGACTTCAAACAGAAAAGTAAAAAATAAATTAATTTGGCACAAAGATATACGTATTTTGATCGATTTTAACACAAGTGATTGAATAAACATTTTACAATTCTGAAGTCGGTGCTAAGTAAATGTTACAGCAGTTACGGCAATTACGGTTTTAGAAAAATATATTAATAGTTACCGAATTACTATCAATCAAATTAACTATTTAGACTATACATGTTAAGCATTGGCTTATAAGCTGTTAGTCAATAAACTATTTTTTTTAATTACTGAAAATCACTTGCACAAATATTTTATAATACCTAACTATTTACATATGTAACGAATGTTCTCAATATAGAAATGTCGAAAACGAATAATATATACCTACTAATATTAGCTTCACCTCTAATTGTTTTACTTGGCACCGACTTCAGAATTGTAAAATGTTTACCTATTCAATCATTTGTGTTAAAATCAATCAAAATACGTACAAGTAAATATTTGTGCCAAATTAATTTATTTTTTACCATTTAGTTTTCTGTTTGAAGTCGGTTCTTTTTTTTTGTTAAAATTATATTATTTGAGTAAAACATGTGGCGAAGGACAATACTTCAGTAACTACCGAATTAGTGTTCACTTCGTAAATCGCGAATGTATGGCGCTTAGGACGGTTGGACGCTGCCGCTGTCGTGGCCAAACACGACAATACCTACTATATTTAACATTTAACTTTCATCAATAAACACACATCGTGTTCTATCACGAAATGGCCCATTGTAAATTTCTATAGTAATTTATTTGTCTTGTTGTAAGTACTTATTCAAAGTTTGACAACGCACACAATACGAGGATCAAACTGAAAGTTCTTAGAAAATCAAAAACTGATTACATTAGCCAGTTATTAGTTTTATTATATCTTTTCAAAATATTGTCCATTCACGTCAATACACCGCTGCATGCGATGGAACCACTGGGAAAAGCACTTTGCCCACTCGTCCTTAGGGGTCTCTTCAATGGCATCGCGATACGCAGCCACTGCTTCTTCAGCATTCATAAACCGCTTTCCTTTAAGTTTTTCTTTAATTTTTGAAAATAAATAAAAATCACAAGGCGCGAGGTCGGGGCTATACTGCGGGTGACCCAGTAATTCAACGTTTGATGTCGCCAAATAGTCGATCGTTCGCTTGGCGGTGTGCGATGAGGCGTTGTCGTGGTGAAGGAGGATCCTACTGCGAGGTCGTTTCTCTCGAACTTTTTCCAAGACAAGTGGCAAACAATTGGTAGTGTACCATTCTGCAGAAACTGTTTTTTGATCCTCTAACACAATTGTTGCGAAATCCTTCCAAAGAACGAGGCCACCATTTTTTTCCCCGCACTTCGATCTCTGTTCACTTTAGTTGGCAACTCCTCGAAAGGAAACACCCACTGAGCAGATTGTCTTTTGGTTTCAGGATCATAACAGTAAATCCAGCTTTCGTCACCTGTTAGTATGTCGAACACAGCATTTGAGTCACCTCCGTTAAATCTTTCAATCATTTTACGGCACCAATCCACACGATGGAGTTTTTGAGCCTCAGTCAAATTATGAGGTATCCACCGGGCGCAAAGCTTCCTGACCGCTAAATGTTCGTGTAGGATTTTGTGCACTTGACTCATACCGATGGCTAAGCTTGTCCGAATCTGCTGATAGGTCACACTTTTGTCAGTCTCTATCATACGCCGCACAACACAGATGTTATCTTCAGTCGTCGCTGTAGAAGGCCGTCCCTCACGTAAATCATCAGTGAGATTAGTGCGACCACGTTTAAACTCACTAAACCAGTTGTAAACAGTCGCACGAGATGGGGCTTCATCGTGAAAGGCCAATCGTAGTCTATCATAATTTTCTTGTTGACTTAAATGACATCGAAAGTCATAAAAAATCATTGCACGAAAATTTTCTCGTGTTAAATTCATGTTGACGTGACACAGACAATTTTCAATTTGCCGCCAAATCGTAAAACAAATGACAAATGAATGAAGTATATACTCAGTAATATTGGCAAAGAGTTCTATTTTCAAATTATAGAATTTTTTTTTATTATATTGTTTATAAGTGGTGTGACATAATTTCGTCACATATGCAATTTTTTCGTTTTTAGGTCAAAAATATCTTAGAATCCCGACTCGGACGCTATAATACGTATTTTGTCTCGAAACTGTGATTTGACGGGTGACGTTGACAACAATAACTATTTCGGATGGAGTGGAAATGTCACTGTCAGACTGGTTTGATCGATGGTAAAATTGATGAGTTCTGTCACTTGCCCGTCGGCGCTTGCGTCGACGGGGAGTCATTTTTCCAGCCAAATTTAAAGAAGTCGGTTTTGTGTTCTTAATCCGGAGAAATCGGAGCCAATCTATTGGATTTTCCCCCTAGTAATTTGGGAAAATGAATTCTTATAAAGCAAGAAGCCCTTGTTTCTAAAAGAGGCGAAGCCCTCACTGCTTTTAGGCAGGGTGGAACCCGCCGTCATTTTTTCTCCAGGAAACGCCTAATATGAAAGGCGTTTCCTGTCTGCTTTCCTGTTGGGTTTCCTGTCTGCTTTCCCGTCTGGTTTCCTGTCTGGATTCCTGTCTGAGTTCCGGTTCTTCTCGTCTTGTCTGCTGAGATCATGTACCGCGTGCAAGAATTAGCGTTTTATTTATACCGCGTGGAATAGTCCCGTAGGGTTTTACCCGTTTATTTTCCCCTATGTAGTATTCATTTCTAATTACTACATAGATCTTATTAATATTTTTTCTATGGACCTATATTAAAAGGCCATAAGTATTTATACTAGGGTAACCTAATTACAAATTAGTTTTTTGAACATATAAATTCAACATATATATATTTCCCCTTCAGGAAGAATATTTTGGTGTTCTCTTTAGTATCTAATAAGACCTAATTCCACGGCACCGCCCGCCTTCTTCAACTTTCTTCGTGTTGGCGGCTGGATCGAGGATGATATAAGGTCAGATAAGAATCACTTTATGCTTCCAATAGGAAAATTTTAACCTATTGGTTTAAGATAATTTTATCGCAACTTGAATTAATAGTTTGAATAGATAGATTACATTCTAATAATAACTAACATATTTATAAATTGAAATAAGAAATTACTTGTACAACTTCATGGACTTTAGAAACTAAATTATTAATTAATTATAGTATAGCGTTAAGCGATAACACACCTTTGGCCATTACATATAATCTTTAACAATAAATATTATTAAAATTATATATGGTTTTACTTCATAGATTAATTTAGCCTCCAAGGCCCCGATTAGAAGTTCAAACATTGCTCTCCAATTTTTTATCTATCCGTAAGCAAACTTTTTTTTTTATTAGTAGAAGGAAGACTGGCGCTCGATAAACATATAAATTTGTTTTCCTAGAACATTTCTATACATGGTAAGTATTTCTCTTCACCATTGGCATGCAACAACCTACTTTTATTCACATAAGACCAAACAATTATAAAAATATTACAATTGGCGCTAGAGTCAGGGACTTGAAAAAGGCTTGTTATCGCTCATAAACATAATTAATTCAAGTTGCTTTCATATTCTATTCTATTGTATTTTTAATATGTACTATTGATGTTACATTATTGTGTGCTTTTCCAACATTTTAGGAACACATATTATGTCATAACATTCTATGTACTTACTTTGTTATTTTCACCAAACTGAAGGATAAAATAGGTCTGCTGTTATCAGATACTGTTTTTATTGCATATACTTTGTAAAAGCTTTATAGATACCATATTAATTAAGTTGTTTTGATAAACTTATATTATGGAAGAGAAGTTAGCTCATAGCTTGTGACAATATTTACCTTACTGTAAATCAACAAAGAATTTGTAAAGGTGTAAAGATTTGACTTCATATGAGAAAGTTCTAAACATTACTTATATTGATTTAAAACAATTTCATTATTGAAAACATCTTGCTGTAATTTTCTGCGATTGCATATTTGAACATTTACTCTGGAAGTAATACTAATGGTTAATACTTAGTTTACATTTTGAAAACATACCTTGTTTATTGTTACACACTTTGTATATCAGTTTATGATAATATTATAGATGAACATAAGCGACCTTGCTTAACATGTGGTTATAATTAAGAAGTTTAAAGCTATTACTAGATAGTATACACATTGTGAATTCAAGTTGCATAAAAAATTATCTACCTGTTTTAACTTAAAAGTTATTTACAATCTGTCAAAACTTTTGAACTTTAAATAATTTAAAAAACTATAATTTACATTAAACTTATAACCAGTTGAAGATAATTTGGAATACTAGGGTTTCACTCGGTTTCACTTGTTCCTGTGGATTAGTTTTTGGATGACAATTTTGTTATTGACTTTCAACAATTTTCTGAGGTGAGTTTTGGATTGTTTTTGAATATTGTTTGTTGGAGTTTGTCATAATGGACAAGAGTGTACAGTTTCCACCTTGTGACGGAGAAGTCTCTCCTCATGTTATTGCCAGTCCATCGGTATTGCAACGTGTTGAGAAAACGGTTGTTTCTGCTCAGAATCCATTGGATGAAAACTTACATGCATTTTTACCAGACCAAGTACCTTACAACAGTACTCATACGCAGACATTACCTTCTGTGAATACTCAATTAATGAAACATTTACCTTCAACTACTAAACTTCCAGATTTGAAGAGGAGTGGAATACTTTTTGATGGAACCACATGTGTTCGAGAATTTATTACTCGAGTAGAGGAATATTTCTTGTTTAGGAATTTTGATGAACATGTTTTGGTTAGCTGTTTTATGGACTTACTTACAGGAGTTGCTACTAAATGGTATAGAGGTGTTAGGCCACAAGTTATTTCATGGTCTATTCTTAAACTTGCTTTGTTGAAGCGTTTCGATTCTTCAGATTATGATTACCATCTGAACCAAGAACTAACTTCCCGTTATCAGAAGAATAAGGAGTCACTTCCTGATTTTATTACTGATGTTATGGATATGTCTCGTCGTTTATGTAACCTCTTTCAGAAACTACTTTGATTACTCTAGTGAAACATCATATGTTACCTGTTTATCAACCTTTCATAGTCGGACACCCCGTAGAAACTCTTGATGTACTTATGTCTAAAGCTAAAGAAGTGGAAGCTTTGATTCAAAGAAATAAAGTCAGTAAAGATAAATTTCGCTTTAATGCTGTGGAAATTAAACCTGAAGAAATGCTTTGTTTAAAATGTCAGTCGACAGACCATACATATAGAAATTGTAAGACCATACCTGGTCCTATTTGTTTTAAATGCCATAAGTTGGGCGTAACTATTAGAACTTGTGACGTTTGTCGTTCGAATAAAACCTCTTTCAATAATTCAAAAAACTAGTAGCGCATCGGGCTCGAGTTTTTGAAGAAATTCGTAGGAACCCGATGAAGATAGTAGATAATAAATATAGATCAGATAAAACTTGTAAATTCAATAATGATTTAAAACCAAATAACCAAACTTGTAAACAAGAATTTTCAGAATGGCTTAAATATTTGAAAGCTTTCTTTTCGAATTACCGAATTGCTCCTGTGTTAGTTGTCAATAAAAAAGACACTAGACCCTTTTTAAAATTTTCAATTAATAATAAAACATTTAATGGACTTTTGGATAGTGGTTCCAGTTCATGTGTTCTTGGTGCAGGCCAACACATTGAATTTTCACGTTTAGGTTATACCATTTACCCTAATGATAGCTCAGCATTTACCGCTGATGGCTCAGCTCGTAAAGTTATAGGAACTATGAATTTGCCTGTTGTTATAGACAATGTTTGTAAACTTGTTAAATTTTAATAATACCATCTTTTGACTTACCATTTATTCTAGGATTTGACTTTTGGTTAAAGTTTGATTTGGCTAAAGAATTATGGAGGAATATTGAGTATGTACATCATGATAAACCTCAAGTCTGTGCTGTAACTTCTGCAGTTAATCTTACTCCTTCCGAGAAAATTCAGTTAGATAAAACTATAGCTTTGTTTGAAGATATTTCATATGAGAAAAAGGTTTAGGACTTACAACTTTAGTTGAACATAAGATTATTACTAATGGCGAACCATTTAAAAGTAGATATTGGCCTTTGAGTCCTGCTAAACAAAAAGAACTTTATGATGAGGTGAAAGTTTTATTAAAGGAAGAAATTATACAACCTTCTAAATCTCCTTGGTGCTCTCCTGTACTAGCAGTTGAGAGAGAGATGGTGGAACTAGATTATGTTTAGATTCAAGACGTTTAAATTCCATTACTGTTAAAGATTCTTACCCTTTACCATACCCTTCTAGGATATTAGATAGCCTCCGGGGATGTAAATATATAACGACTATCGATCTTTCTAAAGCGTTTTTGCAAATTAAATTAGAAAAATCCTCTCGTGAGAAGACTGCATTCGTGGTACCTGGAAAAGGACTATTCGAATTTGTTAGAATGCCATTTGGTTTGACAAATGCACCCGCTGAACTTCAAAGACTTGTAGACAAACTGTTTGGTCCTGAATTTGATAATTATTTGTATTGTTATTTAGATGATGTTATCCTGATAGATTCCTTGTTTTCAGACCATATTGATCATTTACGTAGAGTATATGAGATACTTAGAGACGCAGGTTTAACCGTTAACTTGAAAAAGTGTGAATTCTGTAAAGAAAAACTTAAATATCTTGGTTATGTTGTAGACAGTCAAGGATTGCATACTGACCCTTCTAAATTGAATGCTATAGAAAACTTTCCTCGCCCAGAAACTGTAAAACAACTTAGAAGTTTCCTTGGATTGTGTTCATATTATCGTAGATTCATTGATAAATTCGCTTATATTGCCGCACCCTTAACTAAATTAACTTCAGGTAGTAAAAAAGGTAAAAATAACTTTGTTTGGAATGATGAAGCTGAGAAAGCCTTTAATAGTTTAAAAGAAGCATTAATATTTGCACCTGTTTTACAATGCCCTAATTTGAAAAACCATATTACTTAGATTGCGATGCCAGTGGAGTAGGAATTGGTAGTGTTTTAAGCCAGAGAGACGATAATGATAATCAACACCCTATTGCTTATTACTCCAGATCTCTTAACAAATGTGAACGTAATTATAGTACTACTGAACGTGAACTTTTGGCAGTTTTAGACTCAATTGAACATTTTAGACCTTATGTCGAAGGAATGAAATTTACCGTTGTAACAGATCATGCTAGTTTAAAATGGCTTATGAAACTTAATAATCCTAGTGGACGTTTAGCACGTTGGGCTGCTAGAATATCTCAGTTTACTTTTGATATTTTACATAAAAAGGTTCTTTACATAAAGTTCCTGATGCATTATCTAGAATTCAAATAGATTCAATATTTGTTTCTTCAGTTGATATTATTAATCCTGATGATGAAATAGAAGACCCTTGGTATAGAAAAATCTTTATTAATTGTCAAAATACCCCACTAAAATAAGAAATTATAGAGTTGAAAACAATACTTTGTATCGATTTTGTAAAAATAAATTTGATGTTAATAGTCGTTTGAATTGGAAAATAGTCATTCCCAAAGAACATATTATGGATACTATTCGTTCAAATCATGATGATGTTAATTTGAGTCACCTTGGAATTCATAAAACTTTAGGAAAATTAAAACAACATTATTTTTGGAAAGGAATGTTTGGAGACGTACAGAAATACATTTCTTCCTGTGATGTATGTAAAGCTTATAAACATTCAACTTCAGCTCCTTGTGGTAAGATGGTTAATCCTAAAATCGTAGATAGACCAATGATGATGTTATCAGTTGATATAATTGGAATTTTGCCCAAGTCATATTCTGGACACCGATATATTTTAAGCGTTGTAGATGTTTTTACTAAATATTGTTGGATTTTTCCCATGATAAATGCAACTTCTCGTGTTATTAGTAAACTTTTTGAAAAGGAAATTTTCCTAAAATTTGGAGTACCTAAGATTTTGGTGGCAGATAATGGTAGCCAATTTATTTCCAAAATGTTTGTAGACTTTTTGAAAAGCTTTAATATTACAAAGATATTTTATAACTGTCTTTATACACCTCAAAATAATCCTATAGAAAGGTATAATAAGACAATAGAAACATGCATTTCATGTTTTGTTAAAAGCGATCATAGAACGTGGTCTAAATTTTTACCTAATGTTCAATTAGCTTTAAATAACAGTGTTAGTCTGGTGACAGAATTTACCCTAATTTCCTGATGTTTGGAAGAGAACTTATATTTGATGCTTCATTGCACCGTATTAGTAATTCTTTTGATAATTTAAATCAACTCGAGTTTGGTACTCGTGAGTCTTTTGCTCATTCACTAAATTCACTTGGTGAAATATTTGATAAAGTTCAAGCTAGTCTTTTAAAAGCTTATAAGCGAAACGCTACCTATTATAATAAAGGGCGTCGAGCAATTACTTTTGATGTAGGAGATGTGGTATGGCGTAGAAGTTTCGTGCAATCTAGTGCACCTACATATTTTTCAGCTAAGCTAGCACCTAAGTTTATTAAGTGTGAAATTGTTCAGAAAATTTCTCCTAATGTCTACGTTTTGAGGGAAATGGATAAAACCACAACTGGACGTTATCATATAAAAGATATAATTAAATATTAGCTTCACTTTTATAAAATTATTCTTAAATTCTAATTACATACTTTCTAAATATTATTTAAAACTTGTTTAGTTTATTCTTGATACCATGTTTGGGGACACCCGTTGTATGATGATGAATGTGATATGAGGTATGCAAGGTTCGGGTAATGAAGATGATTTTTGAAAGGAAACTCAACACATCTTATTAAAGATTTAATACTATACATTATTTTAAACTCAAAATGTTAACTTAGGTGAACATAACATTTTGGATTTTGGTTAAAATAATTTAGACAAATTAAACTCTTATTGAATAACTTCTAGTTAAACATTAATTGCCATTCCGCAATTACCTATTTACCTTACCGGTCATCAAAAGATCTTATTTTGTAAATATATTAGGAGATCCTTGCATTTTGGCAATATCTTATGGTCTCATGTATATTTTGTACATTTAAAGTTAGAAACCTTAACTTTAACTTTTATTTTAGGTTAAAAGTTTCTAAACTTAACTTTTTATAAGGAATTTATTTTCATTCCTTAATAATAGTGTTTGTCATCGCTATTTGTGAATATTAGACAAATAGACTTTTGATATTTAGAACACTATAGCTTTTAGTAGTTATGTACTTATAGATAACCCTAATTTTAGATCCTTAATTTTATAAGACCATTTGAGTCATATGTACTTGTAAGTAGATTTAGTCTAGTATTTAAAATACGGATTTGACCTTTCACCGGATTTACTTCATGGACTTTACTCTGCTTTTACAATGGTTTATAGGGACATTTTACCAAGCGTTGGTTGGACCCGACACTTGTGGATTTTGTTGACTTTGACCATTGTTCTAGTCACACATTTTGGCAAACTAGTGGTGTCTTGCGACCACTACTGCTTGCTATTGAACTTTTCGAGTTGGAAGGATACTATAATAAGAGTATTCTTCGATTGAAAATTTTGTTCCTCTTCGACTTTTTGTTTTGAAAGGAAATTTTGTAGCTCTGTTCGACACGTTTGTTTGTAGTCTTGCTCAACGCGTCTGTTCGTAACTTTGCTCACCCTTTTTTGATATTGTGTTAGTGAACGGAAAATCGGAGTTAGGGATGCGCCGGTCACTGCATAATTTTTGTATTTGCCTTTGCAAATACGCTTGTTCTTTGTGCATCGAAAAATCGATTGGTGTTGCCTCGGTCACAAAAACAATTTTTGGTTATGCTCTTTATAGCCAACATATTTTTGGGCATATGTTAGTGAACGGAAAATCGGAGTTAGGGATGCGCCGGTCACTACATATTGTGCTTCCTTCACTTTCAGCGGGAATTGTTCTCGATTTCTGAAAATAGGAAAAGATGTCTTTAGGATCTTATCTACATATTGGTAGTAGAGGTTCAAGTCAGCCTTTGATTGCTGAATTGAAATTTATTAGAATGAGTTTTTAATAAACTTGTTAAGGTTTTGGTCTAATAGACAGTGGCCAAGGTTGCTTAACTGATCTAATGACGGAGTTTTCTTATAGATTTTCGATTGTTGGTATTAGGGGTCTAATAGACAGTGGCCATGGTAGCTTAACTGATCTAATGACGGCGTTTTTATTTTGAAAAAATGTTTTGTTAAGGTTGTAGTCGAATAGACAGTGGCCAAGGTTGCTTAACTGATCTAATGACGGTGTTTCTTTTATAAATTTTTGATGTTAAGAGGTCAAAAAAGACAGCGGCCATGGTAGCCTAGCTGATCTAAAAGACGGAGTTGGTATTTTGTATTTATTGGTGGTGGAAGTCAATTAGACAGCGGCCTTATTTCTGCTTAACTGTTCTATTGACTTGGTAATTTTAATTTCTTATAGTAATTAAATTCTTTTAGGCAATTTTGTTTAGTCCTAATTGTTTTTGACTTACCAAATTGTAATGGATTTATTCTATTTTTCTTTAAAACAACATTTCATTCTTAAGACATTTGATATTTGTCTTACTTCTAGTTTAAATAGATACCTTTATCTCCTTTTGTTTTGTTGTTTGATGATTTTGGGTTAGTCTCAAAATAAAAGAAACTTTAATTTTTTTTTTTTTGGGAAAGTATGTATTGTGACATAATTTCGTCACATATGCAATTTTTTTTCGTTTTTAGGTCAAAATATCTTAGAATCCCGACTCGGACGCTATAATACGTATTTTGTCTCGAAACTGTGATTTGACGGGTGACGTTGACAACAATAACTATTTCGGATGGAGTGGAAATGTCACTGTCAGACTGGTTTGATCGATGGTAAAATTGATGAGTTCTGTCACTTGCCCGTCGGCGCTTGCGTCGACGGGGAGTCATTTTTCCAGCCAAATTTAAAGAAGTCGGTTTTGTGTTCTTAATCCGGAGAAATCGGAGCCAATCTATTGGATTTTCCCCTAGTAATTTGGGAAAATGAATTCTTATAAAGCAAGAAGCCCTTGTTTCTAAAAGAGGCGAAGCCCTCACTGCTTTTAGGCAGGGTGGAACCCGCCGTCATTTTTTCTCCAGGAAACGCCTAATATGAAAGGCGTTTCCTGTCTGCTTTCCTGTTGGGTTTCCTGTCTGCTTTCCCGTCTGGTTTCCTGTCTGGATTCCTGTCTGAGTTCCGGTTCTTCTCGTCTTGTCTGCTGAGATCATGTACCGCGTGCAAGAATTAGCGTTTTATTTATACCGCGTGGAATAGTCCCGTAGGGTTTTACCCGTTTATTTTCCCTATGTAGTATTCATTTCTAATTACTACATAGATCTTATTAATATTTTTCTATGGACCTATATTAAAAGGCCATAAGTATTTATACTAGGGTAACCTAATTACAAATTAGTTTTTTGAACATATAAATTCAACATATATATATTTCCCTTCAGGAAGAATATTTTGGTGTTCTCTTTAGTATCTAATAAGACCTAATTCCACGGCACCGCCCGCCTTCTTCAACTTTCTTCGTGTTGGCGGCTGGATCGAGGATGATATAAGGTCAGATAAGAATCACTTTATGCTTCCAATAGGAAAATTTTAACCTATTGGTTTAAGATAATTTTATCGCAACTTGAATTAATAGTTTGAATAGATAGATTACATTCTAATAATAACTAACATATTTATAAATTGAAATAAGAAATTACTTGTACAACTTCATGGACTTTAGAAACTAAATTATTAATTAATTATAGTATAGCGTTAAGCGATAACACACCTTTGGCCATTACATATAATCTTTAACAATAAATATTATTAAAATTATATATGGTTTTACTTCATAGATTAATTTAGCCTCCAAGGCCCTGATTAGAAGTTCAAACATTGCTCTCAATTTTTATCTATCCGTAAGCAAACTTTTTTTATTAGTAGAAGGAAGACTGGCGCTCGATAAACATATAAATTTGTTTTCCTAGAACATTTCTATACATGGTAAGTATTTCTCTTCACCATTGGCATGCAACAACCTACTTTTATTCACATAAGACCAAACAATTATAAAAAATATTACAGTGGCCAGTTCTAAGAACTTTCAGTTTGACCCTCGTAAATCCTCAGGAGAGAGAGGGCGCCACAGTGCTACTGTTTACATCAGCTCCGTACATTTGGACAAAAAATAAATATAATAAGTTCTTAAAAGTGTCTATAACCTTTGGAAACGAGTATTAGTGCCCATAAATCACCAGGACAAAGTGTAGTCTCCGGTAAAAAGTGAAAGACTTAGTGCTAAACACAAAAAATAATGTGCAACATCATAAGGGACAAAAAATTCTATACGTTTGCGACGGTTATCAAGAACTGTAAATAAAAAGCAAAGTGAATCAAAACAACTACCAAGACATTTAATTAAATGAGTGCGGGACTAAAAAAACAAGTGAACAACACAATAATAGTTTTAGGTTAACTTCTGGAAATATCGCTATTGTCTTGCTTCGGTGTTTTTACTATACTGCTAGCGACATCTATTGACAAGTAGAAAATCTATGCAACTAGCACAATATCAAACGTGTTTTCTCTACTCGCCGCAAGAAGGAGCTACTTACCACAATTCTTTGCTTGTACATACTCTGAAGATCCATTATAAACATGGATGAGATAAAAAACATGTTAAAAGCAATGCAAGAAGAAATAAGGCAACAAAAACTTGATATGAGGGATATGAAGGAAGATATTAAAAACACAATTAACAACAATATTAACGAGAAATTTAAGAACTTGGAGAGCAGAAATGAAATCATAGAGCAAAAACTAGAAGCACAGACATTAAAAATAAGTAATTTAGAAAGAACTATTAGGCAAAAAAATCTAGTTTTATTCGGAGTCACTGAAAACAAAAGAAGTTATTGGGATCTAGAGAAAGAAGTCTTAGACATATTGAATAGCATACATAATATTAAATGTGACAGCAACAGTATTGAATACGTAAGAAGGCTTGGAAAATGGGAGAAAAGCAAGACCTATAGTTATAACATTTACTACAATGGGGATTAAAATTAAAATACTGAAAAACAAGAAAATGTTTGAACAATTAACGCCTTACTACATCAAAGAAGATTACCCCCCTGAAATACTCGAGAAACGGAGGGAACTCCAAAAAGAAGTCAACAAAGAAAGAGAACAGGGTCGACTGGCAATTATAAAATATGACAAAATTGTAATCCTCAAAAATAGTAACCAACAATCTGAAACCCAAGTCATAGATAGGAAGAAAAGAGCTCTACCAGACTCACCGGAAACGACGGCACCGAAATATCAAAACAAAAAGGAAAAGCAACCGGCAAAAATAAACAAGAATAACAATATGGATAACTACTTATTCAAAAAACAAAAACAATTTTGCAATTTCACTCAAAACAAACAACAAACCAGTACAAGCTCTCAAGGTCTAATAAATACACAATAACAATCAAAACAGGCCCAATCATCTCTTCATCTCCCAACACGGCCAGTCACCGCGGGAGATTACGACTGTAACCCTCCAACTTCTAACCATTAACTCAACATACCTACATACAATGTTAAAGTGTTAAATCATTGTTACCACTACAATAATAATACTATTGAAACCTTAATTATCAAATAAGCAATATTAATAAATTATGAGTAATTGCTCTAAATTATTCTGAAGCATAAATATGTTTCCTTCCTACTGATCGACTGAGAGACACAGTTCAACTGGAAAACCAAGGTGAAGCAAAACAAAATTTAGTAAAACTCATACTCATATCTAACGTATGAGAAAAGTCAAACTTCATATCTATTTAATATTTGTCCACCAATATTTAACATTGTGACACCATAGAGCCAATAATAGATATTGTATCTCAAAATAGAGTTGGCTACACAGGTTGGCTATAAAACAGAGCCTAAGCGCTGCCACCTCAAAGAAAACCAAAAAAAGAGAAAAAACAAAAACTACTAAAAAACGCTCTGAACTGCAATCGAAGCCAAATAAGAACAAAAAAGGAAAAAAACCCTACAGGTTTAAAAATGCAAACAACATTAAGAAAAACCACGAAAAATATAGGGTGGAAATTATGGAACAAAACCTGCTTATTTTTGGTTGGAGGAGGCCTATATCCGGAGAGGAGCCATGCTCTAAACATATTTCTTTACACAATTTGTAGTATTACATTTACATCATTGTAATGAGCATGGAAATTAAAATGGCTTTATTATTATTCACTCATTTAATCTTTCTTCTTAATTTTTAAGTTTTTTACAATACATATATAAAAAATACAAACATTATAAAAAACTTAAAAACTAGGGTGCCGCCAGCAGCGGGGGCAGGGCCCAAGCTACCGGTGGTTAGGGCTGCAGACTGAGGAACCTCCTGACGATGCGCGCTGTGTCGAGGATGACCGCCTTCTGCATCTGACCCTTAATCCAACCGTCTAGCGAAAGTCTCTTAAGATGTTGGTCGAGACTTTTCGCTACAAGGCCGTTTGCCGACACAACTATTGGGACTATGATCGTCGAATCAACATCCCACATGGCGGTAACCTCATGAGCCAAGTCAAGGTACTTGCTAAGCTTGTCCTTCTCAGCTTTCACGAGGTTCTCGTCATGTGGCACGGTGATATCGACGATTACAGCCCGGCGCTCGGACCGGTCTACCAGCACGATGTCAGGCTTATTGGCAACAATAGTCCTGTCCGTGATGATAGAGCGGTCCCAGTAGAGCAACGCACGACCATTCTCGAGAACTGGCAGAGGTGCGTACTTATAGTAGGGCACCTCGGACTCGACAAGGCCGTATCGAAGAGCAAGCTGCTGGTGGATGATCCTGGCTACTAGGTTATGTCTGTGCAAGTACTCGCCGTTAGCAAGATGCGAACAACCGGAAATAACATGACGAAGTGATTCGCCTGGACGGCGGCATGCCCGACAAATGTCGACCGTACCGTCCTTCATTATGTATTTCCGGTAATTGTTCGTCTTGATAACTTCGTCAGCAATTGCACAGGCAAAACCCTCAGTTTCTCCGAAGAGGTCCCCGAAGCGTAGCCAGTTCAACGACGCGAGCAAATTCACATCGGGGCCCGTCAGGGCCCGATAGAACCGCCCGTGCAGCTCCTTGCTCTTCCATACTTCCTTGCGATCATCAGTGCTGAGCACCGATGGTTTGCGCCAGTTCTCGTTTGCCATTGAAAGAGGCGTGAAGCTCCTGTCAACTGCCACAACATCACGATGCATCCCGGACTCACTGTTGCGGAAATAATCCCTAAGACTGCATACCTCGCGGTTGTGAAGGTTCTTGGCATTTAAAAAGCCTCGACCTCCACACTTCCGCGGGATATACAGCCTCATAACAGATGAGCGCGGGTGTAGCATTCGGTGTGTTGTGAGCAGTTGACGGACCTTTCTGTCCAGGGTGTCGAGCTCAGTCTGAGTCCATCTCAGTATGCCAAAGGAGTATATCAGCAGAGGCATTACCCAACCGTTGAAGGCTCGCGCCTTGTTACCGCCTGACAGAAGACTTTTGAGTACTTTTGTCAGCCGGCTCAAGAAGCGCTCCTTCACCGATTTCTTAATGTCATCTGCTGATATACCCAATGACTGTGACATACCGAGATATTTTAGGTCTCGTCTTCGAGAGAGATCTGAGAGTTATAGTCTCGGAAAGTTGTAAATTCTCTGAATTTACTACTTTCCCTCGCTGTACATGCATGACCGCACACTTGTTCACACCGAACTCCATCTTGATGGCGTTACTAAAAACCTCCGTGGTTTTTAATAGCTCCAACAAGTCTTGGCGTTTCGGTGCAAAAAGTTTGAGGTCGTCCATGTACAACAAATGAGATATAACCTCACCTCCTCTACGAAGACGATAACCTAACTCTGAATCCTTCAGCAGAGTGCTGAGAGGATTCAGACTTAGGCAGAACCATAGGGAACTTAGACTGTCACCCTGAAAAATGCCTCTTTCAATCCTAATCAAGTCCTCCGAAACAAAAGAGCTGTCTACGCTACCTGGTTGACGAAGGACTGTGACCCACTGTCCCATGCATTTGCTTAGAAAAGATTTTAGAGTTGGATTTATTTTGTACAACTCTAAAACCCTTTCAAGCCATGAATGGGGCACCGCATCATAGGCCTTCTTATAGTCAATCCAAGCAGCGGAGAGGGCTCCTTTGTTTCGTTTGACTTGTTGGCAAATGGTCGTGTCAATGAGGAGTAGCTCCTTAGTACCACGGGACCCAATCTTACATCCATTCTGAGAAGAGGCCAAAACGTTATTCGCGACAATATGCGCATTAATTTTTGCTCTCAGAATAGATGTAAGCAGCTTGTAGATGGTAGGTAAGCACGTAATGGGTCTGTAGTTCTTCGGTTCCGTGGTACTACCAGACTTATGGAGCAGGAAGGTGACTCCGGTGGTCAAGAAACTGGGAAGAGAACCCGTCTCCAGGGCTTCTTGAATTGTGTTGCCAAACGTTCATGTGAGCACCGAAACCACTTTATTCAGAAGTTGTGCAATCCGTCCGGTCCAGGACTTTTCCAGTTCTGAGCCGTCCGGATAGCACAACTAACGTCTATGGAGTCGATCGTAATAGACTCCATGGGTTCGATAAGTTCACATGCACGTTCGATAACACGCATCCAAGCTCCTCCGTGTGCTCGACAGGCACCGACCAGATGCTGCGCCAGAAGTTTTCATAGCGCTGGCATCCGGTAGCTGCCCGTCGTTCACACGTTGACCAGTTCCTTCCCAGTTTCGGTACACCTTCCTTTGATCACTTTGAAAGTCGCGATTTTGCCGATATCGATTCACACGCCTCTGTAGCGGCGAATACGGTTTGCCCACGCATAAACTTTCTGCTTCAGGTAGTCAATACGTTCCGTAGCATTGGCAAGATAGTGCTGGGGACGGATACCAGTCCCAGCAAATGCCTGTGCTACGAAACGCATGACTCGGGGACGACTGTTCCCCTGTCTGAAGCAGATTAGCTTTGCTATAAGAGTCCTGAATTTGCTGATACGCCGTTCTATTCGTACTTGCCATGCGGGTGCATCTCCGACGGTTCGCGTTGTACGGTCAGTGTCTGGGAACTTGACACGTGCAACGCGACACGCCGCGATAGCACCACAGTACAGAATAGAATGGCTATCAATCAAATCCTTGCTAGTTCCCAGGTAGGGCACTAGCAAAGTATTCAGGGCTCTCATCAAAGCCAAATTCCGTTTATGGGTGGGTAAACGCGGTAAGCGCGGCCTAGAGTTGGGTGTGGATACATATCGCAAGATCGCGTCTTCCAAAGCGCTCCTCAGTTGCTCTATTACCTGGTCAGATACATTACTACTCGCCGAGTCTTCCTCCTCGATGACGGGGTCGACCGGGGCCGCAAGTATCGCCACTGACGTCGGCACTGAGGTCAGTGTCAGGGTCGATGCCGCGGCGGGCGGATCCCGGATCGAGGTAGAAGCTGGGCGAGTACGTTGTTCCTCCAGGCGTAGTTGATCAAGTGCCGAGCCATCCAGCAACTTACATCTCTGAATAGCGCGAACCTGATCAGATAGCCGTTGTGCGGAAACGGTGACAGCTGGTTCAAGGGCCTGAAACAGAGACAACATTCTGGCACAGTACGCGGTCAGGTTGGTTCCTCCTTCTGTAGCCCTGAAATAGGCGCGCATGCAGTTCTCGTTCATTTGTCGAGTCCATCGCATGCGACGCACTACACTACCGGTAGCGAGGGCCGGGCGCGAGGCAGATTGCCTCACAGGCCCCAAGCGTGCCGGCAGCTGGGGACGCGTCCGTCGTACAGTTGGTCTTGGCGGCGGCGGCGTCGGGCCACACTCACTTCACTCGATCCGCTGTCCTCGGCGGGGTATGGAACTCATCGTCCGAGGAAGAGTCTGAAGGGCTGAGCGACGTGGATGCAGCCGAGGGTGAAAGGCGTGCGTTTTGTGGGGCTGCTTGTGCCGTTTTTGATCTCGTAATCATATTTTATTACGTATTTTTCCTTGAATTTTTCATAGTTTTCTTGAAATGTTCTGTTGACATTGGGCTGTCAAAACAATTTTTCCAAATAGTCTTCATTTTTATATTATTGATGGATTTAGCGTTGTAAGAATATGATATTATGAGAAATAGACTTGATAGAAACTGTTGTAATGTAGAAAAACACAAAAACTGTAAAATATAACACAAAAAATGCATATAATACAATATCAGAGAGAAAAAACGTGTTGTCAGTTTCGCAGCTTTTTTTTTTTTTTTTTTTTTTTTTTTATTATTATTATTCACGTATTTATTTATTTCCTTAAGTCTAAGTTTTTACAATATTCATATAAAATAACATAAAAACATTATAAAAACCTAAACCTAGTTTGCCGCCAGCAGCGGGGCAGGGCCCAAGCTACCGGTGGTTAGGGCTGCAGACTGAGGAACCTCCTGACGATGCGCGCCGTGTCGAGGATGACCGCCTTCTGCATCTGACCCTTAATCCAACCGTCTAGCGAAAGTCTCTTGAGATGTTGGTCGAGACTTTTCGCTACAAGGCCGTTTGCCGACACAACTATTGGGACTATGATCGTCGAATCAACATCCCACATGGCGGTAACCTCATGAGCCAAGTCAAGGTACTTGCTAAGCTTGTCCTTCTCAGCTTTCACGAGGTTCTCGTCATGTGGTATGGTGATATCGACAATCACAGCCCGACGCTGAGACCGGTCTACCAGCACGATATCAGGCTTATTGGCAACAATAGTCCTGTCCGTGATGATAGAGCGGTCCCAGTAGAGCAACGCACGACCATTCTCGAGAACTGGCAGAGGAGCGTACTTATAGTAGGGCACCTCGGACTCGACAAGGCCGTATCGAAGAGCAAGCTGCTGGTGGATGATCCTGGCTACTAGGTTATGTCTGTGCAAGTACTCGCCGTTAGCAAGATGCGAACAACCGGAAATAACATGACGAAGTGATTCGCCTGGACGGCGGCATGCCCGACAAATGTCGACCGTACCGTCCTTCATTATGTATTTCCGGTAATTGTTCGTCTTGATAACTTCGTCAGCAATTGCACAGGCAAAACCCTCGGTTTCTCCGAAGAGGTCCCCGAAGCGTAGCCAGTTCACCGACGCGAGCAAATTCACATCGGGGCTCGTCAGGGCCCGATAGAACCGCCCGTGCAGCTCCTTGCTCTTCCATACTTCCTTGCGATCATCAGTGCTGAGCACCGATGGTTTGCGCCAGTTCTCGTTTGCCATTGAAAGAGGCGTGAAGCTCCTGTCAACTGCCACAACATCACGATGCATCCCGGACTCACTATTGCGGAAATAATCCCTAAGACTGCATACCTCGCGGTTGTGAAGGTTCTTGGCATTTAAAAAGCCTCGACCTCCACACTTCCGCGGGATATACAGCCTCATAACAGACGAGCGCGGGTGTAGCATGCGATGAGTTGTGAGCAGTTGACGGACCTTTCTGTCCAGGGCGTCGAGCTCAGTCTGAGTCCATCTCAGTATGCCAAAGGAGTATATCAGCAGAGGCATTACCCAACCGTTGAAGGCTCGCGCCTTGTTACCGCCTGACAGAAGACTTTTGAGTACTTTTGTCAGCCGGCACAAGAAACGCTCCTTCACCGATTTCTTAATGTCATCTGCTGATATACCCAAGGACTGTGACATACCGAGATATTTGTAGGTCTCGTCTTCGGAGAGAGATCTGAGAGTTATAGTCTCGGAAAGTTGTAAATTCTCTGAATTTACTACTTTCCCTCGCTGTACATGCATGACCGCACACTTGTCTACACCGAACTCCATCTTGATGGCGTTACTAAAAACCTCCGTGGTTTTTAATAGCTCCAACAAGTCTTGGCGTTTCGGTGCAAAAAGTTTGAGGTCGTCCATGTACAACAAATGAGATATAACCTCACCTCCTCTACGAAGACGATAACCTAACTCTGAATCCTTCAGCAGAGTGCTGAGAGGATTCAGACTTAGGCAGAACCATAGGGAACTTAGACTGTCACCCTGAAAAATGCCTCTTTCAATTCTTATCAAGTCCTCCGAAACAAAAGAGTTGTCTACGCCACCTGGTTGACGAAGGACTGTGACCCACTGTCCCATGCATTTGCTAAGAAAAGATTTCAGAGTTGGATTTATTTTGTACAACTCTAAAACCCTTTCCAGCCATGAATGGGGCACCGCATCATAGGCCTTCTTATAGTCAATCCAAGCAGCGGAGAGGGCTCCTTTGTTTCGTTTGACTTGTTGGCAAATGGTCGTGTCAATGAGGAGCAGCTCCTTAGTACCACGGGACCCAATCTTACATCCATTCTGAGAGGAGGCCAAAACGTTATTCGCGACAATATGCGCGTTAATTTTTGCTCTCAGAATGGATGTAAGCAGCTTATAGATGGTAGCTAAGCACGTAATGGGTCTGTAGTTCTTCGGTTCCGTGGTACTACCAGACTTATGGAGCAGGAAGGTGACTCCGGTGGTCATGAAACTGGGAAGAGAACCCGTCTCGAGGGCTTCTTGAAATTGTGTTGCCAAACGTTCATGTGAGCATCGAAACCACTTTATCCAGAAGTTGTGCAATCCGTCCGGCCCAGGACTTTTCCAGTTCTGAGTCGTCCGGATAGCACAACTAACATCTACGGAGTCTATCGTAATAGACTCCATGGGTTCGATAGGCTCACATGCACGTTCGATAACACGCATCCAAGCTCCCTCCGTGTGCTCGACAGGCACCGACCAGATGCTGCGCCAGAAATTTTTCATAGCGCTGGCATCCGGTAGTTGCGTATCGTTCACACGTGGACTAGTTCCTTCCCAGTTTCTGTACACCTTCCTTTGATCACTCTGAAAGTCGCGATTTTGTCGATATCGATCCACACGCTCTCTGTAGCGGCGAATACGGTTTGCCCACGCATAAACTTTCTGCTTCAGGTAGTCAATACGTTCCGCAACATTGGCAAGATAGTGCTGGGGACTGATACCAGTCCCAGCGAACGCCTGTGCTACGAAACGCATGACTCGGGGACGATTGTTCCCCTGACTGAAGCAGATTAGCTTTGCTATAAGAGTCCTGAATTTGCTGATACGCCGTTCTATTCGTACTTGCCATACGGGTACATTCCCAGCGGTTCGCGTTGTACGGTCAGTGTCTGGGAACTTGACACGTGCAACGCGACACGCCGCGATAGCACCACAATACAGAATAGAATGGGTATCAGTCAAATCTTTGCTAGTTCCCAGGTAGGGCACTAGCAAAGTATTCAGGGCTCCCATCAAAGCCAAATTTCGTTTATGGGTGGGCAAACGCGGTAAGCGCGGCCTAGAGGTGGGTGTGGATCTATATCGCAAGATCGCGTCTTCCAGAGTGCTCCTCAGTTGCTCTATTACCTGGTTAGATACATAACTACTCGCCGAGTCTTCCTCCTCGATGTCAGAGTCGACCGGTGCCGCAAGTGTCACCACTGACGTCGGCACTGAGGCCAGTGTCAGCGTCGACGACGCGGCGGGCGGATCCCGAGCCGAGGCAGAAGCTGGGCGAGTACGTTGTTCCTCCAGGCGTAACCGATCAAGTGCCGAGACATCCAGCAGCTTGCAGCGGCAGATGGCTCTCACTTGATCTGAAAGTCGTTGAGCGGACACAGCGACGGTCGGTTCGAGGGCCTGAAACAGACGCAGCATCCTGGCACAGTACGCGGTCAGGTGGGTTCCTCCCTCTGTAGCCCTGTAATAGGCGCGCATGCAGTTCTCATTCATTTGCTGAGTCCATCGCATGCGACGCACTACACCACCGGTAGCGAAGGCCGGGCGCGAAGCCGAGTGCTCCGCAGGCCCCAAGCGTGCCGGCAGCGGCGGACGACCACGACGTCCAGGTCTTCTTGGCGACGGGGTCCGCGTCGCGTCCTCGTCACTCGAACTAGCACTCGTGTCGCGGGGAGTAAGGAAAGCATCATCCTCCGACGACAGGCTTGGTGGCGACGGGACACGAACTGGTGTTGGTTGTGCGCTTCGTGATTCCGCTTCTATCCGTGTTTTTGACCGTGTAATCATAATGTTTTGTTATTTTTCCTCCATTTCTTGGTTTGTTTACAGATTGTTGTCTTGATTGACATTCTATTGTCAAAATGCATTTTCTTGATTTTATAGTTTTAATTACGTTTTATCTAGTAATTTTATGTATTTTCGATAGGCGATATATTTTCCTTTATCTTGTAACTAAATATTTACCATGAAATGGCTAAAAACGGATAAAAATAATAAAATGAAACACGAAGAGATTTGACTCTACTTTTGTGATAAGAACGTCTAGGCTGTGGAATACGTTGCCTGAGAGGGTTTTTCCCGATAGTTACAATCTTTGTGTTTTCAAGTCGAGAGTGAATCGGTTTCTTCTGGGTAAACACGCTTCATCGTAGACCGCATCATCGTTTAACATCAGGCGAGATGGCAGTCAAGTGTAAACCTATAAAAGTTAAAAAAAAAAAAAAAAAAACGATGTAAAAAAACACGTCCAATCGTGACAGCGGTTTTTTTTTTTTTTTTTTTATTATTATTAAATCCTCAGGCATAATATCATCCCGACCTATGTAGGATGACAGAAGGGTATAAAGTAATAAGATTCAGCACTATGCCGTCATTTGTAAGCTGTCCAACTGAGTGCAGTTGAAGAGGGGGGTTTGCAAACCTCGGTCATTTCTCCTTGTAGCATGATTTTTGAACGGCATGGCGAAATAATGGATTAGAAGACGTATTGAAACTATATGGCACCAATGCCGTACATAATCAAATGACCAAAATTACTCTGTAAATCGTGAGAACATCATGAATTTTTCCAACAAACTAATGATTAAAAAAATTAAATTTATAATTTTTATAGTTTCAATACCTCTTCTAATCTATTATTCTGCAACGCCGTACAAAAATCACGCGACAAGGAGAAATGATCGAGGGTTGCAACCCTTCCTCTTCAACTGCTCTCAGTTGGACAGCTTACAAGTGACGGCATAGTGCTGAATCTTACTATTTTATACCCTTCTATCATCCTACATAGGTCTCCTGCTGTATCATATGACCCATAAATTTTGTTCACGGGCCTGCAGTCTATAAGTAAGTGCTAGAGAACGCTGCAATCTGCATTATTATTTATTATGTAAGGAGGTCATTTGTTTTACATTGTGGGCCATGATTAATTTACTGTAAATCGTTTGTATCCATTAGAGGGTTAGGTAGGTTGATACCAAAGAGTTTTCATATACTACCTACGTATAGAGCTGGCACAAACACTTTACACCGAAGGCACGGGTAGCATCTTTCTTGCCTTGTCGATCTTGTAGAAGTGTCATACTTTTGTTGCTTCTTTTCCAATTTCTTTGGTTGCGGCACATCACTCTGTTGCCATAGAAAGTATGCACGTCATCTGCTTACGATTGACACAAAGGAACCGTGCGGAAAATCTGACTCTATACGTAGTATACATATACTCTTTGGTTGATACCGTTTCAAACATGCTCAGTTACCCCCTAGTTTAGGTAAAGTTCCGGGCACATTATGGCGTCTAAAATATCTCAGACTACTTTTTATATAATGATAATTTTGGTAAATTTTAATTACAGGATATATCGAGGAGCTAGTCCCCAATTTTGCGATGTAGTTTCATGTAAACTCTGTAACCACGGTAAATATACATATTTATATAAATTATATAAACACGAACGAAAAGATTTGACTCTACTTTTGTGATAAGAACGTCTAGGATGTGGAATACGTTGCCTGAGTGGGTTTTCCCCGATGGTTACAATCTTTGTGTCTTGAAATCGAGAGTGAATCGGTTTCTTCTAGGTAAACACGTTCCATCGTAGACCGCATCGTCGCTTAACATCAGGCGAGATGGCGGTCAAGTGTAAACCTATAAAAGTTAAAAAAAAAAAAGTAAATAATTATGTACATTTTATTGTAGGCAATGCAGGAGCGCGCTTCCCGCGTCTCACCCCGCACGCCCCGCACGATTGCCCTGTCTAGACGTCTTCGTCGAACGACTGTATGATTTAATAGACTGTGCTAGTACTATTCTATGCTAGTAGGTAAATTGTAGACAATCGCAATAGCGTTTAAAACAATCCTAATATTATAAATATATTTCAATATATTATATCCTATATTGACTGGCCTCGTGGCTTAGTGGGTAGTAACTCTGCCTGCGAAGCCGAGGGTCGTGGGTTCGATTCCCACACAGTGCAAATGTTTGTGTGATGAATTCAAATATTTTTACTGTGTCTGGGTGTTTCTTTGTAAAATAAGTATGTATTTAGAACTATATATGTATTATATCAGCTATCTGGCCGCCATATTACAAGCTTTGCTTAGTTTGGGGTCAGATGGTGTTGTGTGTGAGGTGTCCACCAATATTTATTTATTATTAAATACAAAAGTTTGGATGTTTATTGCTCAATCCCGTCGGAACATCTAAACGGATTGGATTAAAATTTGGAATAGTTACGAGTAGTTGTCTGGAATAGAACATAAGCTTTTTACGGGAAAATAACCGGTACGGGAATTGCGTACTGCTAGTGTGTTTTATTTTAGTTATTAAATTATGGGTCTTGTGTTAAACCAAATACGCCATGAAGGTCTGCCCACAAACAGCCGCAGAGGTTACGTGCATTATGCGAGAATCACGTAACCAGGTGACAAGTGCAGAGCAAACTAAACTCGCATGTTTACAGACCTTCACCTCGGTTGAAGGCGACGCAGTGCTGCACTGTTTATATTTAACTTGACTGGTTCAACCAGTGGACACCTACTCAGATTTTTCAGCGTGATCCGTAAATAATAAGTCAAGTTTTTGCTAAATTTGTAACTCACGTGTGAAAACAGTCGGTCCAGTCCGACGCTTAATGCCCGAGCTACACGAGAATAGTTTTCAAGCTAGTATTTCTAGCATAATATAGACAATGCTTTGCTAGTTTTGTCTACACGAAACTAGAAATGCTAGCTTACTAACACTAGCTTGCTATTCTAGCTTAAAAACTAGCCTCGTGTAAGTCGGGTATGACAGACGTGCTCAAAAATAAGAACGCTCATAAGGTCATACGTTTCCTCCAAATTACCATGCCAGTTTTATGCAAAATATTTAATATTAATATTTAAATAGGTAATATTTATATAGGTAGGTACTTACAAATATTTGCAAGTCCAAGTTCGAATCTCGCTTGAACCTTAAACTACTGGGTATTTTCCAAGTCGTCATTCTTAGACGGTCGAACGGCCAGGAAACCAGGGATGAAACTTTAAAACTATTCTATTCAAGTTTTATACTGTGATTGATATTTGTTACGCCATCTATCTGACGGCAGCGAAACTACATCTTTCCTACCAATTGTAAAGTTTGCGTCTTACAAATTAGTCTCATTATCGTTCGGGAGGTCTCCAATAGATGTCATTTTAAACAAATTATGACACTACATTCAGAGAAGTTGTAGGGTTGTGACGAGCGCAGTGCAGTGCTAGGTAATGATTTGGACTCTTCACTCTTCATTTTCCAATAGCTATGTGACATTGTGCTGTTATGGGCAGGTGTGTTGCTAGACTCTCAGGCACATGTCCAGCTCGTCCCATCACTCAATAATATAAAAATATGTATTCTTCAGATTTATTATTTATTAATAGTATTCTGGATCCAAGCTTCATTTGAATCTGAGTGAATTTGGATTAATTCAAGTTTCGTATTGGGGAGGACAGATTTCAAAACAAATAATTTATTTGACTACCCATTGACTATTATATTAATTAAAAATTAAAAAATCTGTTTAGTTCACAATTTTTATTTGGAAGAAGAAACTTATACTTAACAAGTATCCTAAATAAATTAAAATATAAACACCACATTGTGTTGTGTTAGCCAACACAGTTCATTACTGCTGGCTCTGGCTGTATTTTTTAGTTTTGTTTTAGTAACTGTTTCGTAAAGTATTTTTTTTTTTTTAACTATAATAGGTTTGCACTTGACCACCATCTCGCCTGATGTTAAGCGATGATGAGATCTACGATGGAGCGTGCTTGAATCTGTTGTATTCATACAACAGATTCAAGAGAACATTTTATGAGTTCAGGTTAATTGCAACATACTTTTTAACCCCCGACCAAAAAAAGGGGTGTTATAAGTTTGACGTCGATGTCTGTCTGTCTGTGGCACCGTAAGAGCTCAAACGGATGGGCCGATTTCGATGCGGTTTTTTTATTTGAAAGTTAATATCCGTGCGGGTGTTCTTAGCTATGTTTGGTTAATATCGATTCAAAATGGCCGCCTCCACAAAATGGCGGACAAAATATTTCTTCACAACCTACCTCAATATGGGTATCAAATGAAAGGGCTTGACTAGCAGAGTACAATACGCTATAACAAATTTCAAATCCAAGATGGCTGCCACCACAAAATGGCGAATAATATTTTTTTTCACTACTACCGCAATATGGGTATCAAACGAAAGGGCTTGACTAGTAGAATACTTTGCACTATGACAAATTTCAAATCCAAGATGGTCGCTACCACAAAATGGCGAATTACATTTAATTTTTTCACAACTTTCTTAATTTGGGTATCAAATGAAAGGGCTTGACTAGTAGAATGTTGTACAGATAACAAATCTAAGGTAGTCGGGGGTTAATCAAAATTTTTTTATTTTGTTCTTGTCAATCATTGGTTACTTCTGGGTTTTTTAACTTATGTATTTGACACAAATAAAATTAAAATTCTCATTTAATTATTTTTTTCAATTTGTATAATATATCCTTTTTAAGCCCAAGATTTACATTTTCCCATTGAAGTATTTATAGTTTTTGAAATTTGTTTGAATATGTAGTCCCTATTGATTTATAATAATAACACCTGTTTATAGTCCTTCAAACCCAAATTCTGTCAACTTTAACTTTATACTTAGGGTATGATAGGATCTATATTTTATAGAAATCATGCAACATCTCATTTCATAACTCCAACATGTTACAACAATGTTACTATTTGCAAGAAAAGGTGTTCAGGCTCTTGTTTTATTAACCCAATTAGTGACACGGGCTTTCCTCTTCCAGTTGATTTTAAACCAAAATTCTATGAGATTCAGTTTATTTTTGTTTAACATTTTGCAAGTTTTTATTTTAAGTTAATTAACAAGTTAAGCAGATACTGTTAATTTAAACTCAGAGGCGTCAAGTATATTTAATCCTAAAAGAAACAATGGTTGTGATTGAAGATTGAAATGAGTTTAGACTTGGGATTGAATGCTATGTTTATTTTATATTAAAAAAGGCACCTGGAATTAATAGAACCTTATAAGGCTAATAATTACTTTTCTCTATACTGCTAACATCTAACTTTACCTTAGCAAGCAATACAGGATACAGACATGTTTGAAGATGCTACAGACTTTTCCATTATATTCTCTTCGCAAAGAACTTTTCACTTTTTATTTAAAGGTTCCGCTGGTAGGAGATTAGAAAGACTGCTACAGGCAGGAGTTTGGTGTCAGATTATAAATTACTTATTTTTATGAACAGTTTGGACTTGGAGAATGATTTGTATCAAACCTAAATCAGTCTTTATCATTGCTGCTGGATGATTCTTCTGAACTATCTTCTTCACTTGATTCTTCTGTTGATTCGTCTGACTGTGTGGACTTAGCTGACTTTTTTGCCATTAATTCCTTGTATTGTCTGACAGTTATCTTTCTGGGCATAATTTCTCTCAGAAAATCCAAAGTATCATCTCGCTGTACAACTTCTGCGATATGTTTGTATTCTAAATGGCTAGATTTGCTAGTTTTAAACGCTCTTTTAGCTAAGTCAGTCACAAAAAGCTCCTGAAAATTCAAAATCAATTAGATAGAATGTAAACTCCATATTTGTCATTATTTATATTCTACTTTACAAAACAACCAACTTTACAACAAAGTAGTAACATAACAAGTACAAATAAGGTAGCCAATGGTTAAAATCATTGGCAGCAATTTTGGTTAGAACAAAAATAACCTAATAATAACTGTGAACTTATTTTCGAAGCACTTCTACGTCCCATAGATGTATACATCGAATTTCTAATTGAAATGCTAACAATTATCATATATTTTATGCTGATATATTGTTTTGTGATACCGGCAAAACTTACGGTAACTTTAGTAACCAAGTACAGTGGCTCTGGGCCTACGGCTTCCACATCTGGTGAGCTTTTCATTATAGTTTTAACTCTTGATAATGGCAAATGCAAGTCCTTTTCACTTTTAGGCGTAGCCATCGCGTGTTATTGGAAAAATAATGTTAAATTAAATGAAACAGGTTTGTAGTTTTGTACATAACCTAATATTCGCGGTCCACAAACCACAAACAAAAAACAAATCAAAGTAATGCTGGATATTGACTTGTCATTGTCATTTGTCAGTCACAATAGACAATCATTCAATGTCATACATCAAGAAAGTTCCTTAATGTTACCACTTTATAGCAGTGCAAAAGGAAACTTTTCAATAATAATTACTAAAACAGCAATCGTTTATTATTGTTTATTAGATTTTAGATAATTCAGCGCTGGAACACCATTATACTCTATTTGGCACACGGTATTTGTCGTAATTTAAATTGGCGTGGCAGTTACCAAAAAAATATTATTTAAACAGAAAGATTTTAAATAATTATTGTTGTAGTTAAATTTGTTTATTAATAGAAATCATGAAAGCAAATTCTTGCTAACCGTTTTCAGATGATACAAAAATTTATCAATAAAATAAAATGAGCTTTAAGTTTTAAAACAATAAATTTTATTCTTCTGAAAACGGTCCATTCAAAACATATTACCCATAACAAATAAAATTTCAAACGCATCGTTTGTCCTGAATTTTCTAATTACCTTTGAACTGTTACTTCTCAAGTAGATGGCATCAGTCTACATTTTTTGATAAAATCACGATTGCAGTAATCGTGATTTTTTTTGTAGTTTTACGTTAAGGTGTAGCTAAACATTAATTTCTCGAATGGGAGTAGGTACTGGGTACTGATTCTAGACACAATCCAAACGGCTCAAATTGGGAACGACAATCCTTGTATCTGTCATTGTAAACAGACAAAGACCGAGAAATGAGATTCCGTGTTGGATCAATCCGACTAAGTTCAGAAAAAACAGAAACGCTGTTAAGAATTTTTTTCGCAAAAACTAACCTTCGCAGACTTGTGATGGATAAAATTATAGGTACTCCCATTTCTAAATAATCATTTTTGTAACCACCGTATATTTATAGCCACGTTCCGTTTACATAGAAGTGAAAACTTGTTTTTTAAACTTTTGCAATCTGAACACAATGTAGGTACCTACACTATACATGACTTAATCACGATCATTATTACATTATTATTTAATTACCTCGACGTTTCTATTGACCACGGTGCAGCGGTTGTACGTTAAGTGAAAACTTCTTTTGATGCACCACAAACAATTTTTTCGGGACTGTGAATCTTCGGGTTAATTAAACTCGAGACCATGGTCATCTTGTCTAAACGTCTATTGGCAGTCCCTAGGACTGACTTTTTTTTAATGTTTTCTCATGTGCGATATAACTTTTCCATGTGCATGTAAAACTAGAGACATTGGATTCATTAATTGGCCTGTAGAAACAAAAAAAAAAACAACTAACCTGATAACTTTCTTCTTTGCTGACAACACTCAAACATGAAATCTGACATAATCTACGGGCTAACATTTTTTTAATTTTAGTACCTAGTCGTACACCGTTATGCTTTTGTTACCTACATTTTTTTTAAATAAAACTATCAACAGATCAATTTCAAGGGATCAAAGGTCTTCCTCAAGTCCTCGACCAAGCTATTACCATAGAATAGAATTACATAAGGTATGTACTGTACAAATATATATGTGAAGCCCAAGATTTTTTTACAACACAAAATGTCACGTCAGTCTCTAACATAATTGTATTAGTGATTCTTATCACTGAAGGTAAATTTAAAATTAGCGGGCAAACACGTAGGCATTTACTACCTACTTAAGTCCTTCGTTTATAAGCTGTATTACACTTGGCTAAATTTAGTTGAATGAATTCAGAAGGTTAGTCTACCACAATGAACCCCTTCTGACCGCGCCTAAATCACCCGATCCGTTCAGAAGTAACGACGATTAAGCAACAAGAGGATTATAACCATAGGGAAGAAATAAAAACAAGGATAATACTCGGTTTATGTCTGTAGGTAGAAGTAATATAACATCTTAACATATATTTTGTTTATGTTTAGATGTTTTACTAAAGCTTTAACTTCAATCAGATGCCTATTATGAACTACATGTATGTATGTATATCTTCAGGTAATAAATAGAAATGAAACTTCAGAAGTGGACTTAATGCTAGCTGTCTTTATTTTCCATTTCCTTATAGAAAATAGTTAACCGATACAATATCGGGCCGGCGGCGGCCGGGCGCCCCCCGGGGCGCCGCTGACTAGGTGACCCGCCAGCCCGACCGGCCACATCCAATCATCACCTTTCGAAAACGATAAATAATACAAAAAATACTGTTTAGTGCGAGATCGTAAGCATTTACAGCGACTTCTCGATCTTGATGAGTTCAGCGATGCCATCGTACATCTCCTTGACGGCCTCGTACTCGGTGAGTCCCATGCGGCGCTTGTTCGAGATGTCGTAGACGCCGCCCTCGGCCTCGGTGTGCTCGCCGCGGGTGCCGCGCACCTGCAGGTGGTACTTGGACGCGACCTCTTCCAGGCGCGCCTTGTCGGCCGCCAGCTTGGGCACCTTGATGTGCACGGACGCGCGCACGGTCGTACCCAGGTTGGTCGGGCAGAACGTCAAGAAACCGAGCCTGTCGTGGTGCGAGAACGGGATGCGCTTCTCAATGTCGTTCACGGCAGTCACCAGCCGCTTGTATACGGTCTTCAGGTCACCACCCATCTGCATGGAGATGAGGCGGAGGTGGTCCTCCTCGTTGCACCACACCAGGAAGGTCTTGTTCTCGTTGTGGTAGATACCGCGGCCGGACGGCCAGAAGCGGCAGGCGTTGGCGGCCTGGAGGAAGCGGTCGCCCTCCTTGAACAGGAAGTGGTCATCGATGAGCTGCTGCTGGGTCTCCTTGGACATGCCGGTGAGCGGGTAGAAGGTGCCCTTGAGCTCGCCCTCGAGGCCGGAGAGCGTGGAGGAAACCTTCTCCTCCATCTCCTTGTACTGGGCCTCGGTCAGGCAAGGGTTGAAGGGGTAGCCCTCCATGGAGCGGCCGCAGCGCACGCGGGTCGACACGACGAACTCGCCGGCGGGGTCCAGGTTTCCGAGGGTCTCGACATCGCCCCAGTTCTTGGCAGGGTGCTTGTCGGACTTCTTGAAGCCCGTGTGGTAGTCCTCGATGATGGGGTCGAACAATTCAGCGAACACGGAGTACGCTTCCGCATCGGGGGCGTAGATTCCGACACCAGAGTCCAGGTTCTCAACACCTGAAACCAGTTACGTACTGTTATAGCATACTTTGCTCCTGGTACCTTACCTTATGTAAGGTGGGTCTCGATCGCCGGCCGGCGCCGGTGACGTAAGTTTATTGAACTCGATTGTTTCCGATAACATCGACAGTAAGTGACGCGACTTTCTATTTTTCAATATAAGTACCTATTTTATGTATCAATTTTAATCGCGACAGGCTGATAATAACAAATAATCCGCTACCAAGGTCCACAGTTCAGTGAAATACAGTGTTGATAATTTTAATATTATTTGAAATTACCGCCAAGTACGGTCAACGTGCAAGAATGCTATCGAAGTTGACAGAGTAGGCGCACTAAAACTTACTACTGATATGAAGTTTATTTGGTATGAAAAATTGAAACGAGTTCCTCATTCAACGTTATGGATAAATTAGTCAAACTTAAGTTGTAAAGCTACAGGCATTTAGTTGGAGCAGTCGCGTACTTAGTACAGCAAAGAATGACGTAATATTTTACTCATTAGGTGCGTCATTCTTTACGTTTTTGTTTACCAATGACTCCTTGTATGAGCCCTGAATAAGATATTTCTCAATTTCTCAAACAAAAGTATAAATAAAATGGCGGAATGTACCAACAAATCAGATTACAAATCCAAATTAATTGTATTAAAACTCACCAGACTGGATACAATCCAAGAGGGTCGAGCCGAACGAGGTTTTCTTGTTCTTCAGGCTGTCGAACACCTCCCTGGTGAGGTACTTCTTAAGCAGCGACTTGGAGTCGGAGGCGGCAAGCTTGCTGAAGCCAGCCTCCAACTTCTCGAGGGTTGCGGCGTCCACCATTGCTGCGGCTTTCCTGCAACAATGTAATCACACGTTAAACATTTCACTTACTTTCTTATGGTATAACAATTGAACAATACGATTCTAACGCTTTTAATGCTGCACATGTTGCTCGTGTACACATATTTTCTCGATTTTGCACAAATTAAAAATATTTTCGAAACTTTACTGCACTTTCAATATTTCAACAACTGACAATTTCACGTCATATTTTTTCTCAAATCAAATTGGTGTAACTATAGAGACGTACCCGGTGCTTTCAAAATCGACCGGAAGTGATGAGTACTTAGTCGTAAAATAAATTTGATTTAATAAATCGATTTAAATAAATAGATGATCGGTGAATATCAAAGATTGAGGGTACGTTTAATTAGTAAATTGCCGAGCACTTTATGAAAGAACCGTGTTTTTGTATTTAGGCCAATTTCACTCAGAAGAAGTGTTAATTTTAAAACAAATTGGTTTAACATGATATATTGCACTACACAAAAATTACAAACCGCCTGATGAGGTAATAAGCAAGAACGGCTCCACCACAAACAACCACTGGGATTAATGTTACTTTTAGCTTATAATTCATAGCGAAAGAACAATGCCGTTACGTTTGATGAACAAGAGTTAAAGGCAAGGGCTGAGAGAGAGTTGAACACGAACTGTCGGATTTGGAAGTGTTTTCCGAACACACCCAAGACTTTGCTAGATTTTGTATGGAATTACGTAATTTTGCTAGAGGTCGCCTTGACCGACACGCGCAAGTCGAACGGGGATGTGTCAGCTCACTGCGCACCGGTGCTTCTCAGAGCTGCGCAGCCGTACCTCCCACTCGCAGCCAGCCAACGAACGTGTTATCGCGAGTTTCTTGTTACTTTGCATTCATTTCTACATGACACGGTAATGCAGCGATTAATGGTAGTCAGATTACCGAATCCACATTCCCTTACCAAGAATTATATCAATCGGTGATATACGATATCTTCCATTTCACTTGTGTCGCGTTTTTCAGAATGCATTCTTAAAATACCCAGAAGTCGTGGTAGTATCTTTTTAAAGTTTTATGTCTGTTAAAACTTTTAAAAGTTACCTTCCTGCTTTTATTATTTTAATTCTCGAATCTCTTTGTAAAAGATAATAAAAATAATGTAGTGGTAAAATAACTTTTCAAACGTTATAAATAAAAAGTTAACAGTTTAATCAAATTTTAGATTTAAAAAGTTTCACAACTTGACTGTCAATTTATTCGCCCGGAAACAATATAATATTACATCCCGTTTAGGTTTACTGCCCATCTCGCCCCCACCAAACATTACTTTTTCGTAGATGACTTTAAACTAATGGTTTTAAATTGTATGAAATTATCAAAACTAGTTGTAAAGGAATTACCTACATTCAAAATGGGCGTATTGTAATGAAGGTAAAGGTGCGAAAGCAAAGAAATTCTGCACCGGCACCCGATATTCAAGCCGGTTGGATAAGGAGCCATAATACACACCCGTCGTTATCTTCAGCCGGTTTGTTTTCCTTATTTTCTTTTGTTGCACAGCCACCCATTTTCACAAACTATAATTGAACTACTAATTCATGCACTAAATCACTTAAAACTACAATAAAAAACAAAATTAACGCAGAATACTAAAAGCAATGATGGAATGATATTTTATCCGAATGAATGTATCAGTGCCGGGAATGGCGAGGGTGAGGGGTGGCCCGATCGATGCGCGACACGCAGCACGCACGCGGCTGTCTGCTTCCCGCCCTTCGGGATCGGCTTCAAAACTTTTAGGAGGGAAAGTTCCCTCGAGTCACACCGGTTACCTTCCTGCGGCGCGCTATTTGAATGCAACTCCAACTTCTTTACAGCATGATACCATCTTATCGTAAACGCAGCACTCCACGTTATCAGAACACAATCATCTTGAATCGCTTTAACTTGTCACACGAATGATACGTCTACTTTTTGAGATGCCGCGGCGGTGGAGCACATAATATAACAAATCAGTATCGACGTTAGATTAAAATTGAAAGTGGTCACTGCTTACCTGGCACTAGTACAACCGTCAGAGTCGACTGCGAGGTGCAGAATGGCTGGTGCGGCACAGCGCCGAGCGTTAAGCCCGCGGGTGCCCCGCGCCCCCCTTCCCTGTCAACCTTGGCCTTGCTGATGTGGTGCTTGCTTGGCAGATCATTCGTAGGTAGCATCAATATATTACGGCTATTATCATCACCGCGCTTGTCAATCAATTCAGTCTTCAAATAAATTATTTTAAATATGTATACTGTTGAAATATAAATTGGATAGAATTATCTTTATGAGCAGTGTTACTACACATTTAATGTGAATTTCGCATTGATATCAGGGAATCTGGAATTATCTTTTTAGATAAGTACTAGATTTACGTACCTGATTAACTATGTACGCAAATTTGGAATTTCGGATGGATACTGATCGTAATAAAATGTACCTACAAGCAACTATCAGACGATATTACGAGAGTATGATGGAAATGTGATCAATGTATAATTTGAAAGCTTAAAAAGTTAACTCGATAAGTTTCAAAAAACCGGAAGCTATCACGTTAAAAAGTCCACTCTTTGGAAATCGATCGATTAATATCTACGGGGCATCACTAAATTGTTTTCCGTTGTTGATTGTTGAAATTGGAATGGCGAACCACAGATTACAGAAACAAAAGCGTTTTGTTGCCTAATCTGGATTTTAATTACATATAAATAAAAAATGTCGGGAAAAACATTTTGACTGTAGTCTTTATTTTTATGACATAGACTGTTTTGTGTTTACATACGCTCGATTACTATAAAATAATGATCCATCATCATCATATTTTTCTGCCTAGGTACTACCTAGTAGGTTTTAAAATGTTTTTTGACTTATTAAAATAACCTAACAGTTAGATTGACAGCCGGTCCCAAAGTTTATCTTACAAAAAAAATAAGAAATTGGTTTGGTATGGTGAAAATTCCTACGTTTCGTAGCTTCCATTCATAACTCCAAGGGTCATTGAAATTTTTTATACAACGTTGGTTTACGTAAGAACCGCCGCGTCCTTGACGAGCCCTTGACCCACTCTGGCGAGGGTCGCGTGTGCCTCGAGCGTGGAAGCCGTAAAAACAACCCCAGCTGGAGCGGACTACCTACAAACTTACGTAGAAAGCTTACTTCACTATTATTATTCGAAATTTTATTCAGTCTTTTCTCGTAAATTGTATACCAGACTAACAGCGCCCCGCGGTGTCACCCGCGTAGTTTCAATTCCCGATACATAGGCTCATCCCGTGTGATCCGATCCGACGTGAATGAGCAACAAACACATTCAACTACAATCAAACTTTCGCATTTACTCGTATAATAGGTATACCTATATGTATTAGTAGGATTGCCTTTCCCAGTTCGTTTTGTTAAATTTTCGCACTAATTTACGCAGGACGTATCATTAACCAGGTCGCATGAGTAATTGCTTTCATACATAATAATATTTTACAGTTCTCCACAAACCAGTTTCCTTATTAATATTATTATTCACAGTTAAAGTCCACTAGGTAAATACTCAGGTCAAACCTCGCCTTCGCAACAAGATGGTGGCGGATGTAACACGTTGAAAAGCCTTTTCTACGTGTTACATCCGGCACCCGCACTTGGCTCCTGTGGTGGGTTACGACCTTGACTCTATGTTTGTGAGAGCAGGCCACGAGTCCCAGCTGTGGGAACTTAAAGTGGGCTACTTATGTTGAGCTTTTTTTTTATAAAGAGTGACGAGACGATCAGGACATGTGCCTGATAGTAAGCAACATGCCTGACACATAACAGCACAGTGACACGCAGCTATTGGAACATGAAGAGTCCAAATCATTACCTAGCACTGCACTGCGCTCGTCACCCAGAGATCTAAGATCTTATATCTCTAAGCCCTGTAATTTCTCTGGAAACATTGATCCACAGCTTTGCTGTGGATTTTGTACATGCGAATTGTTTAACATCAGAAGCCATGTTTGTCTCATCACTCTTGTAAAAATACAACATAATTTTTTGAAGTGATAATTTCTTTTGGGGCACCTCACACTGATTTTTCGTGGGCTGTGAATTGACTTCAAGCGTCACATTCGTAAATAAAAGAAATCTTCGGGTGAACTCGCGATCATAGTCGTCTATAAATGCGATAGCATTTCTACATGGCCATGGCGTGTTACCATGCTTACCATTACACATTTACACATCTAACCATGGCCATGCTTAGATGACTTATGTACCTACACGATATCACGATAATGGTTTGAAGATTTATTCCAGACTATCGGCGCTTTCCGATTTCACCCGCTTAGTTTCCAAAGTGAGCTATACAATTCTGAGTTATGAGTTTTTATTTCTATCGGCATATCGCCAATTCCTATGACTGCTTTTTTATAGTTTAGAGTGAAGAGACAGCCAGGTTATGTGCCTGATGACAAGCAACATGGCTGCCCATAACAGCAAAATGACACGCATCTATTGGAACATGAATAGTCAAAATCATTGCAGCACTGTACTGCGCTCGTCACCCATTTATAGACGAAGATTAGTAAATACACTCGACGAAATATAACAATCGATAACCGGAATATAGAAATCAAAATGTATGTAAACAAGGTGCGTAGGTACTATAGACACGCAACGACATGAACTTTACTGTTGATGTCGACCAGGAAGCAATAAAATAACAATGAAAACCTGAATTCTGTGATGTAAGCTTTGATATCAGTGGAGCGAGAACGAGTGCTTGCCATGTGTAAAGAATAACTATAACATACCAATTATCATTTTCGTACCTGCCATTTCATTGGGATTTGATAGCCATGACAGGTAATTAACATAAACAGCTATGTAGGTAGGTATTTCCATACACTACAAAGCATAAATAATGAGCAAATACGGCCTACTCCATGTTCTTACTGTTAAGTTTCAAGAAATTCTCTCATAAGGGTTGTTGTTGTTTTCCTCCGCCGTATTTCCAGTGTTTGAGACTAACGTAAGTACATGAAAAAAATCTCAGAGGACTAATCCAAGACCTCACTATATTGTGAAAATTGACGTTTTTGCTGTTAGACCACTCAGGCGCGGTCCCAGCCTCGAGTTTTGGAGGAGGTCACCAGTACGCAGCCTCAGATTTGGGGGGGGTCACCAGTAGGAATACAATAAATCGAGTAAAAAATACTTTACTAGTAGCGCCCCAAGATTTTACCCGCGTAGTTCGCGTTCTAGTTGTTTTCCCGCGTTAAAAAGAGTCTATGTACTATTACACATTTTTAATTTTCTTAGATTTTTAGTTTAACGCATACGATTTTGGGAGGGGGGCCGGGGGTAATGTGACTGTGACCCTGTGACCTCCCACCTTCGGACCGCGCATGAGACCACTGCGGTTTTCGGTCACAGTGGTGATCAAACTTTAGTAAAAGTTAGCAAGTCAGCACAATAGTGTCATGGAACAATCTGTTAAGTTAAGAAATATACGCATTTTTGTTAAAATTTAATAATTAAAAATTAGTAGTGAGAATGAAGGTACTCGTAGCACTAAGAAGTACCAAACTATCTGGCACCTAGTACGTATTTTGGACCTTTTTTTTTCTTGAAAATACTGCTCAGGGAGACATTTTTCATTTGACATTCTAAACAATGCAAACAATAAAACCGACAAGCTGGATGTTATACCACACTCTCTTACGAGGTCACAGAAGTTAACTCACATTATGGGACCGGAAGTTTATAACACTCTTCCCAAAATAGTTATATCGGCCCCAAGTTACGGCAGCTTCAAAAACAGATTAAAGTGCTGGCTTATCGATCAAACTTTTTATAGTTACAGCGAATTTTTAGAGAGTGATGGCAAAGTTTCCATAAAAATGTAAATAAATAAATTTGACATAGGTTAGTACAATTGCAATAAAGACATTATACTCGTATAATGCTTGACAGTTTTCTGTACAATAATTATTGTAATACAGTAAAGTAGTAGTTTCAAACTTTGAAAATGTATACAATTTGTATGCTCTTTCTTTTGTTTTTATGTTTTATTAATTGACGTATAAATTGTACATTTATGAATAAAGTACTTTGACTTTGACTTAAAACGCCAAGGTTTTCCAACTGGATTATTTTTCTTTAATGTGTCCTTCATTTATAAACTAGCTCGTACAAGTACTTGTACGTGTAACAAACAGTAACAACCTGTCATAGCTTTAGAATACAATGTGGCCGTAAACGGTTACTTGTTTATAAAATCAAGAAGCAGATGGAAGTCACATGTGCCGTCTACATCTACACGATCATGTGATTTGGTTTGGATGAGTTTAAATACTAAGATACATTGCACAGCGTTATGAAAAAATTGTGAAAGCACTAAGCGTTCCTTTCAATACAGCTCCTATATCCGCACAGTTAGAAACCCTATATTTGTTACAAAATAATTATTATCAACTATTCTTTTTTAAGCTTTCGTGATTTGAACACATAATGAATTAAGTCGTGATTAAGAACAATGTAGCATTACTTATTAAATAGTTTTTTTTTGAAGAACAAGGCACATACCTAAACTTAGAAATCTAAGTCTTATTTTTGATAAAATTGGAGTGATTGTACATACGAGTACACATATCTAAAAAAATGTCGATGTTACATATGAAGTTACAAGGATAGAAATTCACACTTAATTGGAAGCTGTTTTTGGAAGGGGAGTCGAAAACAACTATGTTCTTTACGAGGCAAAAAGTAAAAAAAAGACATACACCCATCAGTTAGTAGCATAAGGTACTTTGTTGACGATGATAACAAAAATTTAAGTGCGGTATAAATACTGTGGAAGTAACCCAGAAATAGTTATTTCATTAGTGGCTTCACAAAACTATAGTTAGGTATTGGGTAGAAAATCTAGGACTTAGAAGCCTTAAAGAGACCTAAGTAGGTATACCACTAAAACTATTGTACGCTGCTTTACTGTGAACTCACTTAATTACATATTACTTACACTAGCTACTCACCCTGACTTCGTTCGGCTTGAAAACTAACTTAATAAATTATAAAAATCTGAAATAACTAGTGTGCATTTTAGATTGTGAAAAGTTTTCAAACATGTCCAGTGATTCTGGAGATTACTTTAAACTTATAAGCAAACATACAAAGGCACTCTTCTTTATATTATTATTAGTGTAGACCTGTAGACTAACCTTCTTACATTTTTTTGTGTAATCTTTGGCATTACAAAATAATAAAAAAAATCTATATTAGGTAGGTTAGGTGGTGTTGTATGCGAAGTGTCCACCAATATTTATTAATTTGCAACTACATATATAAGTACCATATTATATCAGCTATCTGGCTTCCATAGTAAGTACAAGCTTTGCTTAGTTTGGGGTCAGATGGTGTTGTGTGTGAGAGGTCGGCCACCACCACCAATATAAGCTCTAATAAATAATTTCGCTAAGGTACGTAATAGAAATTTTGATTAATTTGGGGATATATGGTGGTTTGGTGGTGTGAAAATTGTCGACTGATGTTTATTTTACTCTTTGTCTAATTAAATGTATTCATTTCGTCAAGCAAGTATATAGCACAATCATGGTATGGAGACAGTTACCCAATGTGGGCCGATGTAGCCCAATGGCCTGGCTGATGGCACTGACAGACTGACACACTGACCGTCTGTCCGTCAAGCTCACGTAGGTATGTCTCGTTCTAACTTGTCTTCCCATCTGAATCTGGGGCGCCCTACAGTCCAGCAACCATTTTAGACCCGTACCTGTATTGGCACGCTCAGCAATTTGATCCTCTTCCATTTTTTCTAAGTGGCCGAGCCAACGAAACCCGTAAGATTTAGTATCGTTGAAAATGTTAAGGTCAGCCATCAGTTTTCAATATCGTAATTTTTCTTCACCCTTCACTTACCATCTCCTTTTCCTACTGGCCACAGGTTTTACATAAACAAGTTTTATTACGGTTTTTACATAAACTAACTAGTCACGTAAAGTCATGTCATAAATCAGAGAAGCATCGAGTAACCTCGAATCTCTGGTTGCCTTGGTATCGGTCGTTGTCCGCTTTCCCTCATCAATATGGCTGTCAAATTATATAAGCCGAAGGCGCGCGTATGCGGCCTTGCCCTATTTTTGTCGGCCTCAACCGGGCAATGTCAGTGCCACAGCTGGGAGGCCAAAACTTGGCAGCGCACACCCAGCCCAGAAAAAAATACGTACCTAACTATACGCACAATGCTCTTGAAATTCAATGTATCGGTGCTATGATTTTTAAGAGACTGACGTCAAAGCATCATGTGTTTCTAGAAAAAGTTTTGGTCGTGGAAACGCAGAGTTTTTTTCTTGTTTTGCGTCGGAAGAGAACGGAAATAGTCGAGTGAAGGAAAAGAGTAATTACCAAGGTAATGATTTTGCTAGCCAGTCCGTGTAAAATTGAAAGTTAAGCAATAAATCCATTTGTATTTTAATACAATCACTACAGTTTTCCAAAAAGACAGTTCGTTATTCACGGCTTCGTGTAAGAATAAGCAGACCACTTAATATTCCCATAGCTGGGACTAGGAGCCTCACAGGAGAGAATCGGCCATAATCCACCACACTGTCCATGTGTCGGCTGGCGGATGACACGAGTCTTAAATAAAAGTGGTCAAGTACGAGCCGGACTCGCCCATGAAGGCTTCCGTAGCAGCAAGTAACATAATATAAAAGTTCTTGTAGTTCGTAGTTACATCAGTGTTATAACAATAGTCAATTTATGACGTATTAAAATAAAACTACTTACTAGATCTCATTCAAACCAATTTTCGTTGGTAGTTTACATGGTAACATACATCATACACTTTTTTTATTTTTGTCATTCTCTTATTTTAGAAGTTAGAGGCCCCCCTCTAACGGGACGGGTACACACTTTTTACCACATTTGGAACCTCAATATCAATTTTTGATGACCTATCCATACATACCCCACACGTATGGTATTGATAAAAAAAAAATTTTGAGTTTCAGTTCTATGTATGGGACACCCCTAAATTTTTTTGTATTTTTTTCTATTTTTTGTATCAAAATCTTAATGCGGTTCACAGATTACATCTACTTACCAAATTTCAATAGTATAGCTTTTATAGTTTCGGAGAAAAGTGGCTGTGACATACGGACGGACAGACAGACATGACGAATCTATAAGGGTCCCGTATTTTGCTATTTGGCTACGGAACCCTAAAAATGGCTTCCTTGAAAAATAACTGGGATTTAATCTCAAGATCACTAGTGAAAACGAACGTTCTCGCCGCGACGTTACTCAAAACACATAAATACCGTTATTCAAAACAATTAGATTACTTTACTAAACAAAATAAAAGTGGTCAAGTGCGAGTCGGGCTCGCCCATGAAGGCTTCCGTAGCAGCAAGTAACATAATACAAAAGTTCTTGTACTAGTTCTTGTTCCTATAATCAGTGTTTTAACAATAGTCAATTTATGACGTATTAAAATAAAACTACTTACTTACTAGATCTCATTCAAACCAATTTTCCTTGATAGTTTACATGGTAATGTACATCATTCACTTTTTTTTATTTTTGTCATACTCTTATTTTAGAAGTTAGAGGGGGGGGGGGGGTACATACTATTTACCACTTTGGAAGAGTCCCTCGCGCAAACTATTCAGTTTAGAAAAAAAATATGTTTGAAACCTCAATATCATTTTTAATGACCTATCCATAGATACCCCACACGTATGGTTTGATCAAAAAAAAACTATGAGTTTGAGTTATAAGTATGGGACACCCCTAATTTTTTTGTTTTTTTTCTATTTTTTAACCCCCGACCAAAAAAAGGGGTGTTATAAGTTTGACGTCGATGTCTGTCTGTCTGTCTGTCTGTGTGTTTGTCTGTCTGTGGCACCGTAGAGCTCAAACGGGTAGGCCGATTTCGATGCGGTTTTTTTATTTGAAGGTAAATATCCGTGCGGATGTTCTTAGCTATGTTTAATTAATATCGATTCAAGATGGCCGCCTCCACAAAATGGCGGACCAAATATTTCTTCACAACCTACCTCAATATGGGTATCAAATGAAAGGGCTTGGCTAGTAAAATACTATACACTATAACAAATTTCAAATCCAAGATAGCCGCCACCACAAAAAGGCGAATTATATTATTTTTTCACTACTCAATATGGGTATCAAACGAAAAGGCTTGACCAGTAGAATACATTGCACAATGACAAATTTCAAATCCAACATGGTCGCTTTCACAAAATGGTGAAATACATTTCTTTTTTCACAACTCCCTTAATATGGGTATCAAATTAAAGGGCTTGACTAGTAGAATGTTGTACCGATAACAAAACCGAGGTAGTCAGGGAAAATCAAATTTTTTAATTTTGTTCTTGTTCTAATTGAGGATAAATTAAAGATGCGTTTAAGCCACGAGCAGTCTCTCTCCCGCAAGCAGCATCCGTTCATGAGTATGACGCATTATTCCAGCAATCACTTTAAATGACATATTCATTTGTATATTATTTAAAGTCGAAGTATGAACTGTAAATACATAGTTTAATTTATGAGCAGTAATTCAAAAATGTTCAATTATTAAATTATATTAAATAATTAAAAAATACAGATATGATGCCGATTTACAGATTTTAGGTACATACAGATATGCAATATGGCCTTTTCGACATACAAATAAAACGGTCAAATATGTTCTCAAATGTTACATTTTGTCAGCCAAATTTTACATAAACCAAAATTTAAAAAATTGGTTTATGTACCCCCGAGTACCTTCTCGTACTTACTTTGGATTTTAAATTTGCAACAATGTCTTACTAGTCAAACCCTTTCATTTCATACGCACATTGTGAAAAAAGTATTTTGTGGTGGCGGTATAGCTAAGAACCACCACAAGGACCTGGCTGTTAAATGAAAATAAACCGCATCGAATACGGCACCGTAACAGTATCCGTTTGAGAGCTACGATGCCACAGCAGGCACACATAGACAAACATCGACGTCAACATATCTCTTTTTGAAACACCTCTCTTTTTGGTCGGGGGTTAAAAATAACACATTGGCGTCACCTATGGCGAACGTTAGAACTACATATTTAAATCTTTGATAGGTACATATTTGCATCTCAAAAAGGCTTCATAATAAAACGGACATACAGGAATTAAAAAAAAAGAAAGAGGTTCTCAATTCGTCCCAACATTTTTACTTTACTTATGGCAATGTTTTACTAATTTTCAATACTGTTAGAGTGCCATGACAAACAGTATTATTACTCATAGCTAAAAATATGTTATTTTTTAGACAAGAAATAATACTTAGGTACAGGTACGCACAATCTTATCTTTGATTGGATATGCGTTGACGCATTTCGTCAAACCGATCGCATCATCCAATAACCAATCGACTCGTCATCACTGCATCCATAATCGCAGTATGACGTAGTTAATAATATTAAAAATGCTCCAAAATCAATCTAAAAACCGAAACAAACAAGTATTAGGTAAACGAGGGTTTGACTCACCACTGCGACACTCTAAACAGAAGACTGCTAAACATCACCAAACACAGAACCGCGTAAAGTCTTATCCATTTGCGGCCAAAGATTTTAAGGATTGAAATCATCATAGAACTTTCCCGAAACTGGTATCATGCACCGATAACTGTCGATGGAGTGCGATAACTGAAGCAGATAGTGATTCGTTAAACATTGTAGAAATTGATGTTAAAGTATTGTAATATAATAGTGTCACTAAGTTTATGTTTCCTTATCAGGTTACTAGGCGCGTACGCTTCTTTGATTGCAATGTAATCAAATTATTCTAGAGGTAGAGAGGTACATTTTATTGGTTGCATAATTGTTTTTGCAAAATTAATCTACAGAATATAGAAATAAATATACACGTAATATCTTTTATAAATTTTTTTATTTCCGATAACAAACCTTGTACCTGTGGTATATATGGACACTGGCTATTTACCGCTTTACAATGAGAGGTTTTTAGAGATGGGCGAAAAAATATGGCAAATAAAAATTATTTATATTGAGATTATTAAATTTCTATAACAAAATCAAACGTCATCACCTAATTTTGATAGGTTTTTGCATTTGGATGACATCCAGTTAGGGCCTCACTGTGTAATTATACATTAGGAAATAAGTACGTAAGTGCTAGTTGTTGACTAAAATAATATACCCAAAGTACTGTCACCTACCTGCTCGAATTTACTCATAGATTTCGAATTTTTTTGCTAATTTTACTTATCTAGTCATGTATATAGGTATATGTTACATATTACTGAATAAAAGTAGTACGAATAGTCATTTAATAATACTTATATCGGTATGACTTTGCTTTTCCTGGATAATAATTTTCCTGTTGATCTTACAACAACCAGTGAATATTTGTTTTTAAATTTACGAAATCGGTGCCAACCTGCATGCCCAGCATGGCGATTACTATGGGCAGACATCTCGCATAAAAAAAACCTAAGCCATAAAAAAAAAAACAAGCTGGGTGGGAGAGGCTTATGTCTTATTTCCAGCAATGTTAGGGTAGGCTGTTGACCATAACAACCTATCCTAGTCCATTCATAGTTCATGATGAAATCTGCGTATGATATGTTAAAATGACTATTGGTTTGGTGTAATATTATTAGCTTTTGATTTTACCTAGGCTTGATATATAGAGACGATTGTTTTTAAATTATGTAGGTTGTTCACTACACTAGTATTTTTAACCTTCATACTCGTAGGTTTACACTTGACTGCCATTTCGCCTGTCAAACGACGATGCGGTCTATGATGGAGATGGAGTGTGCTAACCTAGAACCTAGTATTAATTAATTACGGGATACTTACCGTGGTACTACAGTGCAACCACTCCCCGATATTACTATGAAGTTTAAGGATTTACTTCAAAAAATCACCTTCATCTATGTAGGTACTGTACCAAATTTGGTGATTTTTTTGTTTTATTTAGTCGTTGTTGTCGAGACAAGGTATAGCATAAAATTGAGAACATATTGACGAAAAAAAAGTATGGCAGGAATACATAGGTGCTGGTACTCGTACAAAGTTCGCCAGATCAGCTAGCTCTACTAATATTATAAATGTCAATGTTTGTATGTTGAGATGTTTGGATGTTTGGTGCTCAATCACGTCGTAGCATATTAGCGGATCGAGCTGAAATTTGGAACACATTTAGATTATAGTCTGGAGGAAAAATAGGGTACTTTTTGTTCCGGGAAACTAACAGCAACGGGAACTACACAGTTATTCGTTACTAGTAGTTTATAAAGATGCAAATCTCCGGTCCTAGGAGATGAGTATTGATATCGTCTCATGCGCATCCTGCGCGGAGGGGCTCGGCCGCGAGTGGATGACGAGCTGCTTCCGGCCGCGGCCGCTGCGCCCGCGCACGACAATCTGTGGAAATTACCCGCATCGCACGAACATGACGCTGCGTACATTGAACGGGACTTTAATTAAATGATGAACTCTATGGATCTGTGTTCAATCCTAGCCCCTGATAAAATCTGGATCTGAATCTGATCTAGTGAAGGAAAGATTCTGCTTCTGATGAACACCTTATTTGAAGGATATTGTTGGGTCATAAAAACACTTGACGATTGAGAAAACAATTTCATTGGTTGCCTGGTTATTGATTACAAACCTCTGCGAGGTTTAGGTAATAGTGCTGATTGCTTTTCACGTTGTTTGTAATTTATAAATACGATGATAGGACTAGATGGCCATGGGAACCATGGTAACATGTTTTATTTAATTATAATAGGTTCGCACTTGACCACCATCTCGCCTGATGTTAAGCGATGATGCGATCCACGATGGAGCGTGCTTACCTAGAAGAAACCGATTCACTCTCGATTTAAAGACACCAAGAGTGTAACCATGGGGAAAAACCTACTCAGGCAACGCATTCCACAACCTAGACGTTCTTATCACAAACGTGGAGTCAAATATCTTCGTTAGCGTTTCTGGAACATCAACCATGAAACGATGTCGCCCTTTTGTGGAACGAGAAGTCCGATAGAAAAAAGGGCAAGGTGGAATGAATAAATAATTAATAAATGGCGAGTTCCGAGCCGAGTCCGAGTTCACCCGAAGATTTCTTTCAGTCACGAGCATGACGCTTGAGATCAATTCACTTCAGCTTTATAATATTAGTATAGATACCATGGATCAGACGAAAAGATGAACAACATTAAGGGGAAATAAAAAAAAAAAATATTGTATGTAGTAGTGTATATACTTGTAGTATATGTACCCTTATGCGAAACCGCAGATAAACTGCATGCTTAATAATAATTTCATAAGTAGCGTAATAATTAATTGATAATTATGATCTGCATTTGATCATAATTTATGTAAGCATAAATGTACCTACCTACATTATTTGGTCTTCACATTAATTATTATTCAGTTACATATTCAGAATCTTAAGTTATTTTTTACAATATTAATACGAGTACATAAAAAAAAATAATCCTAAAAAAACTTAACTACAACTGAGTGCAAGTTGAAGAGGGTTGCAACCTAATTGTTAGCATGCTTATAGTGCTGAATCTTATTATGCCCATCTACCGTCCTACATAGGTCTCCTGGTGTATCATAGGATCCATAAATTTTGTTCACGGGCCTGTAGTCTATGTAGAAAGAGGAACCTGACGATGCACGCTGTGTCGAGGATGATCGCTGCGTGCGTCCTCATTATTATAATGGACTAGTATATTGATATATTGATCTGTTCCAGGCAACTTTGCAACTTATTTATGAGGCTTATTTTTATTTTATTTATACCTACACAAACGACACACATTCTACAAGGTACTTGTCGTATTTTCTCGAAAGTGGTTGTAAGTACAGCTAAGCGTGTTAAATGACCTGGTTTTGTTATCAGTACGCTAATGGGACTTATTCTTAGGTATCTACTAACTAGCGTCAATGCCGACTACTACCAGCCCTTTGAGGCATGTTTCAACTTTAAATAAATAGCTTTGCTAATCTTACTAATACTTAAATACGAAAGACTTTAAATTTTTGTAAAAGTTTTAAAAAAATAGTTACGTTGTAATTGAGTACTTTAGATAAGTACTGAACTGTACGGAATGAGTAACTGAACGGAATCCAAACAAATCTGTTCTTCGTGAAAATACTTAAACATCATAATTTTAGCGTTGGTTCCGTTAAAATTGACTAGGATGATGTTTCAGCTTGCTATATGGTGACCAGTGTAACCCTAAAAATATCATTAATTAGCTGCAATTTTACTCGAGTGATTCCTGTTCCCGTTATTTTTCCGCGAAGGTAAAGTTTGTAGTGGTAGGACTCCTAGCAGAGTCCGCCTGGAGAAGTACCTTTGCCGGTTATTCTACCGCCAAGCTGTAATGTGCAAACGTTACTGTGTTCCGGTTTGACGGGCAATGCTTCCAGATAAATTACAGGGATTAGAGATATCTTAGATCTCTGGGTGACGAGCGCAGTGCGGTGCTAGGTAATAATTTGGACTCTTTATGTTCCAATAGCTGTGTGTCACTGTGCTGTTATGTGGCAGGTATGTTGCTTACCATCAGGCACAAGTCCTGCTCGTCTCGTCACTCTTTTTTTTTAAGTAGCCAATGTTCTATTCCAAATTTTAACGCAATCCGTTCAGCCTTTCTAAACTTTCTCATTTGTAATATTAAGTAAGAAGTAAAATTTCTCTTATTGGTTTTTCGCTGCGCATAATGGTTTAAAAATATTTAGCAAACTAATACCAGGAAAAAAAATATAATCGAATGGGCAGTTAACAATAATTAAACTCATAAATAACAGGATAACTGTATATTGTAAGGACAATTACGCTTGTGTACACAATGCTGCTTATCTTATTTTTTATTGCTTCTATCCGCTGATGCTGTCTCAAAGATACTCTTGTCTTCGTGTTCTGCGAACAAAATGAGAGCTTCGTTAAATAAACATAATTTAAATATGTAATTATGAAAAAAAAAACTGAACCGACTTCAATAAAATTAAAGAAATTTGGATGAGTAATAAATATTTTATGTTGTGGTAGTAAGTACCCTTTGCAAAGCCCGCCTGGTGAAATACCAGTTAATAGGTATTTACGAGTAGGTATTCTACCTTTATACAGTCATGTGCAAACGTAGCTGTGTATCGGTTTGAAGGGCCAAGTTTACAAAGAAATTACTGCACAAAAAAAGAAGCAGGTGCAACACTCTACGAGTTTACAGTTTTGTTTTATTTTATTAACAACGTTGATAATGGTGGGTCAGTGCAAACTCACTAACCGACATCTCGTCGGATGTTTATTATCTCCCGAAGATTTTTGTTATATTCTGATAAAGCCTCATAGAATACGCATTATTAAATTTATCTAAAAAACTACCTGTCGCTGTCGGTCAGATTTTCAAACTAAAACTTCAGTTTTAAATGATAAAGGAATCAGTCAAATCGGTTCAGGTAGGATTAGGAGAAAAGTTCAAAGTATATAAAATCCAATAGACAATATTCAGTTTCAGTTCAGTTCAATTCAGTTCGAAAAACTTTAAATGTTTCACTGTTAAAAAAAATACATATCGTGGATCGATACTACCGACATGATGCCGCCGTCTACCGTCAGTCATCGCGTCTGTCGATTTTTGTTGACCATATAAATAAACCCATCAGAGGCTATCGACCCCGCTGGCAGTGAACGTCGGTACGGCAACTAAATACCATCCCAAAATACACTGCAGTTAGGTTATGTACTTCGCCCGGCAGATATATCTGCCTTCCTAAGCCCTTAATTTTTCGGTGATATCATTTGAAACAGCTCACTGTATGAAAGGAGAAAGTAACGGTAAGTTTTGTAGTGGTAGGACTCTTGGCAGAGTTCGCCTCGGGAAGTACCACACCTTTGCCAGTTATTCTACCGCCAAGCAGTAATGTGCAAACATTACTGTGTTCCAGTTTGAAGGGCAATGTTTCCAGAGAAATTACAGGGCTTAGAGATATAAGATCTTAGATCTCTGGGTGACGAGCGCAGTGCAGTGCTAGGTAATGATTTGGACTCTTCATGTTCCAATAGCTGCGTGTCACTGTGCTGTTATGTGTCAGGCATGTTGCTTACCATCAGGCACATGTCCTGATCGTCTCGTCACTATTTATTAAAAAAAAAAAAACACCATGCTGGTAAAGTGTGGATGAGGAGTTTCCTGAAAGATGTCTTTCTTGAAACGTGCCGTTTTTTTCTGCGTTCTCAACTAATAAACTGGTTTTTGGTTATACTGTGATGATGTGCATAACGTAGGTCAGTATGTTTGCAATCTAGCATATCGTAAGCTGACTCAGTGGTAGAATTCCCAATGATACTTCATTAATGTCTCATAATTTTATCATCCTGTTGGTATGCTGTCAATCATGTTTTTCCCCTTCTGTAACAAAACATTTTCAATGTCGATTTGTGTGTGGTGTAGCGGTGAAATCATTTAATCTATATGTGAAATACCTACTTACGTATGTAAAAATAAAATATGTTAAACCCAATTTATATTAATATTTCTACCGATTTCATTCATCGTTTTTAAATGTCTTCTGATATAAGTAGATGGTTCGTAAATAAAAAAAAAATGCGCAGAACTTAAAAAATGAAAACTTCACGACTAGGTATGCCTTTATAACCTTAACTTAACCTTTATTTTACCAAAAAGTTGGATTTAACATTTATAAGGTTACATTAAAGAAGTTTTATACGATTTTCCAATCACGTCTCCAATAACTGCTGTCGATTGTATGACAGACCGCACACAGCGTTTCGATTTTCAAAGCTTGTAAAAATATAACCTCTGAACATTGAGATAATATTACTACGTAGTAATAATTTCTCAAAGCCTCTGAATCGTATTGAACGTTCGCGAAATTTTTGTAAGAATGCATGTATGTACTTATGTTTGTCACTCTTTCATGCAAAACCTACTGAAGGGATATGGATAAAATTTGGTACATAGATAGATACTGGACTGGAATAACACATAGGCTACTTTTTATCCAGATAAAGTAACGGTAACGGCAACTACGCGGGTGAAACCACGAAGCGTCACTAGTATTTTTATAAAAAAGGCCGGTAGGTACAGAACTACTAGCTATTACTAAACTCCAATCAGCTGGTAGGTATCGGTTTGAGTCGTAGGTGAGCACAATCCTTATCAACACATATTTGATAAGGCGGAATGTGTGAGAAATGTCCCACAGTATATTTGGTTACCTACTGCGGTCTGCGATATTGCTTCACACAACACCAAAGGACAAAGTAGGTTATTTTGATAAAACTTCAAACTGTTACCAGGCATTAGATGTCGATATAAGTTTGCTCCGTGCGTAAATCTATATATATAAAAGCGAAAGGTCACTCATCACGAAATCTCAGAAACTACAAATGCGAGGAGTCTCAAACTTTGCACGGAGGTGCCTTTTAACACGTAGACGCTCGCTAAGACGGGATTTTGCGAAATTCAACCCCTAAGAAGGTGAAACAAGGGATGGACGGTTGTATGAAAAATTCCGTCATGTTCAAAGTTATAGGCATGACTTTCACTGAATCGATTTTAATAAAATTTGGTACACAGATAGGTTAGATATCAAGAAAGGACTTTTGTCAAAAAGGGTTGAAGGGGTTAAAATTAATATGTTGTAATTCGTAATTGTTGAAAATAAAACCATGGAACTTTGTATCTAGCCACGAGGGAAATAAACGTTTCTCCTAGCAATTTTGAAATTTGGATTTGTACGGGGATGAAACTGGGGTTTAACAGGGGATGAAAATTTTATGTCGAAGTTTGTCATTGTTGAAGATGAAACTTCGTATCTAGATACTTGACGCATAACTAATAAATATTTGGTCGAGCATTTTTTATAATTTCGAACTGTACGGGGATGAAATGGGGAATGAAAGTGCAGGCTGTTTTTAGTAAACGTAAATTTGTATGGGTGTACAAATACTCCCGTTTGAAGGGCAATGTTTCCAGAGAAATTACAGGGCTTAGAGATATAAGATCTTAGATCTCTGGGTGACGAGCGCAGTGCAGTGCTAGGTAATGATTTGGACTCTTCATGTTCCAATAGCTGCGTGTCACTGTGCTGTTGTGTCAGGCATGTTGCTTACCATCAGGCACATGTCCTGATCGTCTCTTCAATCTTTAAGTATTAAAAAAAAAAAAAAATACTGTCTTAGTATTTATTTCGCGCGGACGAAGTCGCGGGTAAAAGCTAGTCATACGATACAATACAGAAACTCAGTAATAAAACGCCACAAAACTAATAGGTAATTCGAATAAATAATTTGGAACATAGGTGGACGTGACCCCTCCTCTAAAATCTTATACGTTAAATTAAAAATTTATCTAATAAATTTAAAAAGATCTACTAGTACATAGACTATTTTTAAAACAACTGGAACGGCAACTACGCGGGTAAAATCGTGGGGCGCTACTTGTAAAGTATTTTTTACTCGATTTATTGTATGACTGGTGACCTCCCCCAAAATCAGAGGCTGCGTACCGGTGACCCTCTCCAAAATTCGAAACTGGGACCGCACTTGCCCTATGTTATGTAATTCCGATTTGAAGGGCAATGTTTCCAGTAAAATTTATTTATTTATTCATTCAATGAGCACACAAAACAGAATGTAATAAACAATATAACAATACTAAACTATAACATAAGAGTATACTGTACAGAACTGTATTACATTCCTAACTATGTGGGCCTAGAAACAACATTTATTTAAATACAGTACAAAATTACAGGGCATACGAGATAATACATCTTATATCTGTGTGACGAGAGCAGTGCAGTGCTAGGTAATGATTTGGACTCTCCATGTTCCAATAGCTGCATGTCACTGTGAGGTTATTTGGAAGGCATGTTGCTTACCATCAGACACATGTCCTGCTCGTTTCGTCACTCTATATCTATGTCTGTCTAACTATAAAAAAATGTTATATAGTGTGCAGTTGATTTCCGTTCGTGCCTCGTGTCCGAGGAACCCCGGGTGTGTGGTGTCCTACGTGCGAGCACCGTAAGGCTTGTTCGCATTAGGCTAGTATATTAGTCTAGTAGAGAGTAATTTAGTAGCTAAAATACTCGCTACTATTCAAAAATCGTTCGCACCGTGCTTTAGTACAGTTCACAAGTGAGTAGCGTTTTGCAACATGAAGATCCTACAACGCATTTGTTTGAAGTTATTTTTCTCTCCAGACTAATTCGACAAGTTCGAACCTGTTTCGTCGGCGAGCCAATGAGCGCACCGCTCGCAACGAACGCGTGGTGGGGGGTGCTACTCGCCCGTTGAAAATAGAACAAAATGGATTGACTCGACTAAATCGCTTCCTAAACTACTCGACTAAATTTTCACTGTTCATACACGTTTAGTTGCTAAATTACTCGCCACTAGGCTAAATTACTAGCCTAGTGCGAACAAGCCGTAACGGGAGACGTGAGTCAGCGCGGCCGCAGGTCGTCGACCCCGCTGCGCCCGCAACACGCACTTGACGCGGAATGTCCACTGTCGACAGCTATACGGCTTCGCAACTTAATGTTTGCTGGAGATAAAATTTGCTATAGAACTAGCAAAAAGTTTACATACGACCTACTAACATTATACAATAAGTAAATGTCAATGTTTGGATGTTTGTTGTTGCTACGTCGTAACGCATGAACGTATCGGGCTGAAATTTGGAACACAGTTAGATCATGGTCCGAAAGACCACATAGGCCAAATAATGGCCTGCGGAAATAACGGGAACGGGAACTACGCGGGTAACACCGCGGGGCACTGCTAGTATAGCTATAGTCTTTTTTTAAAAGCTCCGTTTTTTTAGTAAATACTTCGGTGCTGTTTAAATACCAACATTATAAATTATAAGTTTTCATTTCTATTAGCAGTCCCTACGACTGACGGACAATTTTTTTAAATTAACTGATCAATGGATGCATGCGCGGTCCGAAGGGGGGAGGGTCACAGGGGATATGACCTCCCCAAAATCGTATACGTTATAAACTTCTAAAAAAAATCAAATAGTACATAGACTATATCAGCTATCTATATTATTTCAGCTATCTGGCTCATAGGAGCCAGATAATATCTATAGTATAATCGTAAATATCTACATTTATCTAAACCAGCCTTACCCAAAGTGAGCGATAACGCCCCCTTGTGGACGCCGCAAGCCTAAAGGGTAAGCGACCCAGAATAAAAAACGTTGTGGACTACCTACTGGGCTCAGGTCACGAGTTAACTCTTGCGGTTTATAAAAAAGTCTCGGTCTCGTTTAGAATGCAGGCGCGGTCCCAGCCTCGAATTTTGGAGGGGGTCACCAGTACGCAGCCTCAGGTTTTGGGGGGTCATAAGTAAGTAGAAATACAATAAATTAAGCAAAAAATACTTTATCAGTAGCCCCCCAAGATTTTACCCGCGTAGTTCCCGTTCTAGTTGTTTTCCCGCGTTAAAAAATAGTCTATGTACTATTAGATATTTTTAATTTTCTTAGATTTTTTGCTTAACTTATACAATTTTGAGGGGGGTCATGTCCCCTGTGACCCCCCTCGGACCGCGCATGCTAGAATTAATAGTCAATATCCGCTAAATTAGCTCACAATAACTAATTAATTTAATCTGATGTTATAGTGGTATTTAAGTATGTGAAAAAAATGAAAAATAATTTATTCTCAAACACACAAAATAAGTTTGGGAACCCCCTGACATAAAACAAAAGCTAACCCAAAAGTCCGTTAGGTGGTAGGATAGCCCACCGCCACTATAAGGTAAGCTTGAAAAAAACTGAATCTACGAAACGGCTTAGTATGCAGGGGATTTCGGGGGAGATAAATCGATCTAGCTAGGTTTATTTGACAGAAAACGTCGTTCTATTCGTGTTTTCAAGCAATAAAAAACCGAGCAAACCTCTGTCATCTAGATAGGTACTACTCCTTATACATAGACACAGACAGATTTAGTTTCTCATTGATACTATCTGATTATTTATTAGAATTATTTTCTTAGTTCGTACAAAGCTTAGTGCACTGTATCTATGTGCAATGCGCCCGCGCACCGCCGCCACCCAAACCGCATTCTGCGCCGCCGCGCTGGCGGCTTCAGGGGAAAGTGATTCTAAGAGCACCCTCGCTCACTACTCAGCTGAATTGAACTTCGCAGAATTCCTATTAGCTCTGCTCACGAACAGATTTCACGAGGCGACAGTCTTTTGTTATTGTCGTAGCTAGAAATCCTAACTTTCTAACCATTCTAAAGTTAGCCAAAGTCCAAAGTATACGTTTAAGAACTTACACATAAAAGGAGGAGGTTATCAATTCCACCCCTATGTTTTTTATGTATGTTACCTGATTTCTCGAGAGCCCCTGCATCTATTTTAAAATTTATTTTTGTGTTCGGATGGGTATGCTTTCCGAATGGTCCCATATAGATCTTATCGAAATCGGTTAGGTGGTTTTTGAAATATGAACCATAAACTAAAATTTGCGTACAATTTTCTGGATGACGTAGTTGTAGATTTCACAAAAGTTATGAAATTAGATCCTATCAATACAAAGTTGTGTAAATGGATTAATAAAAACTTGTTTTACACTAAAAGGGTAAAATGAACTATTTTCGTATAAAAAATTAAACCGACTTCAAAACCACAAATAGGCATTCAAAAGCGAAAAATAAACTAAAATCATTATTATAATAGCTACTCACTCATCTATTTGAAGTCGGCTTCAGTCAGGTTAAAAAGTTAGTAGATTGATGGTATGTAGCCACATGGTAAGTAGGCACAGGTAAGTATCCACTACCTGTTAGATTTGGCTGGCACCGACTTCAAATAGATGAGTGAGTAGCGCTTATAACAATGATTTTAGTTTATTTTTCGCTTTTGAGTGCCTATTTGTGGTTTTGAAGTCGGTTTAATTTTTTGTACGAAAATAATTTATTGTAGGGGGAAAATCCTATGGGTTTGCGTTACCGACACGCTAATGTAGCGGCGCGCCGCTTTTCTCTCTCTTTTATTTTCCTTTGAATTGATAGAGATGGCAATAGCTAAGCCAAAGCCGGTAGAAGGCCAGCTCTTCTACATCCGAAACTAAATCGGCTTTCGCTTTGCTATCGGGGTCTCTGTCATTTCAAGAGGAAAGAAGGGAGAGAAGAATATCTTAGCTAAAACAGTTCTAGTAAGGCGGTGTCCCTCGGGACGTGCACGTTAAACGTTTTTTAGATGCCTGTAATCTTGTCACGAGATTCTTGTGAGTTCCATTTGTGATAAAAACGTCTAGTCTTCAAATCGAGAGTGAATCGGTTTCTTCTAGGTAGGTTCGCTCCATCGTAGAGAGCATCGTTGTTTAACATCAGACGAGATGGCGGTGAAGTTGTAAATCTAAAATAAACTATTTTCGTACAAAAAATTAAACCGACTTCAAAACCACAAATAGGCATTCAAAAGCGAAAAATAAACTAAAATCATTATTATAAGCGCTACTCACTCATCTATTTGAAGTCGGTGCCAGCCAAATCTAACAGGTATAGGATAGATACTACTTACCTGTGCCTACATAGCATCAATCTATTAATTTTTTGACCTGACTGGCACCGACTTCAAATAGATGAGTGAGTAGCGCTTATAAAAATGATTTTAGTTTATTTTTCGCTTTTGAGTGCCTATTTGTGGTTTTGAAGTCGGTTTAATTTTTTGTCCGAAAATAGTTTATTTTACTCTTTTTAGTGTACAAGAACAAAATTAAAAATTTTGATTAACCGCCGACTACCTTGGATTTGTTATCTGTACAACATTCTACTAGTCAAGCCCTTTCATTTGATACCCATATAAAGGGAGTTGTGAATAAAGAAATGTATTTCGGCATTTTGTGGAAGCAGCCATCTTGGATTTGATTTTTTTTCATAGTGCAAAGTATTTTACTAGTCAAGCTCTTTCGTTTGATACCCAATTTGAGGTAGTAATGAATAAACTATTTTTTACAAAAAATTAAACCGACTTCAACACCACAAATAGGCACTCAAAAGCGAAAAATAATTTAATATAGGTAATTATTATAACCGCTACTCACTCATCCATATGAAGTCGGTGCCAGGCTAGTTAAAAAGTTAGTAGATATACTATGTACGAGGTAGTAAGTAAGTAGGCATAGGTAAGTAGTATCTATCTACTACCTGTTAGACTTGGCTGGCACCGACTTCATATAGATGAGTGAGTAGCGGTTATAATAATTACCTAAGGTCAATCGGGGTAAATGCAACTTAAAAATTTGAAGTTCCATGTTTGAGCGAACACAACTTTTTTTTGTTATAAATGATCGTTCAATATTGTGTTTTAGTGTATAGCATGGTTATTTAAGATTATTTTTGGCCTATCAAATATACAAAAAACGTAATAAATAAGTCATAATTGAGATATTTCCTCAAACTGGCAGCAAAAGTTACATTTACCCCTGTTCGGGGGGTTAATGCAACTAACTGTTACTGCTCCTGATCTATTTGAGTAAGAACCGCCAAAACTAAACAAAATAGAAAGTTTCAATAAAATTCATTGGATTGTCAACTTTCAGGATTTGTAGCAAGGTCTTATTTTGCGTAAAAATGTTTTAAAATAATAATGGGGGTTAATGCAACTGTTATTAGGAGAATCAGTGTGGGGAACACAACAAACTGGCATTATCGATAATTTTGGTGGCGATTTTTAGATATGCAACTTATGCATTGCATTAAACAAATATAAAAAAATAGGTTAAAGGTTCCACCGTAACCCCCCCAAATTACTTTGAATAATTTACTTGCGACATACAGTTGAAACTTAGTTTTTTTTCCTTATTCTTGGAAAAAACAACTTTAGCTGGCTAGGGAGTGCAAATAGAATAAAACCAACTCATTTTAAATGATGTTAAATATTTACTATTAAAAAAAAACAAATGGATAAACACTATTTTACTAAATTAACACATAAGTACTTGCTTAATAATATTCAAAACTTTGGTTCTGTTAACAATGCCACTCTATGGAACTTTGTAAATTTTTTTTTTCAAATATTTCGAAAACCTTTAATCCAATATTCTCCAGGTATACTATTTTTAAAGCGAGTATTTATAATACCGTTGCGCTTAATATAGTCAGCGACCACGTACTTGAACTCTTTTTTTGTCAGAGGCCAATTTTCTCTTCCCTTTCCTTTGAAAACTGGGTTGTTCTACCGTGATTAGGCATTTTAGCACCCCTTGTTCCATAAACACGATGTATAATAGTTGATCGGGGTATGCCATATTTTTCAGCGGCTGTATACTGCTCATATGTTTTTTGCGCTCAGCCTCAACAGCATTCATGAGAGCATATTGCGTATATCTCGTTTGTTTTTTTAACGCTTGTAATTTCGCACCATCTAAAACAATAAAGGTGGCGTCAAAAATTTACTCATAGAAACAAATTATCTAATATATAAAATTCTCGTGTCACAGTTTTTGTTGCCATACTCCTCCGAAACGGCTTGACCGATTTTGATGAATTTTTTTGTACTTATCCGGTATCTATGAGAATCGGCCAACATCTATTTTTCATCCCCCTAAATTTTAGGGGTGTACCCCTAAATTTTTTATTTTATTTTTTAGACAAAATTTTAATTTCTATTATTTTATGATACAACATACAAAAATACATACAATGCTCAATTTTACCATTCTACGATCAACCCTTATTTTTTAATAGCCATTTTAGTAATTTAATCATTTTTCCTCTCCGGTCGAAAACTGATCAATCGTCATTTAATTAGTCATCCCCGCCAGTTGTCTACAGGTGTCACTTCTGACCCAGTAAACAGCACGATAATTTGGGGATCAAAAGTAGTCTATAGCATATATATAGTTAGTACACGGTAATCTCGGGAACTATCGGACCGATTTAAAAAAATCATTCACCGTTCTTTCATATGTACGTAATCCTTGAATGATGTAGGTTATATATATGTACCACGGGCGAAGCCGGGGCGGGCCGCTAGTTAAGGTATAAAAATACAATAAAAAATAAAAATATACAGACTGTAAGGGACGGCTTTCCAAAAACTTAAACCATGGGCTCAGGCCATCATTCTAAGCAACTTTTCCAGGAAACCAACCATACATCAGAAATGACAAAAAAATTCGACCCTCCATACTAAATCTGCCGTGCACTCGGGAGTTTTGTATGAAAAGTTGAAAAAATATTCATTTCCGACATATGGTTTCTGTGGAAAAGTTGCTCAGAATGATGGTCTGAATCCATGGTTAAGGCATTGAAGTAAAAGGCATTCATAGCAAAAAATATAGGTTTTTATTGCCTGTAAATATGAATAAAGTTATTCCCAATATCATTTAAATGCATTTGTTCTAATTAAATACATAACGTCTTTTTATCGATTGAAAAAGAGTATCGACATATTTTATGTCACATTACTACAGATTTCATACTTCATACAAATATACACGGGGCTAAAGCAACTAACCTTAAAATAAAAATTCTAAATTGTGATATTTTTATGAGGTTAATGTAACTATTGAAGTAACTCCAGATATATTAAGCAAATGAATCAAAGAAATAGTACACATTTACTTACCACTTGTTTTTATTGCGTCGGAAACACAAAACCAGTAAAAAAACACTTGTAACTATTTTTTTGAGCACAAAAACTAAAACACTGATATCACGCACACTGACTTCAAAATGGCGGTATAACAAACTGTATTGTGAACCAAAAACTATGCGTCTAGTAGCTCCGTGTACCGATTAGCGAGAAAACATTATTGTTCACGCTTATGATCAAAGATAGCAATGATCTGAAAACGCATTCATAAAGAAGTTATGATAGGTAGTTGCATTCACCCCCTAGTTGCAATTAGCCGCATTGACCTTATATTAAATTATTTTTCGCTTTTGAGTGCCTATTTGTGGTGTTGAAGTCGGTTTAATTTTTTGTAAAAAATAGTTTATTTTACCCTTTTTTAGTGCTAAACAAGTTTTCACTATTGCATTTACACGATTTCGTGTTGAGATCTCAATACATGAATTAAACCCAAACACTGGGTAGTTCCTGTAAGCCGTTAAGAAATTCCCTTGACTGTCCTTTATCTTCATCATCAGACCACTAATGACAGTCACAACCCATCTATGTAAAAAGTTCTCATCAATACAAATTCATCGAGCCCAAACACAAGGTAACTACTATGTACCGTCGAGGAGTTCCCTCGGCCGTCTTCCCGCTCCCTCATCAGATCGACTCCAGACCATCTTTAAACTATACTGCTTTAAAATGTTCAAGCAAAAACTTAAGTAACGCACTAGTCATCTTTACAATTTTCGAAAGTTATCCTCGAGTTCTCTAGGATACCATCATCAGATCCTGGTTTCATTATCATGGTACCACCCTTGGAATATCTCCTTTACAACAAAAAAATAATCATCAAAATCGGTTCATAAACGACGAAGTAATCCGCGAACACACATAAAAAAAAAAAAAAGGAACATACATACGGTCGAATTGAGAAACCTCCTTTTTTGAAGTCGGTTAAAAATATAATATAATTCGCCATTTTGTCGTGGCGGCCATTTTGGATTTGAAATTTGTTATACTTAGTATATAGTATTCTACTAGTCAAGCCCTTTAATTTGATACCCAAATTGAGGTAGGTTGTGAAGAAATATTTTGTCCGCCATTTTGTGGAGGCGGCCATCTTGAATCGACATTAACCAGACATAGCTAAGAACATTTGCTATGGTATTAACCTTGAAATAAAAGAAACCGCATCGGTCCGCACCGCACCGAAATCGGTCCATCTGTTTGAGTTCTACTACGGTGCCACAGCAGACAGACAGACACACAGACAGACATCGACGTCACTAATAACACCCTTTTTTTTGGTCGGGGGTTAAAAACAAGTTTTTATTAAAGCATTTACACAATTTTGTATTGATTCATAACTTTTGTGAAATCTACATCTACGTCATCCAGATAATTGTACGCAAATTTTCAGTTTTTGGTTCATATTTCAAAAACTACTTGACCGATTTCGAAAAGATATATGGGACCATTCGGGAAGTATACCCATCCGAACACAAAAAGAAATTTTAAAATCGGTGTAGAGGTTCTCGAAAAATCAGGTAACATACATAAAAAAAAAAAAAACATAGGGGTCGAATTGATAACCTCCTCCTTTTTTTGGAAGTCGGTTAATAACTACATAAACAATTTTGAAGTCATCCAACTTGCAGCTTTTAAATGACTGCGTGCGACGTCTGACTAGCTCCATCAATTGTTTTTATTAAATTACAGCTAGAATAAATCTCGTGTCGATTTAAAATAGATATGTGCCCAAAAAACTATAGTATAAACGTCATAAAATAAAAAAATGAACTAAAGCATTGTATTACGCATTGTCTTATAAGAATACGGAGGTTAGTGTTGCAGAGGCGACGGAGTTTCTTGACGTCTCCGGTGACTCACAGTTGATTAGCACAAAAAAGAAACAAGTTTGATGACGTCGCGGCGTGTTCCACTTGCCTAAGCCTTGCATAAAGCAAGAGTCACGCCCACGAAGCACGCCTCCAAAATAATTAACGAGTTGACAAATTACAATGGAAGATTAAATAAAAAATGTACTAAAAAAGAAAGTCTATTCAAAGTCCAACTTCGATATCGATTGAAACGGTCTATTTATTTGGGGTTTTGTTACGCTTTTGAATAAATTAGGACAATTTGGAATGTAAAACAAATATTAATGTTTTTGGTAGGTTGTATAGTATTTAACAATTATTTCAAGATCTTTTTGAGCATGATAACACGCAAAAAATATGTAATATAGAGTGCACAGAGTGCTGAATGAGAAGTGTGAGTGAAAACAACACAGAAACCCTAAACTTGGCTAGCTTCACTCTATTAAAGTTTGAAGCTAGCCACAGCTACAGACATAGGCCTAATGTGGGCTTAGGCTTATTGAAGGCCTTCAAAAAAAAAACTCCGACCAACCATAACCAGGGGTTCCAGAAGACCCCGGAAACCAAGCTAAGGCTATGAAGTACAGATGCCATTAGTGTCCTCTGGACTTCATTGCCAGTTTGTTTTGTCAAATATTGCCGGTTACTGAGCAAGTCATCCATCACTTCGGCTGGCTGCTGAGAGTCCTATACCTACTACAAATTGGAAGCGTAGCTAAGTAAGAAATTACGTAAGAAAAAAAAAACAGGAAAACTTAAGCTCTCAGCAGAACGAAAATGAGTGTTCAAAGTAATTATTTTGTCTGAAAAAAAAGAAATAACCAACGTCGGGTTAATAAACCACAAAATCGAAAACTTTTAGCAGACGAATCTGTTTTAAATTAATAGAGTACAAGGGTCTTGGAAAAAAAACGACGAAATTGAGACCAGCCTTCATGCCTTCCATATCATGTCTTTTGAAAAAACAGTCACATCCAAGATATGAAAATACAACAGAAAAGAAAATTCGAATATTAATAGCAACCAAAAATCCAAGCCTAATAATCTTTGCTTTCGCTGCGATATATTTATCTTTCGTAAGAGAAATGCAAAGGAAGTTTGTAATAATTTAGAACGGAACAATTTAAGCGGTAAGCTCGCAACGTTCTGTAAACCGATTCAACGGTTACAAATGTAAAACAAACACGACTTCCATTATGCATTATGTATTTAGAGAAAATCATAAATCTTACAATGTTCGGAACAACTCTTGTTCCTTTCAAGCTACTCATTTAATTTCGTCTTTATCTCTAGCAGTTAAGGTTCAATATAATAAGTATATTACCAGCATAGGTGTATGTATGCCTACAATTTATATGATTGTATGAGTGTGCGTCATACGAGAGGTGCGTCGGCGCTGATTTCGGAAGCTGTTGGCAACTATGTTGTTTACTACTCGTATTTCTATTGAGATTATTCCGTGAATTTATTTTATTTCTTTAGTTCTATTTATTCAAAGTTTGGAATCGACTATTATTGTAAAGGAGAGGGTAAGTATTTATTGTAACTATTCGAGATATCTCTCTTCGGCTATCGAAGTTAAGTGTTAATACTAATCCTACTAATATCGTAAATGTGAAAGTTCTGATATTTAGATATTTATTGCTCACTCACATCGGAACATGTTAACGGACATGTTAAAAATTGGAACACAGAATATATATAGTCTGGAATAACACATAGGTAACCAAATTTCTATCACAGGAAAAGTTATACCAATTTTCATTATACATTGGTACTTCATACAACTGCCAAGTTTTTTCTTCTATTTCGTCATGACACCACTAGGTACTCGGACATTTTGCAACACTTTTATCAGTTTCTGCCAAATTTTAAGCACACCAACGACGGGTTTCGGATGCTTATCGCTTATCGGCGTTTTACCGCATCGACGGTGGAAATAGGTGGTCAATGCGGCTTCTTATCTTCGTGGACGCCAGCTCTGGTCTGATAAAGTGTTGGAAAATAACATGATGCAATGACAGGACGATAACAAGCCGAGCTGCCAATGTGTGGTCTAGGTACGCACAGACAGGAGTTGTATGTGGGTAGATTGCAATAATTTTTTTATCTTTCGATGTGAAGAAGTTATTTTAATACCCTTTAATATATTATGTTTTTTTAAATGATGAGACGAGCAGCACAGTGACACGCAGCTATTGGAACATGAAGAGTCCAAATCATTACCTAGCACTGCGCTGCGCTCGTAACCCAGAGATCTAAGATGTGGGGGGGGGGGGTTCACAAGGGACATGAATTGATTTTGATTTTGTCAACAATCTACATCAGAAGATTGGGAGAGTGAAGCAAACAATATTTAAATGTACGTTAAAACATTTACTATAACCTTAATGACAACAATTATCAATTAGTCAAACAAAGACACGAAGGCAAACACAGTATGTCCGGCGTGGCCGGCTTCAGGAGCAAAAGTGCCTCCCTTCTCTCTCGACCCACTACTTAAAGCCAGTTTTCGTCGCACGATGTTGCCACTCCAAGCACCTTTTTCTTGCTTTTAAACGGGGTTGCTAACAATTTGACGGCTTTTATTCCACAGCTTCTAATACATTTCTGATTGTACTCATTCGAAATATCTGTATCGATGTATTTGTTTTGAAAGTGGCTCGGAAAGTAGTATTCATGTGTCCAGTTCTTAATCGTGGATTTTTTTGTATGATTAACATCCAAATTACGTATTTAACTGTTGTTAATTAGTGACAAGACAGCACGGTCGTTTAACAGGTTAGATAGCGATCAAGCGTAGGCCTATGAATGATATAAAAATGTATATAAAAAACATGTTTGATGTGAACAGGCGTGCCGAGAACCTTGTATGTAGCTGAAAGTAACATATATAATTGGTATGATGACTGGGCCAAATATTTAGGTACTTACCAGTCTAAAAGCGTCCACACATTAGTCCTAAAATCAGAGGAAATGACGGAAAAGTAGTGGGGCGGAGCCTACATCGCAACATAAATCACCAATCATATAATTATGCGATGTAGGATATGATTGGTAGGTACACTACTTTTACGTCATTTCCTCTGATTTTAGGACTCGTGTGTGGACGCTTTAATACCTAAGTCCGTCGGCTAGATTATAGAAATACATTATGGGACACGTATTTGTTCTTTTATCAGATCACTAAAAAATCGACAATAATATGCAACATCTAACTTCCGTAGTGGAGGAGTTGTGACGTCATATCTTCGTCAAAATCGTACAATGATGTGACTTCATTCGAAAATTCTAAGCACTGCATCTTCGTCATTTTTGTTTGTTGAAACAAAAGAAAAAGACGTGTACAATATTTTTATTTAATTTAACTTCTTCTTCTTGTCGTGTCAGCGATTCAATTCAATGGCTACATCTAAAAACTTTTTCATCCCACCAGCTCGGAAAGAGTACTTTTGCTCCTCGATATCAGGGCGCAAAAGTCGTTTTTACCCTCTAGAGCAGGGGTCGGCAAGTAGTTTTAGGCGGGGTCCGGATGAAGTGCAGAAATTTTAACGAGGTCCAGAAAAAAACTAGTGGTAATAATTCCTCTCGATGTTTTTCTTCACCGTTTTAAGCTAGCGGCATTACGTACATGACTTCGAAAAGACAGTGATGCGCGTGGTTTTGAACCCAGGGTCTCCGGATCGGCAGTCGCCGTTCTCCCGATTAGACCACCCGTAACCTGGTAATAATGAAGTGCTACTTATTTATTGTACGGTATCAAACTCAACTTGTATATTTTTATAAAAAAACACAAGACCTAAAATCAATGCGACAAATTACACCGATCCTCTTGAGCCAGCTCTTTATAGTTTGGTCCTCGAGAAGAATAGCAAATTCGACGTGTGTCTTCTACGAGTAATTGGGAGTCGGTTAATCTCGAACATTAATTGTTTAAAAAAAATTGAGAAGGATGACCCACATATGTAAGTCGAACTAAACATAGTAGCCAAATTGATAGCTAGTTTTTTGTGATTTCCATATTTTTCTGAGATGTTTTTGGCCCAAAATTCTTAAGTGGATACAGTTTTATACATTTGCAAAGATACATCTTCTGAGCCTTCTGAGCCATTGTGGCTCCAAAACGGTTCATGAGAACTTCGTCCACCATAAAGCAACTGAAACTGAAGGCGTTCCGAAACCATTTACCAGAGCAGAAACCATGTTTTGCGCTCTGGTTTTGATCAGGTTTCCGATACGGTGCGATAGCTTTTCTCTTAGATCTTTTGGTGCCTCAGTTGTTGTGGTGATGATGGTGTCCTTATCCACGTCGAAGTTTCTAATCACCCCTGTTGTCTTTCCACATCCTGGGCCTGCATTGACCGACTGTATTCTCGGTATCTCCCATTTTTCCTAATCAGATTTGACATTTGAGTTCTCTTCGATGGTCTTGGCCAATAGCCATCTCTAGGATTTTATCGTCCAGCATAATCTTGGTGCATCAGGCAGTAAGTACAATTGGGTCGTTTGGAGGTATCACATAAACAGGTCTTCCCATGCGCTCCATCTCTTTTTTGTCAGTGTCACAAAGCTATTTTCTGCACTCTTCCCTTTTCTCTTGATGGCCCGGAAAGTGACATTATTGTAAATGACTGCATCAAACTCCTCGAGTTTCGCCTTTCAGAGTTTTTCACTTCCTAACTTATAGGGCTGCATGATGTTTTCGCAGATCTTGAGGTTGTCTTGTCGCTCTCAGCCACACGGCTATAAATTCGAAGAAGGCATTAAATGCGTGACTCCGTGGCTCCGTTGTTGGTTGGCCGCTGTTGGTTGGCTGTCCTTCGCTGGGCTCTTTTGGAGCCGGTTAAGATGGTCGAACTAGGAACAGGTGTCCCATTATATCAGTTGCATTTGTTTGATCGTATATGACAACCTCAAGATGTTTACCAGCACTTCTGCTCAGATGTGCGAGCAGCGCTCTGGCGTAAGTGCAAGGAGTTCGACCTTTCGAGTACTCTATTGATGCAATCGTTTTGTTTTTCGATCGCACCTTCACACCAAAATCGGTGGCCGTCTACGTCGCACACATTACGTCGTAGGTTTCCCTCTTCATTGGGACTTTCGCAGTACTCCCATTGAGCAGGCAAGACAATCCAGGTGACAAACGGGCTCGTTTCCGTTCCCAGACGAAGCAAAAGCTTATTCCCAATCTTTTTTTGTTTCTGTCCATGAAGAGAGCCACTCCACGGATCTCTGCCTCTCTTTGGTCTGCGTTCTCTAGTAGTTACTGGACGAAGATGTTCTTCGAGGAGCTATCTTGGTCGGAGACCGCATTCCACGTTCGTGTCCACGGACAGCGAGCCAGCGTGTGGTGGCGAAGATAATCGTGTATTTGAAAGTGTGGAGCGGCTAAAAGTAGCCGCTTTGCGGAAAATATTTAATAGAAAAATACCTAATTTATTTACTAAGGCAAAAATATATTATTTAAATGAATAAAGGTAAAGTGTACCTTAGGTACATTTTAAAATGTATACTTGGCTTACAATACAATATAATATTTTTTATTGGCGGTCCGAGGTCCAACCCTTCGCGGTCCGGATACGGACCGCGGTCCGCCTGTTGCCGACCCTTGCTCTAGAGGTTAAAGTAAATTTGAATTTAGAACATCGTGTTTACTGAGGTTTTGAATTCAAAACATAATTCAACCTATTTATTTCTCCCTCATTGGTGCCGAATGCATCATAATTTTTTTTAATATGTTAAAAACTCAGACTCGGAACCTCCTTGGTGTACTTACTTTTTTTTATTTTGCTTAGCGCAAAAACATAAAAAAAAATCCATTTAGTCATTTCTTCGCTGAGGTGGAATGAAAAGTTACGTGTTGCACTCGAGTGCAAAGATTTTTCACCTTGTGCTCTTTTGATTCCCTTGCTACGCTCAGGATTCCAATGGATTGTTCTTTCATCTAATGGACAGGATTCTAACACTCGCTGCGCTCGTGATTCAATTTTAGAATCCTTCGCTTGCTCGGTCATCAAAATTGAGCACGCGGTTAAAAATCAATTTTGCACTCTTGTATAACAAATAACTGTTTTTATTAAATGATTTAAAAAAAAAATTTTGTCTTTTGATTTTAAATATTTTTTTTTACTTTTACTTCTTTTCTTTAAATTAAACTAACCAATATGAGGCCATAATTTAACTGACAGACCAATTCTTTTTTTTTAGTCATCGGCTATTTTATCAATATTACCTGATTGGTATTTAGTGCAGGGCGTGCCTTCCAGAACGACCTTCTGCCAGTTCATTTTCACAGCTACACTATTTCCTGGTGAGAAAAAGTATAATTCAATGAAAAACATGCTAAATTTATTCATATTTATATACTTATATAATATTATGTAATATCAGAAAACTTCGATTTATCGAGGATAGTTATCTGGGATCTGTAAATATCTATAAACGTAGGGTTAATGAGTTAAAAGCTATACAAAAAATTTAAAGAGCTTCTCAAACAAATATCAAGTAATATACTTATAATATATACATTAAATTTTTGTGCTCCAATTCTTTTGTGCTGGAGAAGAGGGCAGAAATGGTGATGGTTATTTGGTCCGGGTATGGTCTTAAGCCTTAAGTAATAACGAGAAGAAGCCTTTCGAGAACACTACGCTTATTGATGGTACATGCGGAACATGACGGAACGTTAGTTTAAAAAGATTATTAGTGGTATCTCAAATGTTAGATAAGATAGCTTGTTGATTTTTTATCGGATACATTTCAATGAGGGTGCAGATGACTTGCATAATCCAACAAGTTGAACATTCTTGACATACCTAATATTTAAACGGGAAGGTTTAATTCCACTTTTGCATCATTAATTACTATCACGTAATCGGAAAGCTCAGAATCAAATCCGTCAGAGAACCAAAGTCACCGACATAGCTCAGCGCATAAGCAAGCTGAAGTGGCAGTGGGCTGGTCATATCTGTCGCAGAACCGATAACCGTTGGGGTAGACGAGTTCTGGAGTGGAGACCACGAATCGGCAAACGTAGTGTAGGACGCCCTGAGACTAGGTGGAGTGACGATATACGTAAAGCAGCTGGTAGCGGTTGGAAACGTAAAGCCGAGGATCGGGCTGAGTGGCGTATTATTGGAGAGGCCTATGTCCAGCAGTGGACGAATGTGGGCTGATTATGATGATGATGATGATGATGAATCGGAAAGCTGTAAGAATCTTCTTCCAGAATATGGCTCACCTGAGTCACAATACGACAGTGCTATGGTCTAGCACAAGTGTTGGGGTGTGGGTCCCCTGGGGGTGCCGCTGATGCCCGGCTCGGGCGCCGCCCCGGGCTTCCCGCCGCCACCGCCGCCGGCGCCGGCCTTCTTGGCCGCCTCGGCCTCCGCCGCCGCAGCCTGCGCCGCCGCCGTCGCTACAGCCTCTGCGTACTCTTGGCTTGGCAACGATCCCCTGCACATACCAATAAAGATGCAAATGAAAGCCTCTAAATAGTACATTTGGTTAAGGGTAAAATGTTCGTTTATTTTAACAGAAAACGATTTAATATGTTCTCGTATGTAACAGTAGTCAAATAGGAACTAGGAGATAAAACAGATGATTTAGCATATTTTTAAATTAAAGCTGAACAAAAAACTAACATATGTATAATTAAATTGTTACAGATACTTGTTAAATTTAAACAGTGAAAGTAAATAATGTAAAAAAAACTAGCACAATCGCGTATTTGCAAAGTGTTATAAAATCTAAGCTGTTGTCATTGAAAAAATGATCCTGGTTTAAACAATAATTTCAATACTCCCATTTCAAATAGATTTTAAGAAATAGGTAAAATAAAAAGCAGTCATATTAATTTATTTTATTTTAATATGTAATAAATAACCACAAGATTAAATATACAACTTCAGGACAACCACTACACATTTCGTCTCTAGAATGTTATCTCACTACTACGAAAGAATCTGCTTGAAGTGATTCCAAATAATAAGTAATACTTACGCGGTAAGCCCAAATACTGTATTAGATGTGGTGATATCAGACATTAATACGAAAAACCGAATATTGAAGTTGTATTTGAAGGTATTTTGTTTAATAAGAGCAACAGCATTTATCCGTTCTGCTATTTTCTATTTTCCTTTACTATCAACTATTTTCCGTTTAACTCAAATATGACTGCTTCTTAATGTTTATTTCAGAAAACTGACGATCCCAAATTAATAACATTCTGTCTGCCATTACGGATGTAAGTAAGAGACAGAGAAGACAACTATCAAATTAAAATGATTTGTTACACATTAAATTACACAATAACAGCTTAGAAGAATACACACAACAGCTTAATTATGAAAAATTTCGTGAGTATGTAACGCTTCAAAATAATATTTGTACTTACTATGGTGCTGTAGTGAAATCAAATTGGTGAGTGAGATAACATGCTAAAAAAGACAAAGATATCTAGTGTTATATTGCCATAGAACTCACAGAATGTAACGAAGCAATTTTGCCTTATATTTAACACACCATTATGCACATATAGTTATGCACAGGGTATGTGCTATTTAGTTTATGGCATGGTGGTGAATATAGGCCACGGTTTGGGTTTCTCCGGTCCCCCAGCGCTGCCGCCGCCCCCTGGCTTGCTTCCTTTGGCCTCCCTCTTGGCTTCTTCTTCGGCTGCAATCTCTGCCATTCTTGCTGAGTATTCTGCGCTTGGTAGATTTCCCCTTTGCGATAAAAATAAAAACAATATTACTTTTATACAAACAATTTAAATGACTTCTAAACCACAAAAAACACTCAAAAGCGAAAAAGTAAATTACTTTGTCGTTTAATATCAAACGAGTTGGCGGTCAAGTCTAAGCCTACAATAGAAATAAAGGAAAAAAATGAATAAATACAAAAATAATAAAACCACGATTTAGATAGGAGACTGAGAGGTTGAATCCTACTAATATTACGAAATAGCTGTGCTCACGGTCTCATCCGTGTTTTAAGGATTTTCTGTTTTTTCACGGAAACCCAACTATTTTGGTCAAATAATAGTAACCTATGTAATGCTTTAGATCATCATGCAATCTGGTAGTGAAGTCTCGTCATAATCGTTCCAACCGCTTCGGAGATATCAATGTCTTGATATTTGTATGTTTGTTGCTCAATCACGTCGCAACGTTTCAACGAATCTAGTTGAAATTTGGACCACAGTTAGATTATAGTCTGGATGAACACACATTTTATTCTGGGAAAATAACAGGAAAGGAAACTACGCGAGTAAAACCGCGGGGCAATAGTAGTAATGCTATAAAACCTATTTTAATAACAACGTAAAAGATTTTTTTAAATCCTTCGCGATTTTTGGAGGAGTATTGGCATAAACATCGAGGCGTGAGATTAAACTAAATTTATAGAAGATAGAAGATTTATTGTATTTACTTAGTAGTAGTTTAGTATTTGTTTAGAAATTAGATCCAACGGTGTTAACGCAAAATCCAATTTCGTTGTGGATTTCGGATGTAGATCGATGATTCAATTAAAGTTAGTGGTAAAACTCTTTGCGCCCGTGGGGGTGGCCCACACCATTTCCAGTCTTTCTACTGCCAAGCAGTAACGTGCAAACATCACTGTGTTCCGGTTTGCAGGACATTGTTTCCAAAGAGATTACAGGGCATAGAGATCTTATATCTATGGACGACGGGCGCAGTGCCGTGCTGATGATTTGGACATGTTGCAATAGCTCCAAGATAAAGTTATGTTATTTTATGTTAATGTTATTTATATTAGTTATAGTTACGAGAGAGAGTTATGGGCAGGCGTGTTGCTTACCATCAGGCACGTGTCCAGCTCGTACCGATACTCTGCACTATAAAAAATATTTTGGCGGTCATAGAATCTACTGCCGATAGAAGTGTAAACTATTAACATAGAATGTTAGTATTTATACAGCACCTAGCATAGCACACTACGTCGCCTATAGATGTAGGTATCTACTGCTATTATTTCGTATAGCGGAGACATATTACTCACTGTATTAAGTTTCTGGTTGACAATGGATTTTGCAGCTAAGTTTGATATATGTGTTAACATGTTAATATATGTTTATCTTATCGAAAGGACACATTTCACCTATCTAGAAAGCGTATAAGCGCATGTCACGCTCTTCTGCTCCGCCACCGCTCCAACGCTACACCACTGCGCCACCCTACATTAGCATGTTGGTGACGCTAATTGCTAACTAAAGGAGTTTTCGCATTTGAGTCATAACAACCACATCAAAAACTCGAGCAAAAATCTTCTTGAAATAAAAGCGACAGACACAAAGCCGCGAATTCGCAAGCGCTATTCACGAGCCGGCCTCGGAATAATAGAATAGTGAATAGCTCTGTTATCCACGAACGTTTTGCATTTGGCATTGAACTTGACTCGCGGTTGATGGATGCTGCTCAGTGAAGGTCGCGCGAAATTATCACCTCCGTGAAATATCTATTCGCGATGGACTGATGGACAAATGTCTGGCAAAACTCTTGCGCTAAGAAAACTTTTGTATTTAAAGTTTGAAGTAAAAATAATGGCAGTAGACTGGCGATAGAAGGGAAAACTTATAACTCAGAATTTGATAGCTTACTTTGGAATCGACGCGGGTAACACAGAAGGGCGTGGTCATGAGCGTGGCCATCTAGAAATACGTCAGCATTTCTAGATGGCCAATGGCTAGGGACACGGTATCGAACGGAAAGTATCGATTCTGTACTCATGAGTAGTATCGAAACAAAAGTATCGATACTTCAAGGTATCGAGTTAAGAACACCAAACATTATGTTTTTTTAATAAAGAGTGACAAGACGAGCAAGACATGTGCCTGGTGGTAAGCAACATGCTTGCCACATAACAGCACAGTGACACGCAGCTATTGGAACATGAAGAGTCCAAATCATTACGTAGCACTACACTGCGCTCGTCACCCAGAGATCTAAGATGTTATATCTCTAAGCCCTGTAATTTCTCTGGAAACATTGACCTTAAGACCGAAACACAGTAATGTTTGCACATTACTGCTTGGCGGTGGAATAACTGGCAAAGGTGTGGTACTTCCCCACACGGAATCTGCCAAGAGTCCTACCACTACTGTATTACTATTATGTACAGTACGAAGCACATTGTTGAATCTGCTCGACTTCGTACCTTATCCATTTGCCTGCATTTTAATTATCTCTGTGTTATTTAATATATTCTAACTTGCATCAAACAAAAGAAAGAGCCTGGATACCCACATCACTGGTGTGTTCAATGTTGAACGACTTACTTTTTTGTCTCATAACACATGTATGTAAGTTCAGTTGGTGATTGGAACTAAATTAGCTTTCAAGGAGCCAATAAACTTTATTATTGTTCAGTTATTTATTAATATTCTTAAGTTAAGCTTTAACACACACATCCTTGAATGCCATTAGTATCAGGGCACGGCACAAATCACCGGCCTGGCTGCCGAGTGAGGAACTTCCTGACGATGTACGCTGTTTCTAAGATAACCGTCGTGTGCTTCTGAGCTTTGATCCGAATATCTAGCAAAATCTCCTTAAGATCTTGGTCGAGGCTTTTCGTTATAAGACCGTTCAGGGGAACGACTATCGGGACTATAATCCCCGAATCAACATCCCACATAATGGAAACTTTGTGAAACAAGTCAAGGTAGGTACATGCTAAGTTTCTCCTTTTTGGCCTTCACGAGATTCTCGTCATGTGGTGTGGTATTATCAAAGAGCGCAGCCTGACGTTGAGACCGGTCTACCAGCACGACTTCAAGCTTATTGGAGACAATAGTATCAAAAAATGCTTTATTACTTACGGATGCTTACTTGGTTACGGATTTTTTCGCAATTGTAGAGATAACCGCTTAGTAAATTTTGTTCATAACGACGACTAGAACGTGACTCTTTCAGATTGAAGTGTCCTGGGTATATCTTTATGTATATATTACGCCAACAAACATAAATATATGTTTGTCAAATTAATAGGTAAGTACTAGTACATTAAACAAATAATAGGTACCTAGTTACCTAGCTAAGTAAATATTGTAGTGGTACATGGTACTCTTGTAGTAGACTGTTGAAGAGTCCGCCTGGGGAAGTGCCACAACTTTGCTAATTATACTACCGCCAAACACTTATGTGTAGACATGTAGATGTTACAGTGGTCGGGTTTGAAATAAACATCTTATATCTCCGGGTGATGAGCGCAGTGCAGTCCCATGCAATGATATGGGGTCTTTATGTTCAAATAGCTGCGATACTGAGCTGTTTAGTTAGATGTGTTATTTAGAAGTATGCGCAAGTCTTGCTCGTTCTTGAAAAGTCTTGGTTGTTGAAATTGTAACCTCTTAAAAAGTCGTTTGAAAAGAAAAACTAACATTTCAAAATTTTATAATATTCTGATTCAAAATTTCAAAATCTGCAATATCAGAACAGTTTGAACGCAGAGTTCAAATCCGTTACAAAACTTTAAAAAATACATGTAAAATATACCATACAAAACAAAAAGTACAACATTTTTTGTTTACAAATATTATTCTTCTTCTTCTGGAGCTGGATCAGCTTCCGTAAAATCGTTATTTTCTTGCACTGGGTCAGGATCAGGTTCTGGTTCTGGTTCAACCTCTGGTTCCGGTTCCAGCTCGAGAACGATTCCAACATCGTCGTCAATAACGTCTTGAGCTACGTCTGCTATTAATTCTAGTAGTTTTTTAGAGTCTTCATCGAGTTCTTCAGCGCTACCTTTATGCGGGCTGATAGCATGGCTCGGTGGACAAATACAGGATCCACTAGGAGTCTGAGTTCCTTTGCTCTCTTTTTTGAAGTAATCTCTGTAACAAAATCACGGCAATGAAGTTCCATTGTAGAGAACGGACAAAAAATTTAAAAACAATGTACTTAATGAAAAAAAACTCAGAAAATAAAAGTCATAAAAGAAATAAAATAATAAAACATACCGTAAACAGTTTTCTCAAGGCCATGATGAACGGCATAAACAATAACAACACATTCATAAAAATAAATAAAAAAATCGGGCGACCATCCAGTTGGCTTAATTAAATTAGCAGTAAAGTTTACTCTATCGCAATGGGTGAATTATGCACACCAATGTAACTTTTATTTAAGTATGTTGTTAGTTAAAAAATCAACATGATTAAATCTGATCTATTCAAATTAAACTACATTTATGTTTCAAGTTTAATATATTTACTTTTTGAAATATCTGCAATAAACAAAATATCACATACAATATACATATATAATATTATAAAACTAAAAATTAAACTATTATAAAAAACAAAATAATAGACACTTAAAAAACTGCTTGCAACAAGTTTCATTCTCATTGATCATCGGTTATAATTATCAGTTCCCATATCTTCATCGCTTTCTTCTGTTTCTTCTTGCTGTGGTTCAGGTTCTTGTTCTTGGTCTATTTCCGTAAAGAGTTCTGGTTCAAAATCAGCGTCTGGTTTATCAGAAATATGTTCCTCTTGAAATGATACCCGCATCGCGGCATTGTCAATGGATTCCTCAATGACCACAGCTTCTAATTGCAGTTGTATTATGGAATCTTTAGGTGAATTTACCAGCTCGATAAAAAAACCTTCCCTTAGTTTAGGTAAAGAAAAGAAAAATCTTTCCGTTGTACCTCCATCTTTTCTTTTCTTACCTTTGACCCTGAAACAAATTATGTGTAGTAAGACCTTTGGAAAAAAATCCTAAAAATATACGCAATATTCTAAAACGACAATAAACAAAATAGACAAACAAAAATACACATAAAACATACCGTGGGTATTAGAAGTCCTTGATATTGCAGGTGATACACAAAAATTCACCCGTTTTATAATAGAAAAAAAATCCTTGTGTAAAAATATATCTTGTTTACTATGGATATATTATGGAAACAGTTGCCAAATAGCATAGGAATTGGCATTGGTTAAACAATTATCTTCTTGTATATTGGCTTAGCAACAATCAACGCATTCTTGCGTCACAGTGATAATATTATTGGAATATATCCAAAACTCAAGATGAAGATATACTTGAATATTATCAAGAGAGTATTACTTCTGTAGCTATGAAGAAGAATTTAATCCGTTATTGGCTCTCATAAGTCGATCTATTGGTTTGCCACGATGATGATAAAATCAATTAACAAACCTCTTTGAACGATTAATAATAAATAGAAAAACATCCTTTAGTTTGGCTAGTACACAACAAAACTTGCCAGAAATTATAAGGTGATGCTACCGTGCGTACATACCCTGCAGATTACGCAAAGCAAAAGTTTGTTTTTGGCTCGAGGAGTTGTTTAAGAATGAGTGATGAGCTTCAATCGGTAGCTGTTGTTAATTCAGTTCAGTGAATTTTACAAATTCAGTTTCCTCATGAATCAAATGGTTATCTGGAAGAGATCGCTTTTAGCGACAAGATCGCCTTTTGTGCTCATTATGTTTTGTTATTTTATATGTTAATTGTTGTCAACTTTGTTTGTGTTGCCAATAAAGTGTTTTGTATTGTATTGTACAGATAATTCAATATTTTTGAACTTGGCGTAAAAACGGGTTACTATATTTTATATTACATTATATAGATTCGTAGTTTTGGGTTAGGCTCAACCATTGTGGTCTTGTGGTCGAATAGACAAGATTTTTTTACAGTATTTTGTTTTAAATTTATATTAATTGTCGAGTGAAATATTCGATGATCTAAAATGTACACAACATTTAGTTGCTCTTTTTTATTTGTGTTGTGTGATGTTATATCTCTAAGCCCTGCCATTATATTGTCCTTCAAACCGGAACACAGTAATGTTTTCACATTACTGTTTGGCGGTAGAGTAACTGGCAAAGATGTGGTGCTTCCTTGTACTGTAAAAACCTAACAGGCGAGAGAATTCAATTCCATACATTACAAGTATTTCCCGTTTTCTGACTTCTGACTATTTTTAATACTAAGGTTGTTTTGAAGAGTTTGTTTTCAGTGATAAAACTGCCAGCTGTCGCACTAGTTTAAAATTGATTGTATTTTTGTGCACCCCCTCTTTTTTGTTGTTTCGGTAAAGGTCTATCCATCCCTCTATAGAATACATACACATTTATATTGATTTTCTTGAGTACACAGTAAGTATTCTGTGTACCGATGAGTTTAAAATATAAATACTCTATGGGGTTTTGTATGTCCTTGACACTATCAAGCCATCTAATCCACGTAACCTTGATCATAACGCAAGATAGTTTGATCTCGTACAAGGTCACTTTGGAGATTTGAGACAGATAAAGATAAACAGAAATTGATTATACTATCAAGAGCCAGTGGGCGGCCATTTTAGTTACGGTTGTCAAGATGGCGATACCGGGCAATAACGTGAAGACGACGTGACGAAGCGACGTTAAGATGTTATCGTAACACAATCACTAGTTTAGATACACATAGTTTAACTGATCTATTCTCGTTACTATGCTGCTTGAAAACAATTAGATTTCACAAAAGATTTTTTGAAAACTTCTTTTGGTGCACCACATATACAGATTTTCCGTGGTCTGTGAATTGAGCTCAAACGTCACGCTCGTAAAAAAAGAAATCTTCGGGTAAACTCGCATGATCACGATGGCCATGGTTATAGCGACGCCCTCCGGTTTCATCCGCGTAGTTTCCAAAGTGAGCAATCAAATTCACTTCAAATTTTCAATTCTATCTATAAATTTTGTGTCTGCAACCGGACTGAGGGATATGGATGTAGCTAGTCTAAAATCTAGTATAAAAGGAGATCCCTAATCATCCAGTTCCCTCCTCCAGCGTGCGTGGGTTGCGGCGGATAATATGGATTGCTCGTACTTTACTCCCAGACTTGTTTATTGCCTGGAACGCCTGCGGTTTGCAATATATCTTCGGCCTGAGGCGTATTTCAACTATGAACCAATAATTAATTACAATCATCAATGAAGATTTGTAATGCATTACAATGATTAAAAATACGAATAGATTGATATTATGTTACCTTTTCTTTATCGATAACTAGAGCTCCGGCCGGAGAGTCTACCGCCTAATTAAAACTGTCTTAGCTTTGCTAATACTCTCTTTTCTTTTCGCTTGAAATGATAGAGACAGCAATAGCAAAGCCATAACCGAGTTAGGCGGTAGAGGGGCGGGAACTACTGGACTGATTGCTAAAATACTTTTTCATCCCACCAGCTCGGAAAGAGTACTTTTGCTCCTCGATATCAGGGCGCAAAAGTCGTTTTTACCCTCTAGAGGCTAAAGTAAATTTGAATTTAGAACATCGTGTGTACTAAGGTTTTGAATTCAAAACATAATTCAACCTATTTATTTCTACCTCCTTGGTGCCAAATGCATCATATTTTTTTTTTAATATGTTAAAAACTCAGGCTCGGATCCTCCTTGGTGTACTTACTTTTTTTTCATTTGCTTAGCGCGAAAACATTAAAAAAATTGCATTTAGTCATTTCCTCGCTGAGGTGGAATGAAAAGTTACGCGTTGCACTCGAGTGCAAAGATTTTTCACCTTGTGCTCTTTTGATTCCCTTTTTAGAATCCTTCGCTTGCTCGGTCATCAAAATTGAGCACGCAGTTAAAATCAACTTTGCACTCTTGTATAACAAATAACTATTCCCGTTGGATTTGTACGTTTTCCCCGATCTACAGACTATATTATTAAGTACCTACCACGGGCGACGCCGGCCGGCCGGCCGGGGTCTACCGCCTAACTATGGCTATGGCATTGCTATTGTTGTCTCTATAATTTCAAGCGAAAAAAAAGAGAGCGATAATATTAAAGCTAAGACAGTATTAGTTAGGCGGTAGACCCTCCGAGGTTAGCGCGTTCAAACAAGAAACCTCATGAAATTCATAATACGTATTGGTACCTACCTATAGATAGATGCATGTGATCGTCATTCAGTGTATCGTTTACCGACGATGCGGTCTATGACGGGGCGCGTTTATTGAGATTTCATATTTGAAAACCACACTTCGGACTTGAAAACACATTATATCAATAAGAAAAAACCCACTCAGCCAACTTACTTCAAAGTTTAGATGTTCTTATTACGAAAGTGGAAGACTTTGACCGAATCTTTGGAACCTCAACCATCTCAACCGTGAAATTGTTGCTTTTTAACAGACTTCAAAAAAGGAGGTTTCTCAATTCGACCGTATATATTTTTGACAAGATGGTCGACAAAAAAGAGCAGAATGGTGAGGTGTATTAACAAATAGCTACAAAAATTTTTTTTTCAAAAATGTTTATTTTTGGAAAGAACAAGACACCATCTGATAGTACTCGAATAGATGTTGTTTTGTAGATAGGCATGGTAAATGTTAAACCATTCGATTTTTTTACTATTACTATTATGTCAGGCTACGATTCGGTCTTTGATGTGTTTAGCCTAAAGTAATAAGTACACTCTCGACTAGAAGCCAACAAGTTTCTAGAGGGATTTGAAACATAGGTATCACCAGTTCTTACTCATGACAGAAATATCTAAGATCCTACTTATATAAAAACTTTAAAAAAAATCTTTGTTTTGCAAGACCATATTATGTGCTTCTAAAAAACAAAAGTTCTATCAAATTTCATAGAATGGAAGAGAACAAGGGCCGTTTGTCTATGTGTTGTTGGAGCTGGCCTCGAGCCAGTCCGGCCGCAGTTAGCGAGGCTATTCGCAGCAGACGGATCGTGTTTACGAACCTCCGAGATACTTCCAACATGCTTACTTTTATTTTGTTTAGATCAGATTTTACTGTTCACTAGTTTAGTTCTTGCTTCAGCTATCGTTTTCATTGCAAAGTTGTGTTGCGTTACCCTAATGATTATTATACAAGACACCGACTCGTATTGATAGGTTGGAACGAAATATAAATATAAAATTTGTTAATAACTAGTTCAACAGACAACAGTAATGTCTACAATACATAGCAGTACAATGTATTAATCACAATCAATGTTGCATAAACGATTACCATTAGGCGAATGAGTTAAACGCGAACGAAAATATATAACAGAAAATGACGGAATAAACAACGACAAGAAAACATTAAAAATGTTGACTAACCCCCGACTACCTCGGATTTGTTATCTGTACAACATTCTACTAGTCAAGCCCTTTCATTTGATACCCATATTAAGGGAGTTGTGAAAAAATAAATGTATTTCGGCATTTTGTGGAAGCGGCCATCTTGGATTTGAAATTTGTTATACCTAGTGCAATGTATTCTATTAGTCAAGCCCCTTCGTTTGATACCCATAATGAGGTAGTAGTGAAAAAAGTAATATGATTTGCCATTTTGTGGTGGCGGCCATCTTGGATTTGATTTTTTTATAGTGTATAGTATTCTACTAGGCAAGCCCTTTCATTTGATACCCATATTGAGGTAGGTCGTGAATAAATATTTTGTCCGCCATTTTGTGGAGGCGGCCATCTTGAATCGATATTAGTCAAACATAGCTAAGAACATCCGCACGGATATTAACCTTTAGATAAAAAAATCGCATCGAAATCGGTCCATTCGTTTGAGCTCTACGGTGCCACAGACAGACACACACACAGACAGACACACACACAGACAGACAGACAGACAGAAAGACATCAACGTCAAACTTATAACACCCCTTTTTTTGGTCGGGGGTTAAAAAACATTTTGTAAATATAAAAAAAAGCCACCGTGTGGCAGTTCGAGACGTAAAGCCGAGGATCGGGCCGAATGGCGTATTATTCCAGCAGTGGGCGAATGTGGGCTGATTATGATGACGATGATGAAAGATAAAAAAGTGGAAAACGAACTCATTGCCTCAAGACTCCGCGGGGCGACTTCCTTCCAAGTTAGCCACGGGACCAGTAACAAAAGAATAAGATTTCACAACCTTCTAGCCTGAAATTTAAGGAACATTCATATCACAAAATAATACTGCTTATGAAGTCAAGGATAGGTTAATATTCTGATAGATAATAATCAGATTACCCTACCAAAGGCAGTGACCGCCCAGCTAAGGTGTTCCCGTTTGGTGCTCCCTCCCAAGTCCATTTATTTCGGTGCGTTGTCACCACGTCGGTGCATCAACCTCCGATGCATGCGACAAGTGCACAACTACTATCCGATCCTATCTCGCGCTATTTCCGTCCACCGGCACCGGTGTGGTTTGGCACTCGGCGGGAGCGACGATCTTCACACGCTCAAAATATCTGATTTCTTAAACTTCATGATTGCAGCACGACAAACATATCCCAACAATAAAATGTGCCTGATGGTAAGCAACATGCCTGCCACATAACAGCACAGTGACACGCAGCTATTGCTACACGAAGAATCCAAATAATTTCCTAGCACTGCATTGCGCTCGTCACCCAGAGATCTAAGATGATATGTCTCTAAGCCCTGTAATTTCTCTTGTCCGAAACCGGAACACAGTGATTGCACATTACTACATGGCCGTAGAATAACTGGCGAAGGAGTGGTACTTCCCCAGGCGGACTCTGCCAAGGGTCCTACCATTACAGAAGATTAAATGAAAAAAATACCACTCAACTATTAGTTTATTTTTGGTTGCCCCGTTAAATTTGATTCCAATTTGAATACTCGATCTACAGAGATATTGTAATATTTTTTGGAACACGAACATACTCGTATCAAAACTGAGATAAAAGAAACCTTGATGAATGATGATACAGACAAGGAACCAATCTATAGATAGTTAGCGTGGGTACATAAACGACCACAAAACTTTCTTAAATAAAATTGTACAAATTGATAAATATATACGTATTGTTAAAAGAAATCGCGAAATTGTATTCACTGGACACAGTCTAACTTATTTCGCTACGGAAAAGATGCACCAAGGAAGACTATTAATGAGAACCTGAATTTAAATTAGGTAGGTACCTATCTTGGAAATATAAATTTAATTAAGTTAGTGAATTAATTTAACTTATTGAATAAACAACTGTATAACAATATATAAGAAAACAATTATTTGTATTTTGTATATCACTCGTAAGTCAACCCATCAAAGGTACCTGTTCTCGAGGGTCTACAGCCTAACTAAAACTGTCTTAGTTTAGATATTGCTGTCATTTCTTTTCGCTTGAAATGATGGAGACAGCTATAGCAAAGTCATAGCCGACTTAGTTTAGTTAGAAGGACCAGTGCTAAAGTGTCCATTATACTAGCCGTATTGCCTCGCTGGGTTGCTGTGGCCAGCTTTTGCACCAGGTACGAGTCACCTGAATATTAATTATTATCTTAGAATATTAATCACTTCTCTGACCCATTTCTGTCGGTCGTCACTGAGCCGTTAGATACGGAAACTAAAATTACCATGGAAAACCATTTGTGTCTGTTAGAGACCTTTGAACTTCTCAGAAAAGATTTGAACTTCTCAGAAACGTTTATTTTGAGCCTATGGAGGCTCAAACTAAAAAGTTCGATTCCACTTTTATAACAAGTACGTGTAGGCTGTGGAATGTGTTGTCTAATTGAGGTTTTCTATTGACAATTCATTTTATTCCCGGATGAATACAATCACTAGATCTTCAAGTTCAGAGTGAATAAATTTGTCCCAGGTAAGCTGTACCCGATCGTAGTAGACCGCATTAGGTACTGTCGCTTATCGAGGAGACGATTAAGTGCAAACATGGTGCAAACCTACGATTGAAAACAAAACGATTTTCGTTTTCAAAACAACATTAAAACCAAACGCTGCTGTTGTGTTTGATGAAACTATCCCTCTTATCAAACAACATGCTCCCAGAGATGGCACTTATGAAGGTGATCTCTCAATGTCCGGCATTACAAGCAATGATCAACATTGGAGCAAACTCGCTAAATGCTACAATTGCATGCGTCAATATTGACATCATCTGTGAACGCAGACATGCTAATGACTGTTGCGATGGAAAAATGTAGCACTATTGAGGGAAACATGTATTCAAGCACGTAGGACATGGACATTAATAGTATTCATACAGTAAAGCTGTGAATAATAAAAAAGCAGTTCACCAACTGAAATATTTTATGAAAACAGTGTGTAGCGTATGTATTCATAAACATGCCTAAATTAAATAGTGAAATTTAAAAATAACAAGGAAAATGTATAAAGTTTTATCACGAATTTGTTGTTGTAAAGTTTTTTTAACATCGGAATCACATTAGGTATGAGATATATAAAACGATTTGAAATGGATATTCGTCAACAACGAGTTCGCATTAGTAGAACAATGTTTCCAGAGAAATTACAGGGCTTAGAGATATAAGATCTTAGATCTCTGGGTGACGAGCGCAGTGCAGTGCTAGGTAATGATTTGGACTCTTCATGTTCCAATAGCTGCGTGTCACTGTGCTGTTTTGTGTCAGGCATGTTGCTTACGAGGGTCAAACTGAAAGTTCTTAGAAAATCAAAAACTGATTACATTAGCTAGTTATTAGTTTTATTATATCTTTTCAAAATATTGTCCATTCACGTCAATACACCGCTGCATGCGATGGAACCACTGGGAAAAGCACTTTGCCCACTCGTCCTTAGGGGTCTCTTCAATGGCATCGCGATACGCAGCCACCGCTTCTTCAGCATTCATAAACCGCTTTCCTTTAACTTTTTCTTTAATTTTTGAAAATAAATAAAAATCACAAGGCGCGAGGTCGGGGCTATACGGCGGGTGACCCAGTAATTCAACGTTTGATGTCGCCAAATAGTCGATCGTTCGCTTGGCGGTGTGCGATGAGGCGTTGTCGTGGTGAAGGAGGATCCTACTGCGAGGTCGTTTCTCTCGAACTTTTCCAAGACAAGTGGCAAACAATTGGTAGTGTACCATTCTGCAGAAACTGTTTTTGATCCTCTAACACAATTGTTGCGAAATGACCTATCCTTCCAAAAACGAGGCCACCATTTTTTCCCGCACTTCGATCTCTCTTCACTTTAGTTGGCAACTCCTCGAAAGGAAACACCCACTGAGCAGATTGTCTTTTGGTTTCAGGATCATAACAGTAAATCCAGCTTTCGTCACCTGTTAATATGTCGAACACAGCATTTGAGTCACCTCCTTTAAATCTTTCTATCATTTTACGGCACCAATCCACACGATGGAGTTTTGAGCCTCAGTCAAATTATGAGGTATCCACCGGGCGCAAAGCTTCCTGACCGCTAAATGTTCGTGTAGGATTTTGTGCACTTGACTCATACCGATGCCTAAGCTTGTCCGAATCTGCTGATAGGTCACTCTTTTGTCAGTCTCTATCATACGCCGCACAACACAGATGTTATCTTCAGTCGTCGCCGTAGAAGGCCGTCCCTCACCTAAATCATCAGTGAGATTAGTGCGACCACGTTTAAACTCATTAAACCAGTTGTAAACAGTCGCACGAGATGGGGCTTCATCGTGAAAGGCCAATCGTAGTCTATCATAACTTTCTTGTTGACTTAAATGACATCGAAAGTCATAAAAAATCATTGCACGAAAATTTCCTCGTGTTAAATTCATGTTGACGTGACACAGACAATTTTCAATTTGCCGCCAAATCGTAAAACAAATGACAAATGAATGAAGTATATACTCAGTAATATTGGCAAAGAGTTCTATTTTCAAATTATAGAATTATTTCAGTTTCACCCTCGTACCATCAGGCACATGTCCTGATCGTGTCGTCACTCTTTATTTAAAAAAAAAAAAAAACAACATGAGCTTCCGGACTATACATTTAAATATGATTCACGGATGGATATTTAGCCGGATATTTGGATGAAAGTTCAAATGATGAGATCAAATATAAGTTCAATCAAAGTCTAAGCTTATATAAATTATCTATAACATTCGGGTCGAGCAAACTATGCCCCTGATGGTGAGCTATAAGCCTGACGACTATAACGGCACCTTAACACGCAGCACACCTTTTCGATTGCTTAATGCTTATGCTTAAATAACTATTTAAATGACTGCCAACCACAGTACTAGTTACGAGAGATAGAAGATGATAATAATAACTGGGAAAGGTGTGGTACTTCCCCAGACAGATTCTTTAAAGAGTCCTACTACTACAAAATGTCGCACCCACAAAACCACTTTGAAGTACAATACAATACAATAACATTTTACTAAAAGTTACAAAACAGAAAATATTATATAAAAAAACATACTATTTACTTAGCATTTTAATTGGCAGCCTTATCGCTTAGAGCGATCTTTCCCAAGTATTTGTAGTAAGTGAAGTAGTATACATTAGGTAAATAATTATTTACCTAATACAGAAAAGATAAGTTTTAACAATGTTACATTATTTTTTCCTTCACTATAGTAGCTACAGTTGTAACGAGTTCAATTTTAAAACATTTTCCGTCGACGCGAAACTAGCAAGAAAAATATCCACCATTGATGTGTGTCAGACAGTTTGACGAATGGCTAAAAGTTGCTAAGTGACGGAGTTATTGTGAGTTTGAGCGTCATTAGTCACGAGCACAGACGGGCACAAACATAAAGATTATTGTTTTTGATATTTTCGTAACATTTCCTTGGATATAATTGGTACATAAATATGCACAATTCATAACAAGCGATTAAATGGTCAGCTTGTTTAAACCTAATGTTCGTTCAAAGTATTTAAGTAGAACGACTCAATAGTTTTTTGTTTGTTTGGTTGTCCTCAAGGGTTTTTGAAAATATTGTATGGATAGAATCGCATAATACATGGTAATTAAAGATTATTTGTTTTGTAGAAACTAGCATTCGCTTGCGATTTCGTACGCGTATTATTTAGAAAAATAATATTTCCCAAAGATTTAAGTATTCTGGATGTGAAGTAGCTTATATTCTCGTTATAATGCACTGCGCTCCTCACCCAGAGATATAGAATGATTGTCTCTATAACCTGTAATTAATCTGGGCCATTGTTCTTCAATATTTGCACATTACTGCGATTGGCGATAGAATAACTGGCAAAGGTGTGGTACTTCCTTAGGTGGACTCTGCAAAGACCCCTACAACTGGAAAAACTGGTGAAAAATCACCAGATCAATACTGGTATTCAGTTTCAAGCCACAACTATTTCAGTAGCGTCGTGCACCACGTTGGCATGTGTAAGGAAAGCATCAAGCGTGGAAGGGAACACAGCGATCTAGCTCTATATCCGTTGTTGCCATTTAAGGTGCGTCCCAGGGAGGAGCCGGGAATAGAGCGAGATACGCCCTTGCAGGGTTGACATCGTTAAAAACTACGACACTAAAATGTGTCATAGTCGAATGGAATTTAAATTTTCGAAGCTTTTCTAAACCAATGGTAGTCTCTCTGTATTGGTAAGACTCCTTGCAGATTCCGTCCGAGGAAGTACCACACCTTTGCCAGTTACTACCACCAAACAGTGATGTGCAAACATTACTGTGTTCCGGTTTGATGGGCAATATTTTTAGTGAAATTACAGGGCATAGAGATAAAAAATCTTACATCACTGGGTGACGAGCGCAGCGCAGTGCAGTGCTAGGTAACTGGACTCATCATGATCCAATAGCGTGTCACTGTGCTGTTATGTGACAGGCTTGTTGCTTACCATCAGAGACATGTCCTGCTCGTGTCGTCACTCTATACCAAAAAAGAATTGCAAAACAAAAGCAAGAGTCGCACTTTTTTTTTTCGCAGTAGAAATGCATTCCCCCATAGCTTTCTCAAATTGTGCTCTTACCGGCTAATACGGGGTTCCGCCTATGCAACGAGGGAACGAAGCAACGAGGGGTTGCTCTAACAAAGTTCCGCGAACTCGCCGCGATCTACCGATCTTTTTGATGGGACTTTGTACCTGCCCGGTGATCTAAATTGAGGGATTCATTTTACTCCGCTACTCACCAGCCAGCTCTGCAATATAATAGGCTAGGTACGAGGCAAGTTTCAACTTGCCTCGGATACCTACCCAAACATTGGAGCCAGCTCTCCGAATGTCAAGGAGAGCGATGACTGACACGTACTCCATTTATGGGTGCTTGCGGTATTTGGGCTGGACTGAAAATATACTGTATAGAAAGTAATCTAAGATTTCCTCAGAAATTTACATTTCGCTCAAATAACGAATGCTAACTCTCGCAAAGAGCAGAGATAATGAGAAACAGGAGACCAGGATCACGATCCGTTCTCCCTCCCGCCGCGCCTTGCGTGGTCGCCAACGTTGGATGCCGTACGCGTTGGACATCCGGGGACCCAACGTAAAATTTGGTTCCAAGTCTCAAAATATGTCATATTTGAGGAAAGAGGACGACACAGAGGACACACGACGTCATCGCAAGAAAAAGCTTTTGAGCGAGCATAATGCTCGAGGTACATACGCAATCGCCACCTACTTACCTACATTAAAATAAATTAAACTTGCCCAAGTTCAAGCTGTTTGTTTTTTATTCCTTGTTCCTATATTTGCTACATTTTTGTCATAGATACTTGTACTAGTCTCCGACAGCCCTGTTGCATTAAATGTGAAGAAAATAAAGTAAAACCGCCCCAGCGGCGATGCGCATCACATTTAGCCTGCGCTTGCGTCGATAAAATTAGTCTCGTGGTGCACGCCGTTTCTCTGGTCACATGTCTTCCGTGAAATTATCATTTTACTACAATCTGTTTGCTGAAATTTCTGGCTAGTACCGTTTGCTCGGAAATCAGATATAAGTACTCCAGTTAATTTCCGCTTCCTATAAACTGACTCAGTAGTTCAACCAATTTATAATTTTAAATGTCTTTGGTAGGAAATAAAACATACAAGCTTAAAAAACTTGGGTTTCACACCTATCGGCAGCCCTTGTGACTGCCGACACATCTCCACTTGGCAAAACAATCGGAGGTGCAGGCGGGAATCGAACCTACCACCTCATGATTGTGAAATAGGGCATTCACACTAGCACCGGCTTACTCTAGTAATTAAATATCACTAGCAACTTCCCGCGGTCTTACCCGCGTAGTTTCCGTTCCCGTTATTTTCTCGCAATAAAAAGTAGCCAGTATCAAAGTGTTCTGGAATAGCCAGAATATAATCTATACGTATTCAAAATTTCCACCTAATCTGTACAGGCGTTAGGACATGATGGAACCTAAAACGTCCAAACTTGGACATTTATGGTATTAGTAAGAATAATCGATGTCGTGACTGGAATAACAATCAATCAGAAGATTCAAGGTCGCCCCCCCTCGGGAGTTCCACCTCACGCCACCTTGGTACAGATGTTTGATATTCCCATACGACCCACCATTTGAACGCAATTTATTTATTACGTCAAAGAAATTACAAACTCTTTTTATGGGTAAGTAATTTGTTTCATGGTCTTCTGGAAAACGATTAGTGTGACCATTTGAATAGCAAAATGGAAGTAAAAATAATGAGGTGTTTTCGAATGCAAATAGGTCTCTCCAAAATTTTAAATTTCTCAATTTCATCAAGAGGTTATTGTCTCATTTTGTGAGATGCAACAATTAAACTGATGCTTTACATTGCTCTTGAGCATACAATACATATTTTTAGGCCTTGACTCTGTGACGGGCAGGCTTCGCGGAAGAACGCGAAAGAGTCCCCGTGTTTCCGCCATACCCAGCAAAAGAGAAACTCTGGAGAGGTTTTATTTGGTAGTACAGGCAGTACTCATGGTGTTGGATCTGACATAACTGGTAAAGGCTAAATGCATTTCCTCTACGTGAAAAAACACGAAGCGTGCTCCACCGCGGTGCAGCTAGTATGAAAAATCATCCCAATTGCATGCATTGTGATAAAGAGCTGGCATGTTAAAATTAAATTACTCGGCAGATTCGAAACTCCGACGCAGAATGAAGAGTATATGAGCTCGACAATGCACAATGTCGTCACGGAGGCTGCCCTTTCCCACGAGCCACGGGCCGGGAGCGCCCAACAGATGTCAGACCACGTGTGACACAATGACAAATATGGACAAACATGGCGGCCATGAAATGATGAGAATTACATAGTAACCTAATCATGAAAACTCGTACCAACAGTACAAAGCAAGGTCACTATTAATACTCCTTTTCCGTGGAACTAAGTTGTATCTATCGTTAAAAGTACCTGCTGAAATGTAGATAACACCTGATAAATTATTTTCCGTACAGCGTTGATGTTCGATTTTGTAGTGGTGGACTATTTGCAGAGTCCGCTTGGGGTAGTACCACCTTTGCTATATATTGTACCGCTAAGTAGTAATGTAAACATTACTGAGTTCCGGTTTAAAGGGAAATGTTTCCAGAGAAATTACAGGGAAAATGAGTACTTAATTTTTGTTATGTCTTCGTGTGACGAGTGCAGTGAGTGCTAGGCATTGATTTGAAAGTGTCATGACTTCAAACTGCGTGGTAAGGTTCTGTTATGAGTATCTATTCGTGTCACTTACCACCAAGCACATGGCCTGGTGGTCTTTTCACTCAATTTATTAAAAAATGTGGTACATTAAATCAACAGTACATATCATCATCTGATGATGCCTGCCTTCGTCTACTGCTGGACACTGCTGCCATATACCAGACATATACGCCACTCAACCCGATTCTCGGTCTTACTTCTCTAACCGCCATCAGCTGCCTTTAGAATATCGCCACTCCATCTAATCTCAGGGCGTCCTACACTACGTTTGCCGATTCGCGGTCTTCACTTTAAAACCCGTCTACCCCAACGGTTATCGGATCTGCGACAGATGTGACCGGCCCACTGTCACTTCTGTATGCTAATACGCTGAGCTATATCGGTGGCTTTAATTCTCTGACGAATTACTTCATTGCGGATACAATCCCTCAGAGAAACCCCAAACATAGCCCTTTCCATAACTCGCTGAGTGACTTTTATAACCGCTTAACCATAACTGCTTACGGACCATTTTCACGGCACCCTTTTCCTTTCCATTCAGCACCGTAGGTCATAATAGGTAGAACACCCTGGTTGTACATAAAAAGTACATTTTACCATCTGGGAATCTTTAAGAACATTGTGAACCTTTTAGATAAGTATTTCTTGCCCTAATTCCCTTGTCCCCCTCCCCCCTATTTTACTTGATAAACAATAAGTGTATTCCCGCATCATTGTCCCGCATTAATAAATGTTCGTACAAACGAAACGTAATTGGCTCCGCCAGTTGGACTTGTCCCGTGGAAACTGGTTAAAATAATTGACCTGTCGCGAGCGCCGACATGGGGGCTAGAGGTCAAATCAAGAGTGTCACACTGACGAATATACATTTAGTTACGAGGTAACTTTAATGAATTAGGTCAGAAACAATGTGTTTTTAGAATAACATGCACAAAAGATAAATTGATGAAACTATTGGCCGAATTATTGACATTAACATTTATCTTATCATATTTCTCTAACAAAATCAAACATTGTTGCGATCTTTGGCGAAATTTAGAACTCTGTCTATGGCAGGTAAGTGACATTTTGAAAACGAATCACAGTCGTGGTGGACAGACAAAAAAAATATATTTTGGACACCAAAAAAAAATAAAATCAAAAAAATAAATAATAATAAGTGCCATAAAATATATTGCAGCCTAATCTCTGATTTTTATATGTGTATCTGTGTCTCTATATGTATATAAATACGTGTATCCGGGCGAAGAATAATGACGAGCCATTTAAGCTTATGGCGAAACAATGAGACGTGGTATTATTTTCTAAGACCGAAAATAAACCGTGTGCAGAATTTTTTAAGACTCTTGGGTTAAATCGAGATAACTGGTATCAGCATAGTTCAAAATTAGAAAGAAGAGAATCTTTGCTAAGCGCAATTTTAGTATTCGTCTATGAAAAGTTCCCTAAACAAACTGTAAGGCCGAACAAAACACTATCTTGTTTTTTTTTTATAGTATAGTGTGACAAGACGAGCAGGCCATGATGGTGCCTGATGGTCAGCAAGACTCCTGCCCATAACATCACAGTGACACGCACATATTGGAACAAGAGGAGTCCACAATCATTACCTAACACTGCACTGCGCTCGTCACCCAGAGATATAAGATGACCCATCTCTATGACCTGTAATTTCTCTGGAAACATTGCCCTTCAATCCGGAACACAATGATGTTTTCTCATTACTGCTTGGCGGTAAAATATCTGGCAAATGAAATGTTAAAATTAAAAATAGACAATCAATTAGTTGATTCATTGAAGTATCCGTGCAGGAAAGGTAATTTTACGTGATACTCATTCAGATAACTAGGTACAATGTATAAACTGACTGACCTCGAGGACATAGTGTGATGATTCATTGGACGGATCACGAAGAATTTTTCCATAAAACAACATTAAAAAGTAACAACAGTTTGTTGTTCTTGATTAAATTGTCGCTTATTGTATTATTTGTAAATTATTGCTTTTTTCCGAATTCCGAAGAATTTAATTATAACAAATTTATTATTTATAGTAGTTGTGGGTTACCTATTCCCCACGGATGCAGTCTTGGTGTCTTCAAATCGAGAGTAAATTGGTTTCTATTAGATCCATCCACTCACGCACTCCATCGTAAACCGCATAGTTGTTTAACATACAGTAGAATGTTGTACAGATTACAAATCCGAGGGAGTCTGGGGTTAGTCAAAACTATTAATTTGGTTTTGTTTACTCGGCATATTGTATTGTTATTGGTGACCCCCTCAAAATCTGAGGCTGCGATTTATGAAAAAAAAACCAAAGATTTACCTCCTACTAACCTACAATGTACCAAAGTTTTTATAGTAATACCATTACTTAATGTATGTAGATGAGAAAAGTCTCAGAAGTAAAATAGTCATAGAACGTTGATGCAAGTAGGATAAATATTTCGCAAAAGATAAAGTGATGATCAAAACTGGTATGGTTGTGAAATCGATCGCCGATAACCGATCGATACTGAGAGCTGAGTCAGTTTTCTCTATTCGTAATGACTAAATTCCATGTATTTTGACTAAGTAGATTAACTGATACGCATTGAGTAAACCGTAGAGGAAATATTTGCAGATTCGGAGCAAAGATAAAAAGCCTTTTTCATCCCACCAACTCGGAAAAAGTACTTTTGCTCCTCGATATCAGGGCGCAAAAGTCGTTTTTACCCTCTAGAGGTTAAAGTAAATTTGAATTTAGAACATCGTGTGTACTGAGGTTTTGAATTCAAAACATAATTCAACCTATTTATTTCTACCTCCTTGGTGCCGAATGCATCATACATTTTTTTAATATGTTAAAAACTCAGACTCGGAACCTCCTTGGTGTTCTTACTTTTTTAATTTGCTTAGCGCGAAAACATTAAAAAATTTGCATTTAGTCATTTCTTCGCTGAGGTGGAATGAAAAGTTACGTGTTGCACTCGAGTGCAAAGATTTTTCACCTTGTGCTCTTTTGATTCCCTTGCTACGCTCAGGATTCTAATTTTGAATCACTCGCTGCGCTCGTGATTCAATTTTAGAATCCTTCGCTTGCTCGGTCATCAAAACTGAGCACGCGGTTAAAAATCAACTTTGCACTCTTGTATAACAAATAACTATTTTAAAACATTGATACTCTTAGCTTGACTGCCATCTCGCCTGATGTTAAGCGACGATGCCTATTACCTGGAAGAAAGCGATTCACTCTCAATTTCAAGACATTAAGATTGTATCCATCGGGAAAGTCCACTCAGGCAACTCTACATGTTCCGTGGCACAGTTGTTGTTCTGTGTTGCGCTGTTATGGGTAGGCGTATTGCTATGTCGTACATAAATCTCTATATATAAAAATTTTATGTTTGTTGGTTTGTGTACGCGTCAAAAACTCAAAAAGTTCTGCACCAATCGAGCTGAAATTTTTCAATGATATATAATCCGCATCAAGGATTGTTTTTATCTAATTTTTGCATCACAATGTGCCACAGCGAAGCGTGGCAGGGTACAGCTAGTAAAAAATAGAAATCTATCAAGCAAATGAATGGAAGTTCACAAAACGGCTATAAATTCAAAATTTGAATTGTTTTTGTCATCAATCAAACCCGGTAGATAGACAGCCACGGTTTTTATTGCGTTGTGTCTGTCCCCAGAGATTCGCAACGGTAGCGATTGGATCAGCTTCCCGATTGGCCGGTGCGTCCGGTGACTCAGGACAAGTGCCCACTTGGCTGGCTTCCGCCGAGGTCACCAGGGCCACGCCGCGCCGGTTAAGATGCTTACTGGATTATAGGATTTCGACTCGTTTTTCGTCGTTAAAGGCAGGTTTCTTAAAACCTTCTTAAGTAAGCAGGATATATCATAATTAAAAAAAAATACATATCATGTACGTGTACATTTGGGATTGCTCTAAGTTTTTTTCCCTTATCTTATCTTATCTTATACCTTTAAACGAGCAAATCTTGTAGGTATATATATAGAATCTGAATCTCGGAAACGGCTCGAAAGATTTTCATGAAATTATGTATACAGGGGGTTACGTGGATGATAAATCGATCTAGCCAGGTTTTATTTAAAAAAAAGCCGTTTAATGCGCTTTTTTAGACAATGAAAAACTGTTACAAGAATACGGCGGTAAATTTCGCAATGTCGCGTGAGAGTATCTTAGCTCAGTCGGGAAGATGGACGGTCATAACATGGTAGGTCCGAATCTAACCGGCCGCCTTTCTTTTTTCAAGTTCTTTTTTCTTTTTGAGAAAATTTGTATTTATCTAAGTAACCGAGCAAAGCTGGGTGACCGACCCAGGTACTTATTTTTTAAGTACGCCAAATAGCGATTTCTCAAAACAGTTTTAGAGATTGTTTTAACGCTAGCGGTCCGTCCTGGCTTCGCCTGTGGTACATAATAGATAGCCTACAATAGCACTCAGGGGTCACGTACATTTCCAAAGTTGAAAGAAGCGTTTAAATCGGTCCAGTAGTTCCTAAGATTAGGGCGTTTAAAAAACCTCTTCAGTTTTTAAATATTTGAATAGATTTTTTTAATAACAAGTGACGAGACGAGCAGGACATGTGCCTGATGGTAAACAACATGCCTGCCACATAACAGCACAGTGACACGCACCTATTGGAACATGAAGAGTCATGAGTTGAATCATGAACAATAGATTCTTTTACTAAATGTTTATTTACAATATACTGGCTTCCAATTTTACTAGCTGCGTCCCACGGTGTTGCCCGGGTGGTTCCCGTAATTTTCCCGCGATAAAAGCCTACGTGCTACCTATTCCCGACTATCCGAATTTCATCCCGATCCAGTCATACATTCTGACGTGATTGAGCAACAAACATTCAAACTTTCATATTTTCTCGTATAGTATTAGTAGGATGGTTTGTCATATTTATGTCGCAGCCGGATTGTATAATTCGCCGTATTACATTACGGCTAGCCGTTTTGAAAAACAGGGCCGGTTTGTAAAGCGGCGGCTTAACGATTAGCCGTATTGAAAGCGGCTGTTTAATAAACAGCCGGAATGTATTCGACTCAATACGACATTCAAAACGGCTAGCCGTAATGTAAAAAAGCGAGAGATTAGCCGCCTCTTTGACAATTTTTAGTTTCGATTCTTAACACTCATGGCGCTGCCTGTCATAACAACCACTTTGGCGTTGAAAACAGTACGTGTGTTGCTGAATTGCTAAGGTGACTGTGGATTCTGGTGTTCTGACTCGGAATTCGGACTTCGGAATCCTACACAATATTATTAGGGTGGTTTACCACCGTCCACCTAGTTAAAACTAAATCGGACCGGGTAGGTTACATAGGACCCAGATCCGACTCGGAGCACCCCGACTCCACCTAGTCTTGTCGCTACTACCCCTAGAGTGTATATAAAAAATGCGGGAGCCAGAAGCTCAAGGGAGGTCCTGAGTGGAGCGAGTGGAGCGTATTAGGCCGAGTATGAAGAAGCGACACTCAGGGCTTACCGCAGAGCTTCTGGCGGTAGTCCACCCGGAGTCAAATCTCAATGATAGACCCTTGTCTAAGTGCACCATATTTCTTAAGTGTATCGTCACCAATATCAAGTTAGGGCCTAAGTCATTTTCATTTTATTAACATAATCCTACTAATATTTAAAAAAAAAATGTCAATGTCTGGAGGTTTGTTGTTCAATCACGTCGTAACTCATGAACGGATCGGACTGAAATTCGGAACACAGTTAGATCACAGTCTGGAAGAACACGTATCCTACGTTTTCCCCCGGGAAAATAACGGGAACAAGAATTACGCGGGTAAATCCATGGGGCATTGCTAGTCAATTATAAGTGTCTCATCTTTTCTACATAAAATAAATTTTTTTGGTATTGGCTTATGTTTCACTGGTTTATCTCTTATCTGTACCATCTTACAGAGATGTAACAGATAAACTGGTGCAAATGCAATCCGTCTCTACCTACTGGGATTAGTCATATTCATAATGGAACCTTCCGCTCGCGTGATAACCGACATTCTTGCACTCTGACTCAAATATAACGAGAAAGGAACTTCAGAATATTCAAAAGCAGTTTAAAAATATTTTACGAGCTCATAATAGAACATGACTGTTTATTAGACCATGATAGCATGCAGTTTTGAAATTTGGAAAAGATAAGAGAGAAATCATTGGAACTTAGAACGTGGTCCTCCCAAAATCTGATCCGAAGACAATATTACACAACCTTTCTCTCTCTTTCTTCCTAGCAATATACCACAGGGTGGTGGAGCCTTCCTGCTTTTTCTTCTCCTCTTCGCTCTATCTATGACATCGTCATCAGACAACTCGCATTTTCTCATGTCCCTCTGGACTACAGTCCTCCACCACAATATCACACAACCATATTTCACAAAACAATTACTTGCAGAATAACAAGTGACATATAAATTTAGAACCTTTGGAAACATTTAAAAATTAATAAGAGATCTTTCGCCATGATTTCTTATTATTGCATGTCAATTAGGATCTATCCAATATTCGCCATTACACTCTCCGCACGGGAATCAGTAAACATTTACAAATGTAACGATCTCATTTGATGGCTGTTAGGTAATATGGGATAATTCAACTCGGATTACGTAAATACAGTGTAAACACTGCTCAAATTGAGTCTGAGATTATAAACATACCGATTTACGTACGTAATGCAAATAACTTTCATCCTAACGCGGAGAATGCGTACTCTTAGACCGTTACTGATTAATAAAATTGATGTAATGTGGCATCCGAATCCAATATTTTACTAAAAATGATAAATCCGAAGCAACTGAGCCGTAAGTAAACAATATAATAAAATAAGTACTAGAAATTTAAATAAGCTTTATCACGACGTCTAATAGTAATCGTTTGCTGAAACAGAAATCAAATGCCAAGACAGAAACAGAGCCGCGAGCCAAATCGATTATCATTTGCAATGCGGCAAACTAATCGTTGCAGCTAAAGTATATAGATATATGGGAATCTATGTCTTGACACGTATACATATATAGACGATATTATCTAATGTATACGTTGGCCCTAATGCCAGAAAAGATTCAGCACTATCATTTTTAGGCATCATATAGGTTGAAGTTGATAAACTCACAACTGAAAAATTCACAACGACGTGGCTATTACCTCGGCCATCAGTGATTAATGTTTCTGAAACGGATTTAAGCTGGGTTTCAAGGTGACCCCGGTTGTGCTCGGTTCGCCATCAAACGGGATTAAAATAGAAATGGGCATTATGACACCGAGGCCGATGGTAAATCTCGCTGTCAGCACGCAAACCATGCCGTCTATACTGGTAGCTTCATTGTACTATTAAGTGATCTGTTTCCATTTAACAAATTAGGGCCGACAAGGGAACACGAGATTCAAGAGTTAAGAAATTTCTCATCAAGCAGGTCTTGCTAAAATTTGGAGGTAAAGTAAAGAAGATGAACGAATGGTAAGATAAAAAAGAAAGTTGTGAAATGAAAAGAACTTATGAAATAAATAGTAGGTAACATATTACGAAGCGTTAACGTGGACAACACATATAGCTGTGTTACCAAACGTAACGTAGAGAATGGAGATACATTTGTCGTTAATCCGATTACAACGTTTTATTTATATTAATTCTAGAGGCAGCTCATTAAAATAGTCTCGACTTTAACATCAACTGATTCACATTTAAATAATCTAAAACTAGATGTGATTAACCGCGGGGCAATGCAAACTAGCGTCTCGATAAAACGAATTATCGTGTGTTTTGGCAACCGATGTTGTCCCATAAATCGGCAGTTATAAACAGAGACGACGAGCTACGAATCATACGGTTTAATGTTGGGGTTGTAGGGGACATCACGGACGCTTACAAGGTCGGGACCACCATTACCGTCATGACAACATTGCGTAAAGATGGGATCTAGAACATACATTCTTTCTACTTCCTATGTAACACTGTTTTTAAGATTTGCTTTTCTTCTAAACTTCGCAAGGGTTCTATGGCAGTTGGTTTCTACTGCCTACCGAACTTTGGGTTAGCAGGCCGCTACTAAGGTAAGTTACTAACTAAAATTAAGTGTAGGTACATGTGTACCTACCTACTCCGTTTCATCACTTTTTTATCTCGGTAATGACATTGAGCTGCTATAAAATGTCTGATTCATAATTCGTAAGAATTCAAGATAGTTTTTGTATTGTGTTTTCAAAAAGTGTTTCTTAGTTATTTTTGGTTACACGATAGGTTCCCACGTAACGTTAACCCAATATAATATACTGGTGTTTTTTTTTTATTGACTTCAGCTATGCCTAAATTATCGTTTGGGAAAAGTACCAAAGATGTTGCAAATTTCCAATCTCTTACCAATTTCAATTCACGAACAAATCCATATTGAGAATGTGAATAATGATAATAACCAAGCTTTTGGAATTCATAATATTTTTTTTCAAACGCCGGTAATTGTTTCCAAAACTTTTTTCTAATCCTCTTAACACACAGTTCAGTGGCTTCCTACGAACAAGGTTCAATAGAATTAAGGTCGTATTATGTGTTATAAGCAGTTCCAAGTTTGCCGTCCCGTAAACATCCCATAAATAATAATCGTGGATTATCATAAAAACCCGACCTTGCGGCTGTGCTTATTATTGCCCGAGGTTACGCCACAAATATCATAAATTCATCTCCGTGAAATTACCAACAGTTATCTGTTTCATTCACTCTTCAGGAGGTTTCAATTCTATAACGACGTCTATCTCTTTTTTCGATGAGACATATTACATTTTTCGTAGGTAATCGTAAATAGCTGGTTTTATTGATCTTTTTATCTAAAACTCATGTTCCGTGAAGGTGTACTTGTACCGATTAGTGATGGTGCATGTAATTGCATTTTCAACAGAAATACCTATGCTCTTCAAAGGTTGTTTTAGATGTATAGGTTGAGTCAAATTAATCAAAGAACATCTAAAGACAAATGTAAGTATTTGAGATTGTATTCATTTCGCATTGCAGCCAGGTTTGTTAGTGTTTGTTTACAGTTAGGTTACAACATTATTTTTTTCGTCTGGAGATTGAGGATGGCTTGAGTGGTTTTTTTTTTTAAATAAAAAGTGACGAGACGAGCATGACATGTGCCTGATGGTAAGCAGCATGCCTGCCACATAACAGCACAGTGACACGTAGCTATTGTAACATGAAGAGTACAAATCATTACCTAGCACTGCACTGCGCTCATCACCCAGAGATCTAAGATGTTATATCTCTAAGCCCTGTAATTTCTCTGGAAACATTGCCCTTCAAACCGGAACACAGTAATGTTTTCACATTAATGTTTTCACATTACTGGCGGTAGAATAACTGGCAAAGGTGTGGTACTTCCCCAGGCGGACTCTGCTAGGAGTCCTACCACTACAAAAAATTAAAATAGTATTTAAAAATAGGAAATCACCTCATAAATAAAATCTGTGGAAAATTCAGAAGTCCTTCTTGTCATCTGTTTATTTTTCAATTTGGCTACATGCAGTATATGTTACGCGATAGCTCCGCTGATTGTGAATTGATTTTGATGTTTTTATTTTTTATTTATAGTCTATACTTCAAAGGTATAGACTATATAATTCTTATCGAAAGCGATTTTGACTTAGGTATATACCTACCTACAACGGCATAAGTTCCCATTAGGAAACGTCTTGTTCGTCTTGTTCGTCCAGACGAACAAGACGTTATTATTATTAAAGAAATTAGGTACCAGTAATTTCTTTAAAAATACAAAAGATTAACAACAAACTTAAAAATTTAAAATATTCATTAAATTAATATTTAATAAATAACGTTCAACCAGAATATTTCCTATCTACATTTTAAACTCGAGTAAACATTTAAATTACAATCAAATATCTCTCTAATCGAACGGATACGAGTCGTCGATGTTTACCAGCTAAACGGCGAAAATCGAAAAAAATACATCGATTACACGTCGACTCGAACGTTTTGTTCGATTTATCGAGCGACTATTTATTGCACCTAGCTCAATAACGTAGACTTCTAAATTAAATGTTGGTACAATTAGTAAGCTTACGCGTTCCAGATTCCAACCGAATATTTTCGGCTACAGACGTAAATCGGACCAAAACTGACAAACCCATCCTATTCTAAGAAAGTTATCACCTAATTTGCTGGACTATGAATCTACTAAAAACAGTCAAGTGAGTATTCTATGTTTGTTTTTCTGCCTAAAAAAAGAGAATGATACTACCTATCATAGTAAGTAAGTATGATTGCGGACAGTTCTGTGACACAATAGGTTTTATTTTTATTGAATTTACTATTACTTAAAACTATACCTAGATACTAATTGAAATTTATATAAATACCTTATTATGAATAAAAATATTTTTAAACAAGTTTAAACACTATTTTTCTGTATTGTTTTGTGATATAATAAAGTGTTTTGTATTGTGTTGAGGTAGGTTTTATACGTGATTAATGGTTTCGGCAAGTTTAGTGGAACGGCTACCACCCAGTAAACCAATGGCCACGAAATCGCTGCTTCCTCTAACCTAAGCCAGGTCGGAACCGTAGCAATGCGAAGCGATCTGCGTTCTAAAGCTGGCAACAGCAGTCATCATAAACATTGGCAGCGCGTCGGAGATACCCGGCGGTCTTCTGGAGACCAGCCAATGAGATTAGAGAATGTTGATTGCGTTAAAACTTTAGAATTTACTTGATAATAGTTCGATATTACAAGTGCACAAAGCGCAGGCAAAACTGCTATTTCATTTACATGTATTTTGTAAAATGAAGTAGAAAAACGAGCAGAGGTTTAAGAACGTCATTCTGTAAATTATGAAAGTGACCTGTACAAATTTGGTTACCCCGAAATGAAAATCGCCAATGGCATATAAATAATCGATACGTGACGATATTTCAATAGATGAGTACCTAGTCCCACGACAACCCTTCATCGTGCTGCCACAAAGTCAAGGTCAATTGACTTGCCATGTCATTGCCTATCGACATGCGACCATACGAGGCTTCTTCCGGAAACAACGTTATTGATTGTCCTGTACCTCCCGTACTATGTTAGGGTACACGATTTATTGCTTTAATACGAGCACAAAGGCATGATAATAGATAATACTAAACATACAGTTACAACTGGTAGAATTCATCGTAGTAATTCGTCGTATCGAAAACAATGACAGGAATATGTATAAAGAATAAGAATATATTTATTGCTCGCACTGAGTAAAAATAGGTATAAAAATATAAAAATGTACAACAGTGTAACCTTGACGGGCATGCAACATTAACAAGTATACAAGAAAGTGCCTACGTACTTTCTTGTAATTCTGTTTTCGATAACAAACGTTATTTGAACAGCTACATACTAAAATAGTTAAACATCTTTTCCATCGTTAAAATACTCTTTTAAATTGTAAAATGCCTTTGTTAGGAGCCATTTTTTAATTCTCTTTTGAATGTAGACCCATTCAGAAGTTTTATTTTAGAGGGAAGTTTATTATAAACTTTGGTGGTTGTGAAAAATGAGTTTTTGTGACAGACTGCGTTATTTGCCTGTGGAACAAAAATATTGTTTATGTAATAAATACTGAAAGCGTTTGAATAATCTCTCTTAACACGGGTGAAGCAAAAAGTTTTACAATTCTAAATCTTTAAGAGAGAAAAAAAGAAACCATAGATAGGTCAACTAACAATAAATGGCAGCAACAACGGACGTCTGCTATACCGATGGCATTCCCATTGGATCCCTTTCCAATGACTCTCTAAATACGGAAGACTCTAACGTAGGATAATATAATACTTAATCATTTAGAAAGGTACGTGAAGAAAATATGGAAAATACGCATGTTCAGATAAATAGATACGCGTCAATATACGAATAAAATATGTAATATGACTTATATAAAGATAGCGTGGGTCACATTAATGGATAAAATTACTAGTGATGTGGTTCTTACTGTCCTAGATGATTGATTTTTTTTTTTGTATTATGTGGTTTAATAAAGAGTTTTATTATCTTCATATCTTATCTTATTGCCAATGGTCACAACGGGTCCAAATAAGGTCTGGATGACCTGTGTGAGAGACAATAGATGTGCGTGAAGTAATGGATGAAGAGAGATGATCAAAGTCGAAGAAAAAACACTCTGTTTCGACCCCATTTAGTAAAAAGGGCAACATGATGATTAAAATAATAGACTTACAAAATTCAGGTTTAGGAAAGGCGTGTAGTTTGGAAAACGTACTTAGATGTAAGTACCTATACCATGATCTTTCTCAAAATCTCTGAAATATTGCTTCGCTAAAATTACCTACAGTATTATTTAAAATTTGGCTACCTGTATTTTCGTGCTAACGACTCGGCTTTCGTCTAGGCAAGAGATGGCAGTTGCCCAAATGTAGCACTCATAAAATCACCATCTCAAGGTGCCAAATCGTTAGTGCATTGGCCCGATATCATAACAACCTGGTTTATGCAATGTCGTTACGCGTCATTGGACAATATATTTTACTACTAGTGTCGCCCCGGGATTTCAGAATATTTTTAAAACTATTTTTTTACTTCAATGTAGACACCAATATGATGGTATTCAACACGTCTGTTCATAACAACAACGTAGCTATTCGAAGTTGTCTCATCGCTCTATGGTATAAAAAAAACTTGGAAAGTCCAAATCTTGAACTCTTTCCTCTATGCTCTTCACCCAGATGTGTAAGATGTTTTATCTCTTAGCCCTGTAATTTATTTTGAAGCAAATCTTTCTTCTCTTAACTCAAGAAAAAAAGAGAACCCAATAAAGGTTCTGCCCATTAAAATAAAATCTAAGAAACTTTAAATTATGATAGACACACTAAAGCTGTATAAAATATGACTATCCCGAGTTGCAGTAAAAATTATAGACTAGGAAATATCTCACAACCTCTCTAGAGTTTCTCGCATACTAACCGAAAATATTTACCTACATGCGTCATACAAAAGTTTACGTCCATACAAATTGAAAGCATGAAGTAAGTATCTAAAGCAGCACTCTGAATCTAGGTCACTCCCTATCGACCGAGGCTCGGGCGGTTTGTTGCATAACAGCGCTAAAGCAACATTGCTATACCTAAACCATCGCTGTAGTACAGGACCTACGAAGAAAGCATTTCGTGTCCTAATTAATAGATATCGTAAGATACCTGACGTTTGATCTTTGGAATTAGACACTGGGTTAGATGCGCGTCCTTATGTTCTTCTCAAGAAAACTCCATTAGAAGATCCTATAAAAAATTAAGGTTTTTCATCCTTTTACACAGCATATTTTTTTTCTCGTGATTGAAATAATTAATTATATCTTACAACAATAGGAGCTATAAAATAAGGTATCTTTATTTTCCCTAAGAACTATGAAAGATAAAGAATCCAGATAAGTACTCACTACTCAGAAGCCCTTGATCGTTAGCCCATCACCTACAACTGACTGAAACCCTCGTTTTATGTTTTTAGAACTTGCTTGACTGACAGAATGGAAGAAAAGAGCACTTACATCATGTATATTTTTCAAGAACCACCTTATAATCAATTATTGTCAATCGGAATGATGGTTCAAACAATAGGGATGTTAACAACTTTTCGGAACTGCTTTTATTTTGAAGATTGACGCATGTTTACCGTAATAAGTAACATTTTATTTCAAAATATTTGTATTTTCGATGAGTAAATATGCAATATCAGACTAATTTTGAATTTTGCCGCTAAAACACTAACGACTGACATGACGTCACTACGCAAAACATTGGTTGCGATTAATGACTTTATGTCCAGTTTATGTGTTTTTTTTATAATTACTTGAATACAAACAATTAAAACCGTTGTCGCTAAGATCGCAAACTATAATAAAAATTCAGAAAAGTAAACAGTTTAGTCAGTTTTCGCTAGCTTGTTTTGCGACAAGTGACGTAATAATTCATATTGGTGTTTCCAGTCACGTGACAACAGATTAAAAATATAGCATTTAAAATCATTTATAACAAATTTATTACGTAATATTATTTTATAAAAATGTGTTTTTCGATATTATATTAATACAAACTATAATAAAATCAACATTGAACATTAATTTGTGATTAGTGTTAAATCCCTATTAAAATTCATAAACTTGTATGTCGAACCAACATACCTACTCCACTAGCCTACACGCTTTACAAACTTCGCTCCAAGGTCAAAGGACTCATATCAGACTAACATAATTGCTATTGGCATAGGTTGGAACCAGATACGAATATTTATAGAGCAAGGTACCGAGACTACAGAGCCGTATGAGTTGAATAATGCAGGTAAACTCAAGGCCAAGTTCATGCGGGTGTTACCCCTTACAAGGTTTATTTCCTTTACATACTTACAAATGCTATCTGCCTACAGATAGCATTTGTAAGTACTACTTATCTAATAGGCTGGTCTCAAACCACTAGATTCATGTTCGTAAGTCAAGTTTTCTTTTTTGAGAAAATGTTTTTTTTTATTACGTTTTATTATAGGTAATGACTAGGAGTGTCATGGACTCCAGTACAGAAAAACAATACCTACAATTAAGAACATACGTTTTTCATTTCTATGATTGAACATAAAAGACAATAAAAACGCAATATTAAAGTATTTTAATATATGTGTGAGTGGAGTGAGCCAAACTTTGAGAATCTATAAATCTATATCTCAAAGTGAGAATTGAAACGGCTTAACTAAAAAAGATAAATATGAAAAGTAGTTTATTATGTACCTACAAGGAATGGTCTACAAATGAAATTTTTCCATTTATAAAGAATTGCCTGTTTTGTCCTGAAAAGTAACACCGAAAAATAACGAAGCCTGTGGCATAAAACACTAAAACTTCAATACAAAAATCTTTATAGCCGTTTGCAGGATAAGGGCGATTATAACATTTTAAAAGTTGACCCATACAAACTGGCCTCTTCTTCTAGAGGCACGCAATATGTCTGGCAACACAGTTTCCATTGGTCTGAATTTATACAATAATAATAATAGTCAGCTGATAAAGTCTTCTTCTTCCATGATTATAAAGAAAAAAAACAATTATCCAATAACATTTCTTTCTGAAAAACATTAATTTCTGATGGAGCCACTTCAATTCTAAAGGTGCGTTCGACGCAGAGACATTCCGACTGTTTGAGGCCAAAATTGTGTGAAAATAATTTGTATTGAAAGTGTTATCAAGACAAGTATGAATATACTTGCCCTGAGTTTATTTGTAGATGATGTAATGGTAAATTGAAATGATAAATGATCGGGTAACGCTACTCTCAAGTCCGTTACCTCTCACAAGACTTTATCCCTTTACGCAAGTGCTTTGTGTAAATGTTTGTAATTGTGTACAAATAGTTTGCTTTCAACGTGTTATTTATTATCACAAGAAATACTTGTCAACAAACTTGTGTTTGACTTACTTGTGAAATGATAAATTGAAACTTCACATTTTGCATTAGTTTAGTACCTACCTATTAGTACATATAATGCAATAGATTTTAATTATATAAATATACTAGACTTTTAAGATGAGTTAAGATAATGATTTATTGCATAATTATTTATATTTTTAACCCCCGACCAAAAAAATGTGTCTGTCTGTGTGTGTGTGTCTGTCTGTGCACTGTAGAGCTCAACCGGATAAGCCGATTTCAATGCGGTTTTTTTAAGGTTAAGGCCAGGTAATTCTGTCAAAGTAGGCATTTAATGCTGTCTTGTACTCGCGACCGTTCTGACGCGCGGAATCGGTGCCACAGTGCAGAAATAACATTAAAATATTGGACTATGTAATTTAAACTCATTTTTGTTTAAGATTTGTTTATACTAGTGATAAAGTTTTGTTGCTATATAAATGAAGAAATATAAAATTTATCTATACTCGTAGGTACGAGTATACATAACTGAACCTTTTCTTTTTTGGTCACACTATAAGTTGAGACCGGCTTTTCCAATTTCATGCATCTTTTTAAAATGTTTCCTAATACGAGGGTCAAACTGAAAGTTCTTAGAAAATCAAAAACTGATTACATTAGCCAGTTATTAGTTTTATTATATCTTTTCAAAATATTGTCCATTCACGTCAATACACCGCTGCATGCGATGGAACCACTGGGAAAAGCACTTTGCCCACTCGTCCTTAGGGGTCTCTTCAATGGCATCGCGATACGCAGCCACCGCTTCTTCAGCATTCATAAACCGCTTTCCTTTAAGTTTTTCTTTAATTTTGAAAATAAATAAAATCACAAGGCGCGAGGTCGGGGCTATACGGCGGGTGACCCAGTAATTCAACGTTTGATGTCGCCAAATAGTCGATCGTTCGCTTGGCGGTGTGCGATGAGGCGTTGTCGTGGTGAAGGAGGATCCTACTGCGAGGTCGTTTCTCTCGAACTTTTTCCAAGGCAAGTGGCAAACAATTGGTAGTGTACCATTCTGCAGAAACTGTTTTTTGATCCTCTAACACAATTGTTGCGAAATGACCTATCCTTCCAAAGAACGAGGCCACCATTTTTTCCCCGCACTTCGATCTCTCTTCACTTTAGTTGGCAACTCCTCGAAAGGAAACACCCACTGAGCAGATTGTCTTTTGGTTTCAGGATCATAACAGTAAATCCAGCTTTCGTCACCTGTTAGTAGGTATGTCGAACACAGCATTTGAGTCACCTCCGTTAAATCTTTCAATCATTTTACGGCACCAATCCACACGATGGAGTTTTTGAGCCTCAGTCAAATTATGAGGTATCCACCGGGCGCAAAGCTTCCTGACCGCTAAATGTTCGTGTAGGATTTTGTGCACTTGACTCATACCGATGCCTAAGCTTGTCCGAATCTGCTGATAGGTCACTCTTTTGTCAGTCTCTATCATACGCCGCACAACACAGATGTTATCTTCAGTCGTCGCCGTAGAAGGCCGTCCCTCACGTAAATCATCAGTGAGATTAGTGCGACCACGTTTAAACTCATTAAACCATATGTAAACAGTCGCACGAGATGGGGCTTCATCGTGAAAGGCCAATAATAGTCTATCATAACTTTCTTGTTTCTTGACTTAAATGACATCGAAAGTCATAAAAAATCATTGCACGAAAATTTTCTCGTGTTAAATTCATGTTGACGTGACACAGACAATTTTCAATTTGCCGCCAAATCGTAAAATAAATGACAAATGAATGAAGTATATACTCAGTAATATTGGCAAAGAGTTCTATTTTCAAATTATAGAATTATTTTTTTAATATATTGTTTATAAGTGGCCAGTTTTAAGAATTTTCAGTTTGACCCTCGTATCTCAAGTTTGTCAAAAATTAAATAAAATGTGCTGAAACGTAGTGAAAGGCCAGTAAAATAGACAGTTTTTGTTCATTTTTGCACTAAATTTCTAATCAAATTTTTTTGTATGAGGTAAAGATCACTTACTGAACATAAAATTACAAAATGCTCACAGATCCAGGTAGAGCTTCAAACGCCAATTGAAAAATTTGAAAAAGATATTTTGAAAACTATATTATGACAACAATTGTAGAATATTTTTTTTTGCATCTTTTGTTGCTAGTATACTTTTTTGTAAAACTTACCGTTTACTATGTATAGCTCATTTCATGATACGGTTGCAATGATGTCGATGATAGTGGATGAAAATGATGCGGTCTACGATGGAACTTGCTTCTCTAATAGAAACATGGTGTACCTCTTAACCCCAAGGTTCGAACCATCGACAAAACCCCACTCTGGCAATGCGTTTCACAGCTTAGTTGTTCTTATTACAAAAATGGAGACCAAACTCTTCGTTCAACTCTTCAATCATGATGATGAATGGTGCTGTTTTTTCGAGCAACGAACAATATGATAGAATAACTTTAATTTAAAAACCCGGACTACAAAAATAGCTACACTTAAAAAATATTACCTACTATCTAAGGACACTTTGGCGAATGAGACTAGTCTTACAATATCTTAGTTACCAAAATCCATCCAGCCGTTTGGAAGATACGTGGAAATAAAAGTTTTACAAACATAAAAGATACGCGCGAAAAACATGACCCTTCTTCCTATTCGGGTAAAAAGGAAATGTTTATGCTACTGGGAACAGAATTCACATCTTATTTTTGGCTTCGTAGCCAAATTTCAAAATATGGGACCCTATATACGTTATGTCTGTCCATCCGTATGTCACAGCCACTTTTCTCCGAAACTATAAGAGCTATACTATTAAAACTTGGTAAGTATATGTATTTTATGAACCATATTAACATTTACATACAAAAAAAAAAAAAACAATAAATTTTGGTGGTGTCACAAACTTGGAACTGCAACTCAAAAAAAAAAAACTATCAAAACCATACGTGTATCTATGGATAGGTGTTCAAAAATTGTATTGAAGTTTCTAACATTTTTTTTCTAAACTGAATAGTTTGTGCGAGACCCTCTTCCAAAGTGATAAAATGTATATATGAGGACTTTTCTTCCAAGTACTAAGTACCTTACTACCAAAGAATTTACCTAACGGGCATATAAATGCAAGTTTCATCATTCCAATTAGGGGATTTACGCAGGGGATTTCTTCCTTTTCATTATTTCCTTATCCGTCAAATCCTCTGATTTACGAATATTTTACCGATACTTATCTATTTTCCATTGCATCCGGATTGAATTTTTTACTGATGTGTTATCGACGTCAGTTTTGAGACTCCCTTATTGGTCTACAACATAAAGTAAACAGCGTACTAATTAGTATCAGCGTCTATTTGCAATTCCAATGAAAACGGTATCACAAATCAAGATCATAGCGTGCTTCACCTACTGATACCTACTGAGATTGTTATACTGTGGCACTATGATCGTAATATTTAAAATTTATTGGTTGTCAAAATTGCAAAACCAAGCACAGGCCCGTCGTCCGTGAGCGCCGAAACGCGACTGATCAGGCCTGTCGAACGGCGCGCTATATATATGGTAGATATTAAAACATAGTGAATAACTGATACTTTTTATCAAGTCAAACTCTGCGAATGCATCTATAACTTTTTAGTGGCTTTCGTTGAGTACAAAAATTTGGTAAAAAAACTCATTAGTTTAGTCATAAACTTGAAAAAACTTTTTGAAAAGGGGTAACTTTGGGATTTTTTTCTATCAAGTAAAATTCATTAAATCGTGTTATTGACTGCGAATTGCACTAGATTAGATCCTTAACTAATACATATATTTTTTTCAGAGTTTAATACACTATTTTAAAGGTCTTAAAGTTGTTTTAAAAATTCAAAATTACGGCCCACACGCCCTTAATATCCGTGCGGATGTTCTTAGCTATGTTTGATTAGTCTCAATTCAAGATGGCCACCTCCACAGAATGGCGGACAAAATATTTCTTCACAACCTACCTCAATATGGGTATCAAATGAAAGGGTTTGACTAGTAGAGTACTACACACTATAACAAATTTCAAATCCAAGAATTGCGTATTATATTATTTTTTTTCACAACTACCTCAATATGGGTATCAAACAAAAAGGCTTGACTTAGAATACTTTGCACTATGACAAATTTCAAATCCAAGATGGCCGCTACCACAAAATGGCGAAATACATTGATTTTTTCACAACTCCCTTAATATGGGTTTCAAATGAAAGGGCTTGACTAGTAGAATGTTGTACAGATAACAAATCCGAGGTAGTCGGGGGTTAATCATTTTTTTTTATTTTGTTATAAATATACTAGCTGTTGCCTGCGCTCATTGTTACGACACCTGTCGAAATTTGGGCGTACCAACTCAGAAACGTTCTTTGGCTCATGTACAACGACTTTGCTAAAGATTATCACATGATCAACACATGACCTCGAAAAACTCTACACTCACGTACACGTCGGTTTCCTCACGATGTTTTCCTTCGCCGTTTTAAGAGAGCGACGTTATAACCAAGCTGAATTTCTGGCTGCGCTCGTGAATTACTTAGTTGGTAATAAGTCTACTCGGGGAACTGGAGGTCACGATATGTCGAGAGCTAGCACCAAATTTTGGGTAAATAACTCACCTACTCCTATTATAATACCCCAACGCGGAAATGCATACTTAGCTGGTGGGTAGCGGGGCAAAAGGAATCCCTCAATTTAGATAACCTGGCAGGTAGAAAGTCACACCAAAATGATCAATGTAGTGGTAGGACTCCTAGCAGAGTCCGCCTGGGGAAGTACCACACCTTTGCCAGTTATTCTACCGCCAAACAGTAATGTGAAAACATTACTGTGTCCCGGTTTGAAGGGCAATGTTTCCAGAGAAATTACAGGGCTTAGAGATATAACATCTTAGATATCTGGGTAACGAGCGCAGTGCAGTGCTAGGTAATGATTTGTATTCTTCATGTTCCTGCGTGTCACTGTGCTGTTATGTGGCAGGCATGTTACTTACCATCAGGCACATGTCCTGCTCGTCTCGTCACTTCTTATTTAATAAAAAAAACTATCTTTTTTGAGATAGGAGATAATAGGATAGGATAAATAGGATGCTAAAAGAGCAATGGGAAAAGTTTTCCCCTTTGCCTCTAATACCTACGAAAAATATAGTGACAGCTCGGAATAATATTTTTAAGGGTTTGAGCCATTAACGAAATACCAGCTGTACGCAAATGTCGGGTAAATGTTAACAAGGTAATACAAATAAAGTACAGTGACTTCCTCCAGTACGTCAATTGACTTTGTGAAAATACGCAATAAGAGATTAAGATGATAAGTCATTTCAAATGCATAGGTTCAAGTATGTACGAATTAGAAAAGCCGAGATGATAGAGAACGGCGGACTTATCGCTAAAAGCGATCTTTTCCTGGCAACCTTAGGATATAATGTTTTTTTAGAAAGTAATAAAAAGCTTAGATTGATCTAAGTCTAAAGACTCAAACTTACTAGACACTTAAGAATGTATAGTGGTTACCTATATAAACCGTTTGGTGTTAAAACATCCGTCCTGTGGGCGGACGGGAGCTTCTCATTTTCAAAAACCTTTCCGAGTGCTTGGCTGACGTGACGCGTGACAAAATATTTATTAGTATTACCATAACGACTTAGGTATAGTGGATTTTGATCATGTTTACCTCTCCTGTTTATGTTAGCCTCTCACGGTCAGCTGAAGACCATACAGCCATACACCCATATCACCAAAAATGAAATCGCGTAAAAAGAACAGCTGCGCATTTCCATTCGGAAATACCTAAATATCGAGCGTGTCAGCAGTTTCATAACGCGTTAAGTCAGCGTGAAAAGGTCACCCCTAGGGGAGGCACCCACCCCAGGCTGCCTTACGTAACTAGTGGCGGAGCGACCTAGATCCGGATGAATAAGCCAACCCTGAGGGTAGAAACTCAGCGTTTTGAGAGCTGTCTCGCGGCGGAAATGAAATTCTTTCAACGCTTCTGCGTCCAAATGTAGAGTATTTTTTTCGGCTTTTGCTGTTGCATCTCATGTGTATTTTATTTCAAAGTAAATCTTATCTACTATCACAATTATCATATCTGTCAGCTAAAGCTTAAAAAAACCCTTTTCCCTAGAATTTATCTATATACATTCCCTTCAAAACGATATTCAGTAATGTTTGCATATTGCTGATGGTATAAGAACTTTACTGACAAAGGTGTGGTAAGTACCACACCATTGATGGACATCTTGCCACACAACACGATCTAACCTCAGACTAAGCAAAGCTTGTAATATGATAGCTGGATGGCAGATGTCATACGTTTATAACTGTAAATACTGTACTTATGATACAAAGAGACACTAGACACACAACAAACATTCCTATCCATCACTACATCACAGTCATGGGTGAGAATCGTACCCATGACCCTCGGCTTCGCAAAGTTACTGCCACGAGACCAGTCAAATGTGGCAGGTATGTTGTTTACCACCACCACATGTCTTGCTTGTCTCGTCACTATTTATTTTTTAAAAACGCAACTTTGTTTCAAAGCATTTACTTACTGAGACAATTACGTCATCAAGTATTTAGATAGACAGAGGTGTCAAACAAGGCTAATCTCTCTCTCCAAAGCTCTTTAATGCCATCACAGAACAGTTTTTCAAAAATTGTCTTCTGGCTAGGATGAAAAGGGCATTGTCATCGGAGGAAAAAAGGTTAACCAATCTGCGTTTCACTGTCGACATTGAGTGTTCTCTTCTACAGCCTCTAAGCAACTTTAACAAATTCTTCAAGACCTGATCCAAAAAAATCCACAAGTTGGGAGTTCACGTGAACATATCAAATACTAAGACCAGGACCAACCATACCCAGCAAAAAATCTGCATAGAGGATGCGACTGGATTTGTCCAAGATTGACCTTGGGCAAATAGTTTCTTTTCAGGTGAGAAAAGTAACTAAAGTCCCTCGACGCACCATAAATGCCTGGAGCCTGGAGCTAATGACAGGTAAGCAGATAACTTACCCTGAAACGTAAACTCTTGGAAATGTGTATTCTCCCCATTCTCACTTACGCCACCCAAAGAAAGACCAATTCAATAGTTTTTAATTTAATCAATATCAATAAAATACAACGTGTATTTCATGTTGACTGCCCTCGTGGCTTAGTGGGTAACTCTGCCTACGAAGCCGAGGGTAGTGGGTTCGATTCCCACCCAGTGCCAAATATTTGTGTGATGAACTCGAATGTTTGCACTGTGTCTGGGTGTTCCTATTTATAATAAGTATGTATTTAAAACGATATATATATATTATATCAGCTATTTGGCCGCCATAGTACACGCTTTGCTTAGTTTGGGGTCAGATGGTGTTGTGTGTGCATTGTCCACCAATATTTATTTATGTTAACAACTGCATTTTAACCAAATAAATGGCTTCGAACCATTCCCGTGGCAATGGTGTCCTAAAAGCGCTGGCTCCGCAAAACCAAGCCCAAGAAAGACTCTTTGGTTTTAAAAAAACATAGCCCTAAGTTCGGTGGGCAGTAGTAGCAAGTATCTATTTCTACCGAATTGACAAAATAAATCAAATGCCAATCAATCACAGAGGCGTCCACGCTTTCAGTTCATTAACGAGCGTAACGAATCTCCGCCAGCCCATTATTCTAACCTGACGGACACCGGACGGACAGACAGACACGTCTCTCGTATATTATTTATTATTAAAAGAAACACCATTCGTATTTATAGTGTTCCATCTTCAGCTTCGGCAGAGTTCCGGCAGATCTATTTACAAAGTTTTCAGCTTTATTTTGTGACCGAGTGTTATGTCGAAACTCGAAACCGAAGCTAGCATGTTTTGTTCTGAAAATGTTCCTTTTATGCGGAAATATAACAATCACACTATCAGCGCCACACAGGTTCACCCACTTAGTTCCCGTTGTTTTCCCGAGATGAAAAGTAGCCTATGAGTTATTATAAACTATAATTTAACGATGTTCCAAATTTATAACATTAGTAGGATTCGTTTATTATAAACAGTTTTAGGTTGTTCTTTTTTCTTTGTGTTTTCCTTTCATGTTGTGTAGTACCTCATTGTTTGTTCTTTTTCCTAAAGTATTCACATCTCCACTCAATCCTTTTTTTTTTTTGGTGTTTCATCCGGGCGCCTGTTTGCTGGAGCTACGGGAACGTTTTCGCACTCTACCGCGGCCCCGGCGGCGCTAGTCGCCCAGGACCCGTTCCCGTTTATGGGTAAAAGTTCCCTTTCTTTTGTTTGGCGGGCAGAAACACTGCACGCGGCACCACAAGGGTTATACTTGTGCAGTGGTGGATTCCCCTAGGTCCGCCACCCAATATCACACCACCCAAAATTGTGCAATAACTTTTCATGGGGCTTGAAGGAGGGCATGAAAGATCCTCCTACGGCGCCCAGGACGTTATTGGCGCATAGGAAAGACAGATGTAATTTCCCGTTCGCGCTCGGCTGTTTCCTTTTTGAACATTACCTGTTCGCAAAAGGAAATGAGAGAGATCGTTTCCCACAGCTACCATGAGGGCCTGACGCTCGCTCGTCCATGCTGGGCATTCCCCCAACGTGTGCTGCTCTGTGTCCTCCCCGCAGCTGCAGTGGTGACACATGGTCGTCAGTTCTCTTCCGGCTATAAGGCACAAGTACTTTCCGAAGCACCCATGCCCGGTAAGCACCTGTACAAGCCGACAGATAAGCGAGCCATGTGCCCTGTTCAACCAGTCTTCGAGGACGGGTTGAACAGCATCGACGGCCCGACTTCCAGCTCCAGAACTCAACTCAACCCAGCCTAACCTTATGTACGCGAATTTCCTTGAAACTGGTTGCTGGAAGAATTTGCTCTCACCAATAATGCCATTGATGCCATTAAATTTTTGGTGTAATTGATAAAAATAAATAAGTAACAAGTTGACCTGATAAAACTTGACTCCTTTGCTAATTGATCCTGATTTCAATATATCTGGCGTGGGCACGTCCACACAATTAGCCTGGGACGGTCAGAACTCTTCATCAGTCTCTGAGCCATTATGTACCTGTTTTTTTGTAATTACTCGTTTTTATGTATGTAGAGCCTCTGTAAAAAGTTGCCGCTTTTTGTTACGGAATGTCACATCAGAAAATAAAACACTAAAAATAAAAATGGCGGTTATTCCAAAATGAGGTGTTGCGAATCCTGATTTGCGGGTAGTGGTTTATCGATGATGAAATATACTGTTCTATTTAAGTCTTTCAAGTATCACTAGTTTTTTTCCAACATACTATAATATTTCATATCACGTGTAGATCTGTAGATACAAATAGAACTCCGAAATTATCGTTTCACGGTTGAGGTTCCAAAGACTCTTGACTTTTGTGATAAGGCTCTAGGCTATCGAATGCGTTGCCTGGGTGGGTTTTTCTCAAAGGTTACAATCTTTATATCATGCAATGAATGCATGCAATCTTTATATGTAATACAAAGAACTGCAGCAATAACAAAATAAAGCAAATTATAACTTGTTGGTTAAAATGCTTTGACTATCAGGGTATTGAGGATTTATTAGATAACTTGTACACTGGACGACAAAAAGCGGGACAAAAGTGAAAAACATTCACTTCTGTTAATTTTTTTAGCATTTAAAATTTAATGTTATTTTTTAACATACTCCAAATTTCAGTAAACCAACTTAGTGGATTTGAATATGCATTTGTATAATATGAAATTATTGTGATGTGATATATATTTGTTGAGTTCTAAATTCTAAAGTTTAATGTATTTTATTCTACTGTACATATATATTTTTTAATTTTAGTAGATTTAATAAAAAAATATTTTTATATTTCGCATTTATTTTGTACTACACTTTGGAGAAGCCATTGGCACCCGATGCACGGTCTATGACTAGTTCGGGAGCTGATGGATCATATATATTATTTAAAACAAATTGTATGGTGTCGAAATAAATTTTATTTTATTTTCATTTTATTTTATTTATCTTCGATTGTTCGATTCAAAAGTGAATCGGTTTCTTCTAAGTTACCAATCTAGGTAATAGGTAGTTAAAAAATCTACTAAGTAAAGAAAACCATCACTCCACTTCTAAAAGAGAGTTATTCTTAGTTATTTATATTCTCCCGTTAACGGAACGCAAGCAATCCATATTTTACGAGATGATAGAAATAGCCCGTAAAACGGTAAACGCATGTTTGGGTAATCGATATTTTACGTTCCTCGCCTGAGCTACGCGCGGCCGACGCGCTGCGGCCGACGGCCCATCGGAATTTACTGCTGAACGTAGGTATGTGATGTGAACGTGTATTTTAAAACAAATAAATTATACTATATCTGTATAAATTCAAAAATGATGTCAAAAATATTGTGTTCACAAATTATGAAAACTCAAATCAAATTTAATAACTTGAATTTGGAGATATGTATATATTAATTTCATTTCATTTTCATACATATTAATTTAACTTAATTTTATTTAGTCTCTTTCCTTATGTCATTTAATTACTCATGTTGTGTATTCATAGTTAGGTGCATAGTTTAGGTCAAAACTGTAAATTGTTTTATATTATTTAAGTTTATTGTTAACTGTGTACTGTTTTGTATACCTAAATAAATAAATAAACGACACGTTACTATTCTGACGAAAGTGGAATCTGACGGATGTGTTCTAAAACGTTAATATATGTACCTATGTTAATGTTTGCCCTAGGACTTAAAACAAAAGTAGCCCACTAAATGTTCCCTGAAACCTGGGTCGACTCGGTTACAGTGGAGGCGACATGATTAAAAAAACATTTTGCCTAATGGTTAGCAGCACGCCTGCCCATAACAGCGTAGTGCCACGCACCTTTTCAATAGGAATAACGAAAATTATTGTCTTACACTGCACTGCGCTCGTCACCTAGAGATATAGGAATGTGTAGTTCCATTTAGTTAGAAGCGCTGTAATTCTACATTTGGCGCATTGTTATTTATTTATTTATCTATCAACAACAAATTACTTGCACACTTACAGTCATGCCAAGTATATAATATTTATATAATTATATAATGAGGATTAAGTTACGGCTGGTCCAATCGGCGGAACGACGACTGCCGATCCGGAGCCCTCGACTTCAGATCCCACAAGCACCATTGTCTTTTCGGAATCATGTGCGTAATGCCGCTAACTTAAAAGCTTAAACGGTGAAGGACAACATCGGGAGGAAACCGACATGTACCTAGAATCTTTAGAGGTCATGTGTCATCCACCAAGCCGCACTGGGCCAGCGTGGTGGATTATGGCCTTGACTCTCTCCTTGGGAGAAAAGGTCCCGAGTCCCAGCAGTGGGATCGTGATGCTTATGCTAGTAAGGATCTGCAACTTTAAGATAGGCCTAATCCGTTAGTTCAGTAGATGCCATCCGAGGCCAAATGTCCCTTTTAGCATATAGTGTACCACCTTACTACTCCGAAACCGAGAACCCCAAATCGCTCATAAGGAAAAAGGCACTAAGATAGTAGATATTCATGTCCCCTGTGACCCCCCCCCCCCCTCGGACCGCGCATGACTTGAAAAGTCTAGGGTAATGATTCTAAACGCAAAACGAACGGCCCAAATTCGGAATGACAAACCTTGTATCTAAACAGATAAGACAAAGGTTAAAAGATGAGTGTCGGACCAATCCGACTGGATAGTAGTAGTAGTTCTCATGAAACTAAGAAGGTGGTCAGGTATTCAAAACCCCGGAATTCGCATTAAAAAAAGTGGAAGCGACTCTTTTACTGCGTTTTACTAAAAGCTTATGGGTGGAATGTAAACAAATAATGATTCTTACATAGCGTAGTGGATCGCGATGCCGATATACCAGAGGGTGAAGACGATGATCCCTGTGGTTTCTGCCATGCCTCGGCTGCAGGTCTGGAACAATCAGCGGAGATACATCAAGGATAACTGTAAAAAAACTCGACCGTCAAGGCTATGGAATGCGTTGCTAAGTACAATGCGGTTTTGCTTTCTGGATGGTTACGATCTTGGTGTCTTCAAATCGAGAGTGAATCGATAGGTAGGTAAGCATGCCCTATCGTAGACCGCATAGTCGCTTAACATCAGACGAGATCAAGTATAAACCTATAATAGGAGAAAAAATGCCATAGGACACTTAAAAACATACGATTAAACAAGTCAATTACTAAAATGCAAGCCTACTTCTCTTATCTTGGCCTAGGTACCATTGCCCAGTTCTACAGCTTGCTGATACACACCGTGTGTATCGACACACGGTGTCAGCAAGCTGTAGAACAAATGTTCTACAGCTTGCTGATACACACCGTGTGTATCGACACACGGTGTCAGCAAGCTGTAGAACTGGGCAATGGTACCTAGGCCAAGATAAGAGAAGTAGGCTTGCATTTTAGTAATGCATTTAACTTGGCACCACTAAAACCGCCACAGATTTATCCGACAAACCTTGCAGTCCTAGAGTCGCGGAGTCGCTGTCGCACTCGACCAACGACCCCCTTGACACCACCGGCGCCCTTGCGGACCCGTCTTGCGGGGGGACGGACCCCCGCGTTTGGCTAACTAAACTAAACTAGGCGCCGGAAACCAGCGGTGCGCCATCGCCTCGGGAAGGCCTAAACAGGGTGCCCTGCCGGGCGGAGTTGATCAAGCCCTGAACAAAGGTAGCTCCTCTGACTTACCTGGCGGGTGCAGTGTGTATTTTAGCATTAATCTCGCATTTCACTTTTTTTCTATTCGATTTTTATTATCTTAAACTGTACAACATAATAAAGAACTTCCAGTGGAGGAAGGAACTAACTTGAAAATTTGGATAACATTGCTGATTTGTTTACATATTGGCGAGTCATTTTGAAGTACCATTTACAGACAGTTTGATGATGTCATTTTGTGATTCTAAGTGAAAAGGTTACGCTATGCAGGTCGAATTACAATATAAATATTATTTATACAGACAATCAAACAAAATACCTAAGAGTAACTTGTCTCATAATAATTTACATGCACGTACCTAATACTGGAAGCAACAATCGTCGTAAAAACACCCAAGGAAATTAACATTGGTAGTGGCAGAAGAAAAAACCTGACCATAGATTCCCACAGGACCCAAATTAGAAATTGCTATCACATTGCTGTACCTACGTGCTTTGAGATCCACACGATTGAGGCCTAGTAGGATTAGGATAGTAGGTACGAATATAAGCTTCGGTTAAGTTACTTATTCAGCAAGTAGGTATAGAAAAAGTACGGTCCCTTAATGATGCTGTTACCTATATTATTTATCAAACCATAAATTGGCTTTACAGACACAAGTAATCCCCCGTAGATGGTTTGCGAAATAATCAGAAAATTTACTCACCTTGTTTATTTATGTTTGCAGTTTTCGGATCTTGTCAATAAATCGGGTAAAATCTAATTGGTCAAGAAATATATTTATTTTTATGACGTGGGCTAGTGCGGTGGTCCGGAACACAACTCGATTGTAACCTAAATAGTACTTAATACAATCATCTTCAAATACCTAGCGATAGAAAATGCACCTTAAAACCCCGAATTTAGAGTAAAAAAAATAGGCGCTTAAAAGCGGGATCCTCCCATCTATTTGGAACTAAGTCCTATAGTGAATAGGTAGATAGACACTTTGTATGTAGGTATTAGTGCATACTTGTAGATAGTATCTACCTCTATACTACATGTTAGACTTGGCTGGTACAAACATCAAAGTAATAAAGTACCTACGGAATTGTCATCACCAGCTTTAAAATGTTCTAAAACGGTAAAGTTTAGCTTACCTATGTAACTGTATGCTGTGTACGTATATGGTGCATACAATATTTTATATGAACTGAATAAAAATATCATGAGGAAATCAACATGTTTCAAGAAAGACGTCTATCGAGGACGTGTGTCGGCGACTAATACTTGGCTAGCGTGATATGTATGCCTGGGCTCTATCTTTTGGATAAAAAAAATTGGCAGTCATAGGAACTACCGATAGAAACTTAAAACTCATAATTTGATTGCCCACTTTGGAAACTACGCGGGTGAAACCGGAGGGCGTGGACAGGAGCATGGCCATCTAAAAATGTTGACGCGTTTCTAGATGGCCAATGGAAAATGCTGACGGATTTCTATCTAGATCGCCAATGGCTATGGCCCAGAGTTTATCCGAAGGCTTCTTAAACTTCTTATCATTCCCGAGCGTGACGCTACAATTCAATTCAGAGCCCACGAAAAATCCGTTTGTGGCGGGCCAAAAAAAGTTTCCACTTCAAAAAGCCCCGAGACCACGCAGTGGGAACATAAAGTAGGCTAGGGACCACACACCGAGCATGAGTCCAGCTGCTAGGACTTAGGGCCATTTTTAATTGACAAATTTTCTCCTAAATATTGATTGTAGGGTAATCTTTTTACATCCAACTAGTAAACCTTTTTATAAAAACATGAATAATCCTTCTTTCAGTCGAGTAAAAAAGAAAAACTAGTTACTACTGGCACAATAAAAGCCTTAAAATTTTGCAGGAAACGCTTTGTTCAAAAAATTTGCCAAAACATCTACTCTATGAGCATTTTTAAGTTAAATTATTTTGTTATAATTGCTAGAAGCATTTTAAAGTTTTTGATGTGATTGTTAGTACTTGTACATTGACAAATAGACATAAATAAATACACAAATATTTTTGATTTATATTTTATTGTAACTTTTATATAAAAGACAAGTAGGTAACAAATAAGATAACTATTATATACCATAAATACGAGTATACAACAACATTATTACACAATTATAAACAAATAGGAATGTAATAATTCTCTTATATTCTAAATAGCTGTTTTACAAATCTTATAAAACTTTATGATAAAATATTTTTACTTATCTTTATGGCATCGTAAAAACCGTTAGATCACAATCTAACAACGCTAGATTAGAAACTTACCTAAAAGGCTTATTACACTTGGCTAAATTTAGTCGACTGAATATAGTCACTGCTGAATTGTGTAATCAGTAACATGCTTCTAAATTTAATCGACTAAATTTAGCAAAGTGTAATAAGCCGTTAACCTACCGTAGGATTATAATCTCACGCGTTAGATTATTATAATCTGATGGTGTTTACAGTGACAGAAACAACAATATGAGCTGGTTTCAGACGAACAAAAAAGTTACAAACTATATTCTAGATGACGGAATTTTTGAGTTTTTTGTAAAATACATAGAATCGAAGCATAAAAGCATTTGTTCCACGACTTTAATATCTTTGTGTGACGATGCGTATAAGTAAATACCAAAACAAAAATGTTAGCGTTATTTTTAAGAATCTCATTTGTAACTTACAACATATTACATTTGCGACCAACTTGTCTGTAGAACGTAGCGACGGCGCCACGATCGAAAAGTGGTACCACCTACAAAATTAGACAACTTCTGAGATCCCTTATACTTATAACTCAGTAGTTCCGCTTCTGGCCGTTCTACAGATACGTTGGCACTGTACTTGTATATTTTCTGCTTTTTTTGGCTCGTCTGAAAACGGGTCAATACATTTGAGCAAACTTTATGTTTTCCAAGTGTGTTACATTCTAATCTGATTTAGGATGATAACTAAGACATACGTATTCACGTACTACGCAGTTGTATAGTGGCAACTTTTTTTATTTGCCTATTTATTAACCGAAGTATGAGTTATAGCGTCTTCGTAAACGCGTGCTACGAAATGTGTGGAGAGTTAGAACTGCTTTTTTACCCTTTGGGTTCCGTACCCAAAGGGTAAAAACAGGACCCTTCCTAAAAGGAAGGGACTTCGCTGTCCGTCTGTCTGTCATCAGGCTGAATCTCAAGAAAGGCGAAAGCTAGACAGTTGAAATTTTCACAGATGATGCATTTCTATTGCCGCTATAACAATAAAAACTAAAGTAAATATTTAAGTTGTGCTCCCATACAACAAACTTGATTTTTTGACTGTTTGCTTTGCTTCTAATTTTGCTCTTTCTTGATACTAATAACGGTGACAGGTAGACGCTTTAACTATTCACAGAATATTTAGTTTTATGTTCTCTTTAAATATAATTAATTAAAATAGAATAAATAATTAAGGTTAAGGGTACATATAATATTGTATGGGGGCCCATACTATAAAAGAGTGTTTCGCCGTTTATTTGCTAATGGTACGGAACCCTTCGTGCGCGAGGGACACCCACTCGCATTTGGCCGGTTTTTGTTTTTTCTTTGCATTTTAGCGCGTTAGAGAAAAATTAAAAGAGGACATTTTTTTATGCGCGCTTAATAACTGTTTACTAAGCGTAACCTCTTCTGTTGAGTGAATAGAAGAGCGGTGTCCATCTCCCACCATATGAAATGTTGTCTTTAGAAGAAGAAAAAAATCCCAACTACTTATTACATGTCGTATTAGATTCTTTTCATATTACATCACTACGACCTCTATTGGCGTATTTCAAGTTTAATTTCATATTTGAAATAAGCAAATAGAGGTTGTAGTGATGTTATATTAAAAGAATCTAATACGACATGTAATACGTACCTAGTTTGGATTTAAAAAATGCATAAATTTCATGACGCGTAAAATAAATGGAGATAATATTTCTAGCACCAAAACGAAAATGTAAGTTTTGGAATATATTTTTTCAAAGTAAGTCAATCCGTCCAGTTAACATTGTCAAGCGTCAGATGAGCGGCATTTCATAATATTGTTTGTGACCCAATAATTTGTTTTATGGTTTTGAAACTCGTGATTAGAAACCCATATTTAAAACATTACACTTTATTACACGGACTTAATCGCGAATCTTATTTTTAATTACCTCGACGTTTCATTAAAAAGATAAAAAGACATAGAAATAGAAAGACATCGCAATTTCAACAGGGAGGATGGTATTCGATTATCGGGTTTGTGGACTCCTCTCATAATTGAATTGTATGCATCGAGGAGTGAGTTTGGAGACGCCTGTTGATAGGTTTACTGTTGTAACTCTGCAATTTTTTAAGACCAAATGAGGGTGGTGGGTATATGTAGATCTCACTACCCAATAACACGACCCGCAATCCGAAATCTCTTAAGTTTTCTCGTGACCATGGCGGTTGAAACACTGCCGAAACGTTGATGTAATTCAATAAAAAATTGAATATAATTGAATATAATTAATAGCAACTAATTCCAGTGTAAAGGATTTAATTTTTTGTCGTATCTAAAAACGCGTTATTTTACGTGTTCCGTGGCTATGGTATTGCTCTCTCTCTGATGTTTAAGTGAAGAGATAGAGAGGGCAATAGTAATTTCGGTGGTGTTAGGTCAGCAGGTTTGAGCGAACCCGTGCGCGAGTTTGTCGACGTACTGCCTGCGGCACGGCATGTGGTCCGCCGGCCGGTTGTACGGCAGCCACACCGGCTCGCCGATGAAGAACCGCTTCGCTCTGATGTAGTTCTGTAAAATGGAACAATTACTAGTTGAAACAATCAAATTTCTCATATTTTTTTTCAAATAAATTCATTTATTTGAACCATTAATTCAAAAGGAAAAAACCTTTTTATATAGTCACAGCGAATTTTTATAGGGTGAGGGGAGAATTCCTATAAAAATAGAAAAACAATTGACATTAGTCAGTACTATTATATTAAAACATATACTCGTATAATGTCTGACAGTTTTCTGTACGATAATTATTATAATACATTGAAGTAGTTATTTTATACTTTGAAAACGTATACAAATTGTATGCTCTTTCTTTTATTTTTTATTAATTGACTAGATGTCCGCCCCGGCTTCGCCCGTGGATCATATATACCACTCATCGAGATCCCGCACACATCCAATGAAAAAATTTTAGAAATCGGTTTAGTCATTCCTGAGAATGTCGCTTTCAAACAAAACACCTTTTCAGCTACCTGCCACACCACCTGTCGGAAATTGGTCGTACCAACTCAGAGATTAGCAAAGGTTTTATATCCAAGAGGTATGTAATCTGTGATATTCAATGACGCAATCTTAGACACATGCTGTCATGTGTCATGTCAAAGCAACAAAAACGTACGAAAACTCTTAAAAAGGAATATTTTTTCCCGATTTTGTCACATTCTTGATTCATGCTCCGCTTCTGTTAATAGTAGCGTTATTTTCTATAGCCTATAGTCTTCCTCGATAAATGGACTATCCAATAGAAAAAAAATCTTTCAATTCGGACCAGCATCGGACTTCCCGAGATCCTAGCGTTCAAACAAACAAACAAACAAACTCTTCAGCTTTATAATATTAGTATAGATGTGTAAATTGTACACATTTATCAATAAAGAACTTTGACTTTGGACATTTGGGAACGCCACTTACAGTTATTTACATTTAGATTTCAATAAATGTACCTTGGTATCGAGCGTGAACCGATGGTAGATCCCGCTGGGGATGATGATCATGTCTCCGGCCAGCACTTGAATGCGGATCCACTGGTCGCTGCCGTCTCGCACGTCGAAATACCCCGACCCGTCAAGGACCAACCTGGAAACATTGAAACACACAGGTTTGCTTATAAGGACGATACAACTAGAGATCAATCTATGTATACTAATAAATAAAATTGGAGTGTCTGAATGTAATATCAAAGTAACAGCTTTTTACTAAGTTTAAATGAAAGTATACATGGTGCATATTTCTAAATCACTATTTATAATTATTTTGTCTGTCTGTTTGTTTTGGCTAATCTCCGCAACGGCTTTAGCGGAACTTTCACTACCAGATAGCTGTTTATAGATAAGAGAGTGAATCAGTAAAGGCAACACCGGCGACCCGCCCTCTGGCGACCGGAAATGTAAGAGATTAGGTTAGATCCTGATGGCGTCATCTCATAAGAAAATGTAACTGCACATGTGCAAGAAATAAAAATATGTCCCATACACGTGGGTTTTACTAAATACACCCGTGACCCGTGAACCAAACGATGGCAGCCGAAACGAAGAACATAAACATGGTGTCAGGTATGGTACCGCTCCGCGGAATGTTGTTCGACAATAATAACCTCTCCGAAAATTTTCGCAATTTTCAACAAAGGCTGGAGATTTATCTTTCGGCAACGGGGTTAGATGAAGCTAAAGACAAAAGGAAGATTAACATTCTACTCAATTACATCGGCGAGGAAGGTATTAAGATCTACAATACTTTCAATGTAAAAGGCACAGAAACATTCTCAGAAATCGTTGAAAAGTTCAACAACTACTTTGCTCCAAAAAAAGAACTTGACCATATTAAGGAATGACTTCTTTACCATATCTCAAAATGGGACAAGACTGGAGGATTATTTTCAACGAGTCATCAATCTCGGCAATGGTTGTGAATTTAAAGACCTAAGGGAAAGCCTAACTGTGTCGAAAATAATTGCAGGTCTTGACTCTCGATACAATATGCATAAAACTAAATTAATGGCGGATGAGGACTCGAAACTCACCTTAGAATATGTTATGAAGTATCTATTAACTGCTGAAGCATCAACAAGATATCTGGAAAAGGATGAAGCTTCGGCTAACCTCAATGAAAATACTGTATTGAATACGAGTATTACTAAAAACAGCAAATCAATAAAAAACTGTCGTAACTGCGGTTTATCCCACAACATAAATCAATGCCCTGCATATGGGAAAACATGCTTCAAGTGCAATAAAACAATCATTTTGGAAAAGTTTGTCGAGCAACAAAAACCAAAGCCAATAAATGTAGTTGAAGAGCAAGAGAACGAAGGCGAAGACCTTTTCATAGGGTTTGTGGGCAATGAGAGATAGTTCAAGATTTTATTGTTAAGGACATGAAATTTCCGACTAAAATTGATACAGGAGCTGCTTGTAATGTCATAGGATCTGAGGTATGTAAGCGTCTAAAATTAAATAAATGTGAAATATTACCCTGTGATAAAAAGTAATACAGCTTGATGGCAAATGTGTGCCAGTAAGAGGAACATGTTGGCTAGAACTGTTACACCCTAACAAAAGGACATATAATGTAAAATTCATAATAGTAGAAGGAAATATACCTACACTGCTTGGATGTAAGACATGCTTGACCTATAACTTTGTTTCAGCTAACAGAGATCTTGTAAAGGTACATAGTATAACTTGTAAGCCTAGTAATACGAATAATTTAATTAAAGCTTTAAAAACTAATTACAGTGAGCTGTTCGACAGTGGTCTTGGTTGCATTCCCGGGACAGTGAATATACAGTTGAGCAGGGATGCTGTGCCCACTGCGCAGGCAGCTCGACGAATTCCATTTTCACAACTGCCTGAAATGCGTCTGGAGCTTAAGAGAATGGAGAGTCTAGGGTTATTGAGAAGGTAACAAAGCCTACGAAATGGGTTAATAATTTAGTTCTGGTTCGTAAACCCAATGGGAAACTGAGAATGTGCATTGATCCAAGAGCTTTGAATAAATTTGTCATACAGCCTAAATATCAATTACCTACTCTTGATGAAATTAAAAGTAAAATGAAAAGGGCCAAGTTTTTGCATTATTAGATGCATCAAATGGGTTTTGGATGTTAAATTTAAATGAGGAAAGCTCAGACCTATGCACATTCATAACACCATTTGGTAGATACCGCTTTAAAAGACTGCCTTTTGGAATAAGTTCGGCTCCAGAGGAATTCAGCAGAATAATAACTCAGATGTTTGAGAATGTAGAGGAGTCACCCATATATTGATGATATTTTTGTGTATGCTCAATCAATTGAACAATTAAATGACAGATTAAAGCAAGTTATGGAGATAGCTGTAAAAATGGCATTAAATTTAATGAGTCAAAATGCAAATTTTTGAAAAGAACTCATATTTCTAGGACATAAATTTACTGAAAGTGGTGTTTCTCCAGACCCTAGCAAAGTACAGGCAGTAGTGAATATGGAACCTCCAAAAAATAAAAAAGATCTAGAACGGTTCCTAGGTATGTGTAATTATCTTTCTCGCTTTATTCGAATTATTCAAAGTTAATCGAACCATTACGCATTCTAATGAAAAAGATGCTGTATTCACCTGGGATAGCAATCAAGAATATGCTGTAGAAGAACTAAAGAAAGCTTTGTGTAGTAGTCCATGCTTAGGTTTTTTAATACTAATCAGGATATTATTTTATCAGTAGATAGCTCATCAACTGCAATGGGAGCTGTAGTTTTACAAAATGGAAAACCAATTGCATTTGGATCACGATCTCTTAGTACAACTGAACAAAATTACTGTCAATTAGAAAAAGAAATGCTGGCTATTGTTTTGGTTGTTATAAAATGCATCAGTATACCTATGGGCGGAAAGTGTATGTAGAAACTGACCATAAACCTTTAGAAACTTTGTTTAAAAACCATTACATAAAAAGTGCCAGCGAGGCTGCAGCGCATGATGTTAGCTGTACAAGGTTATCATTTGAGGTAAAATATAAACCAGGCCGATTGCTTTTCATCGCTGACACTCTGTCTCGGAGCTGTAATGTTAAGACAGAAAGTAGAATTAAACAACTTCATGAAAATATAATTTGTCATGTTAAATTTCAAAGAGACTGTTTACCTGTATCAAGTGTTCAAATAAAGCAAATTCAAAAAGAAACTGAATCTGATCCTGTCTTGAAAAAGTAATGACATATGTAAAAATTGGATGGCCACAAAATATAAATGAAATAGATAAAATAGTACGACATTATTGGACTTTTAGAGATGAGTTAAGTGTAATAGATGGAATTGTATTAAAAACAGCTTGATTGTGATACCAGAAGCTCTCAAAATTATTACTTTAAAAATATTCACCATGGTCACGTAGGGTTAAGCACCTGTAAGATCAGAGCTAGGTCCTGCGTCTTTTGGCCAGACATAAATTGAGATTTGGAAATGTTTGTGAAGCAATGTCAATCTTGTTCCAAATACAATCCAAACATTCAAAAGAACCTTTGATCCATCACACTGTAGAAAAAATTCCTTGGCACAAAGTTGGTATTGATATTTGTACTCATGACAATAAATATTATCTGGTGTTTATGGATTACTTTTCAAAGTATATTGAAATATGTAAACTCGATAATTTATCTAGTGATTCTATAATTCTGAGTTGCAAATCTATCTTTGCAAGGCATGGCATACCAGCAATTTTAGTGTCTGATGGTGGTACTCAATTTACATCTGAAAAATTTAAAACTTTTGCTAATATGTATAAATTTGAACATATAACATCAAGTCCTAAATATGCCCAATCAAATGGACAAAGTGAGAGTGGCGTTAAAATATTTAAGAGTATTGTAAAAAAATGTAAGGAAGACAATTCAGATCTATACTTAGGCTTGTTAAATTATCGAAATACACCTAAGCCATATATGCCTTCACCTGATCAATTATTGTTTTCTAGAAATTTAAATTCAACACTACCTTTTCCTAAGAATTATCTAAAACCAAAAATATTCAACTGTAATGAAAAATATTATAAACATTTAGAGTCAGTTAAGAAAACTTATGACAAAACATCTAAATGCCTTATAGAACTAAATATTGACCAAGAAGTTTACTTTAAAAAATCACTTGATACTGAATGGCTAAGAGGACGAATTGTTAAAATATGCAAGGAGCCACGTTCATATGTTGTGCGGGATGAAGTAGGTAACCTGTATAGGAGAAATAGAAAATTTATAAAATTAATAGAAAATAACTTTAGTGACTTTAATAATCCCAATAATGATCTGCTAGAAGATAATGCTACAAATATACCAATGCTAGAAGGTAGTTTTGTAACACCGCTTTGTGAATCTCAGGTAATACCACATAACTCTCCACCGTCTTTGGATAACAACATTGTTGAGTTAGATACAAACCAAAATGTGTCTGAAGAACCAGCACCTAATGAAATAGGTAATGATGAGAGTACATCTCAAACTGGCCTTCCCAATGAGACGAAAGTAACACGCCGTGGACGCCGAGTGGTATTACCTAAGAAATTTAAAGATTATGTACCTTAGTAGTTAAGTACTTACTTATTTCCTTGATTACAATATTAATTAACTTAGATTAAGAAAAGGGGGGATGTTTATAGATAAGAGAGTGAATCAGTAAAGGCAACACCGGCGACCCGCCCTCTGGCGACCGGAAATGTAAGAGATTAGGTTAGATCCTGATGGCGTCATCTCATAAGAAAATGTAACTGCACATGTGCAAGAAATAAAAATATGTCCCATACACGTGGGTTTTACTAAATACACCCGTGACCCGTGAACCAAACGATGGCAGCCGAAACGAAGAACATAAACAATAGCTAACCATCTAAAGTTAGTTGTTGTTAATCTGTGGGGTTACCTACAGCAGCTCGTAAGTATTTAAAAAATCAAAAAAATGGCAGTCATAGTAACTGCTGATAGAAGTGAAAACTGATAAACTCAGAATTTGATATCTTACTTTGGAAACTACGGAAATCGGAACGTGAAAACGGAGGGCGTGGCCTGCCTGAGCACGGCCATTTAGATATGCTGACGCATTTCTAGATAGCCAATGGGAAATGCTGACACATTTCTAGATGGCCAATAGCCATGGTCTCCAGTTTACCCGAAGATTTCTTATCATTCCCGAATGTGACACTACAATTCACAGCCCACGAAAAATCTGTATGTTGCGAGCTAAAAGAAGTTATCAGGTTATCACTTCAAAAATTATAAACATTCAAAAATCTATACTAATCTATACTTCTATACTAATATTATAAAGCTGAAGAGTTTGTGTGTTTGTTTGAACGCTAGGATCTCGGGAAGTACTGTTCCGGATTGAAAGATTCTTTTTCTATTGGATAGTCCATTTATCGAGGAAGGCTATAGGCTATAGAAAATAACGCAAGAATTTAACAAAATCGGGAAAAAATATTCGTTTTTGTGAGTTTTCGTACGTTTCGTGCTTTGACATGACATATGATTGCGTCATTGAATATCACAGATTACATACCTCTTGAATATAAAACCTTTGCTAATCAATTTTTTTTTTCTAAATCTGAGTTGGTACAACCAATTTCCGACAGGTGGCAGGTAGCTGAAGAAGTGTTTTGTTTGAAACCTATATTCTCAGGAATGACTGAACCGATTTCATTCACTCTTTCACCTTTGAATATGTACGAGATCCTGATGAGTACTATATAAAGTACCACGGGCAACGCCGGCGCGGACATCTAGTATTTAATAAGTACACAAAAAAATACAAAAGAAAACAATAACCTGATTTCTTCATCAGTATGCAAATGCTCAGCATAGAATGATTTCAGCTTCTCCTCATAGTTCTGCAGACATTCTTTGGAGCAAGTTATCTCATCTTCATATGTGTAGCCGCGCTCTGTCTTCAACTTGCTAAGTACGCTGTCTGTAGTGTATGCATCTGCATTTATCTGAAATGTTATAGTTATAACTGGATCTTATTTCTTGAGAAATCTTCGAATGAATCAGAAAATTGGTTAAGAAAATAGATATCCAAAAATTTGATTTAGAAATTGACTATAATAGTAAAAAAAGTCAGAGACTGTGTCTTTTCACAACGCTACAAAGTATGGCGTGGATGTAGCTGATTAGATTGCAAATAAATATAGCATCAAAGCAGCATCCAGAAGATGGCCAGTTCAAGTATTTTTCAACATTCTTGTCCTAGCAGCAGGCACCAAATACTATAATTAGTACAAAAATAAATAACTGGTAAATGGTAAACCCATAAAAAAACTAATACAGTTTGTCAGAATTGTAAAACAAATATAAGTGGGGATTTATCATGTTAATAAATTACTAAAATGTAAATAATGCATTTAGATAAAAAAATATATACATGATCTTAATTTAGTTTATTGTTTTATGACACCTTTTTTCACACAAACAATTTATAGTGTAATATATTATGAGCGCAGTCATATGACCGGCACCCGTCTTTTAAGGTAGGTAGATTCTCTTCTTTGTCTTTCTAGTGTTAAATGAACCAATAAACTCATTATTAACCAATTAAAAAGGGAAGAGGGTTTATGTTGTACTATGTATATTTTTTTAAATAATTAGCTGTACCCTGCCACGCTTTGCTGTGGCACATTGTAATGCAAAATAATTATTTTTTTAATGAGAAGTGATGTGACGATCAAGACATGAGCTTGATGGTAAGCAACATGCCTGCCACATAACAGCACAGTGACATGCAGCTATTGGAACATGACGAGTCCAAATCATTACCTAGCACTGCACTGCACTCATCACTCAGAGATCTAAGATGTTTTATCTCAATAAAAAAAAAAAAGGATTAAATCATAAATCAAGGATTGCCTTGATGCGGATTGTATATCATTCTAAAGTTTCAGCTCAATCAGTGCGGAACTTTTTGAGTTTTTGAAGCGTACACAAACCAACACAATGATTTTATATATAGAGATTGAATCCTTATTATGTTACTTATGAATACTTTTGTGCAATTAAAATTATTGTAAAAAGTTTATCCCTTTTTAAAGTATTGTAGGGAAACAACAAAAACAGCAAATGGCTACTTCATCATCATACTTATGGAGATTTATCAACTGTTAGACATAGCCCTCTCTAATTACACAGATCCAAATCTATTTATGGGTCGGGTCTTGAACCAAGCCACCTGAATTTGAGAATTCTGCTACTGTGGGATGGTCAAAGGGATTTGTCTTGACCCTCCCAAATCGATTTTAGCTGCTGGAGTTACGCGAAAATATTTAAAATTAATATTTAATGTTTCTGAAAATTCAACCGAAAAACATGCGAATACGTGAAACGGAACGCAATATCAGGAAATCTTGCATAAGTAACGTCTCCAATGTTTATGTTCGTAAAACGAAACGTTTTGATTGCAATTTTTGACGTTTGTAGCGTTTTTTTGACGTTTGTGGCGTTGTTTTGACATACACGATACTACGCAATACGCATTATTCATGATTATTCCGTTGCTTTCGAGTTTTCGTGAATGTGCTCCTTTGGTTTTCTCTACGATTTTTCGACGACTTGGCTTCTCTCTTGGACACCGATTGGATTGCTTCCCCACACGACCTTGGCTTACTCACTGGACACCGTTGGATCGCTACTTTGGACGACTTTTGCTGACTTACTGGAAACCGATTGTTTTTCGCGAGCTATGGCTTCTGGAGCGGAACCCTCGGGCTCGTAACCCGTGCCGTCAACAAGTTCCGGGCTTACCGGAACGCAAGCTGAATACGGACCCTCTGCTGAACGACATCTCTACACAGAAGAAATTGTCAATATGTGGAATTTGGCTAAGGTTATTCGATGCTTAGGAATCACTGAACAGTGTATGCAATTCGCTGAAGAGAATCATATGATATCTGGTGAAAAACTGTGTCGCACCCATCGCAAACCCATTCATCTTGCTAAGTCTAGCAATAAAACTTTTGGTTCGTGGGTCTGCACTAAAGGACAATGCAAACAAAAATCAAGTGTCCAGAACCAGCGGCACCTTTTTTTGAAAGTATTCACATAAAATTGGTGCATGTTTATTACCTGATATATGCGTTCGCCCATAAATGGAGCTATAACATGGTTATAAATAAAGATCCATACAAAACAGAAAGCAAACAATGCCTTAGCCGAACCACCATCAGCAAGTGGTATAATTACTGTCGAGAAGCAGTATGAGTATACACTAGAAAAAAATGAAAATAAGGGAAAGATTGGAGGCCCTGGAAAAATTGTTCAAATAGACAAGTCAAAGTTTGGAAAGAGAAAATATAACAAAGGTAATTAATTAAGATATCACTAGGTTAAGGTTATTTTTTTTTACCACCGAGAAACTGTTTTATTGAGTAGAAACTATAGTTAAACGTTTGTTTTTATTATTGTTACAGGACACCATATTGAGGGCCATTGGGTTCTAGGCATGATTGAAGATGGGTCAGAAGATCTGAGGATAGAGATTTGCCCTGAAAATTGCCATTCGGCTGAGGTGTTGGTGCCTATTATTAAAAAAAAAAGGCCACATTATACACACCGATTATAGGAGGGCCTATGACTGCCTAGCTGACCATGGGTACATTCACAAGAAAGTCAACCACTCAGACCCAGAGAACCCATTTGTGGCTCCAGATGGGCAGTGAAAAGGTTTTTAATAAAAAAAAGACAATTATAATAACTCATGCGATTTTGGTGATGCTATAGTCGAGTATTTGTGGAGGCGAGATGTCTTTAAGCAAAAAAGGTCCTTTTTTAGAGTTGATTGGTGTAATCAATTATGTATATAAATTAAAATAAATACATAGTTTTATAAATACAGTACTCACATCATTTTCCTCCCTTCAATACTTAATAAATTACCCACTCAGAGATCAACTCAGACCGGTTAGGTTGAAATCAGTCACAAAACCGACACAGAGCAAACCGACTCCACCTAGTCTTGTGGCCCCTACCCCTAGAGTGTATATAAATATTGCGGGAGCCAGAAGCTCAAGGGAGGTCCTGAATGTTGCTTCGCCGCATGAAGCCGAGTTGAGGAGCAAAGTTGTAGCGAAACAAAGGCTGAGTGTGGCGAAGCCACGTTCAGGGGCAACCGCTACCGCAACGGGTGGTTCCCCTCCCCCCCCCCAAATTCAGGCGGCTCGATTCAAGACCTTACCCCATCACTCAGTAATTTGCACTAATTATACAATATTCTTTAAAATCCTATTGCTGTTATCGCAGAGGTCAAGTAGTCACAAAGAGATCTCAAGAATCTCATTCAAATGTGAGATAAGAAGGAGATACGCTACTATTATCAATTTCGAGAAATTTGCCGTGGATTTTTTTTTTCTCGCTTCTCCACTTGACCACTATAAATATCCCACAACGGTAGTTATTAATACTAGGGAATACTCTAGTGAATAGTCGTAAAAATAAAAAACAAGGCTCACCTTGAAATATTCAACACCAGTCTTCTTGTACAAATCCTCCAGGCTGATATACTCAGGAGGGTTTCTGTGGTGTTCCAAGCGCTGGTCATTGGTCTCGTTATCCATATACCACGCTTGCACCATAGTTAAATTGAAATGAATTAAACTCAGTGGAATCAAATAATAAATGAGGTATATTATAAAATGATGAAAATAAAAAGCAAAATAAACGAGATCGAACTGGGTTTTACGTTTTACGCAATTAGACGTGTTGCCAACTTTATTTTTCAGATAATCAGACCATAAGCTTAAAATGATCGTATTTTGCCAAGAATTCAAAGGAAATAATAATACGCAATGGAATATCAGTAAAATTACGTAAATCAATTTTAAAATGTACTTTAATTACTATTGAATTTTTTTTCATAATCAATATTTGTCTTCAATTAACACCATATTCCGGTTTATGTTCATTTTTGCAATTTATAGAAACAAGACGAGCAATTTGGCTGGTGCACACGGAACATAATTGTTGTGACACGCAGCTTTTGGACCACAAGAAACGGAACGACGAATCCCAATCATTACAAACGAAGAAAAATTTAAACATTGTCCTTCAAATCAATTATGTTTAAAACAGAAAACAGTTATGTTTGCACATTACTGCGTGGCCGTAGAATAACTAGCAAAGGTGGTAATTCACCAGGTGAACGTACCAGCCCCCACCACTATTATTCTATTTCTGGGTGATACGCGCATTGCAGTGCTAGGTGATGGTTATTTACACTCTTTACGTTCCAATAGCTGCGTGACGTTGATGATGAGATAGTATGAAAACTTCAAATTTTGAATATATGGACAATGGGCATGCACATAAAAGTTAAAATTGGTCCTGATTTCATCTTATTTCTACAATACCAAATAAACCTAAATTAAGTATTATACTTGACTACTATTAATAAATCTATGTAAACACAAAAAGATGCTAACCACACATAGCATAGCCGCTCGCTTGCCCGTCGCTGCAAACCGCGCGACGCACTATGCCCCGCCCCCTGTAGCGTTGCTAACCAAAATGCCCGGGGAAAAATACTTGCACACCTCGCTATGCCCCGCGGATTTTACGCCTGCGGCGCGCGAGTCGGGATCCACGCAATCGTTCCTTGTGAATCAATTTGTTTTGAAAGATTATAAAGTGTAATATTTTTTATGTTTAATATGAAACTAGCTATACAATGTTATATTTTGTTTCTCCGTGTACAACTCTGGTGCAGAGTTATGGTGTGTTGAAATTGAGATAGCGCGTTTTAAAGCTCGTCTTTTTAAAAGCTCATAAGTACTTCTAAAATTAAAGCTATGACATATGGGGTTCAATATTTGATTATGTTTGTTATCTGTCGTTTGTTTGTTGAAACTAAATTTAATAGTAATATCAGAAGAACTAACGTACACACCCCGCACTGAATCAACACTCAATGACAAGATTGACAAGGCACGTATTGTTTTTAATTTCTTTTCTTTTTTCTATGACTTTCATACTATATTGGGATTAATATGACGGGAAATTTAACATAGAAACGGGATAAATAATAGAAAGTAAGCCTTAGAGCGATACAGACGAGTATATTTAACTTTTTCCACCGCGGGAGCCATGTTAACCACAGGTTGACACGGGCATTTTAGCATGCCGCGCCATGTCAACTACTAGTTGACACGGGCATAATAGACTGCATCGCGATGTTAACTACTAGTTGACACGGGCATTTTAGCGTTTGGGTTTTGTTAACTACTAGTTGACACGGGCAAGCAAGCGGATAGTAATGAAACCCAGAAATTAACCACGCCAACACGTATCTTATATTAAAAAATAAACAGCGCCCCACGGTTTTCCCTATGTGTGTTCCTAAACGTGTTACAAAGTGCAGCCCAATCCATCCAGATGTTATGACGTGACTGAGCAAGAAACATCCAAAAATGATTTTTTATCCCGGTAATATAACCGGAACGAAAACTATGCTGTAAAACTGTGAGGCGCTGCTAGTATAATATAATTCAATTAATTATCAAGCAACACGAAATAAAATGGACTATAATAACATGATAAAGTGAGCAGTGCAGAATGCACATAGCACGTAGTGTAATATCAATTAGCTTAGAATGAAATAAAAAAACAGGCTAACACCGTAATACCACAGTATAAATAAAACACTTAATATAATATAATGAAATTGGTATTGTTTAATACGTTGTATATCTTTAGTAGAACTACATAAAGATATTAGACATTGGTTTATTTATATCGTAAGATTCTGTTTAAAAGATCGTACTTTTGCTTACGATTTCGATTTCGCGATCACACATCGTTCATGAGCCAAAAAAACCGTATAAATACTATTTAAATCGTACAGTTGGCAACACTGTAATTAGACTTTTGTGACATTGACATATATAACAAATAAGACACTGAACGTTAGTGGCTAACTTCAGTTCAGTCGGTAAAGGTTGATTTCTAAAAAATGTTCTTTGAATCCACAGATTTCTAATTTCCTTTTGTTTTAGATATCTGTGTTTGAATCTTTGAAACACAAATAGGTAGCCAGTGATTACTTCCTCCTTCCTCTGTGTAGGTAGCGTGAAAACCTAAAAATCTATTTCAGTTTGGTATGACAAGAAGAACATATTTTTTTTCATGCTCTACAGAAACCTTGATGAATTCAGCAAATATCCCGTATATTTGCTGAATTAGAATTTTAAACAGTGTTTTTCTTTATTACTAAATGGAGTAGAAAACAGACAATTTCGTTGTTCTGTCTCTCACTTTTCTTAAGCATGTACCTCCCTAGTATTGGAAACCTTGACCAACTGCGAGTGGACAATGGACATGGACAGTGTACTCTCACTCTCAACGTTGGTGCCTAGTAGTAAACACATTTATATATTTCTTCCAAGAGTTTCACATAAATGTAGAACATGTAGAAAAAATATAGGTATAAGTATATAGAAAGAAACAGAAATGTTATTGGTAAATCAACTTAAATAATGTGATTTTGCGATACACAATGTTAAGCTTGTTTTGTCAGCTTTGTATTATACAGTCAAATATTGATTGGTTATTGTTTGTGATACTGTGGTTTTGACCACACTTCACCGTATAATTAGCCTGAGCACTAGATCACAACTCGACTGATAGACTGCGATGGAGTAGTCTAAGATAGAGATAGAGCACATTTAGCCATGGTGTATCTCACCACTCTAGACTTGATTCCGGGTTATATTTTTCAGGTTCCAAGGTTCGGAGAATATTCCACTCCTTGGCGGTATGCATAAAATGGACTTTTGCTCAAGGCTTGCTGAGTGTAAATCTTACAAATTATAAATCATTACTACCTGTGTACCTACCTACCTATGTGTGAGTTACGGCTGGTCCAGTCGGGAGAATGCCGCCTGCCGATCCGGAGACCCCGTGTTCAAACTCCACTCGCACCACTGTCTTTTCGAAGTCATGTGTGTAATGCCGCTAACTTAAACTTAAAACGGTGAAGGAAAACATCGTGAGGAAACCGACATACACCTAGAATCTTTCGAAGTCATGTATCATCCACCAACCCGCTCTGAGCCAACGTGGTGGATTTATGGCCTTGATTCTCGCTCCTTGCGAGAGAAGGCCCCAAGTCCCAGCTGTGGGAACATTCGGTGGGCTGTTGATGGTTATAATGACTACCTGTGACTTTGTCATTTGCTGTGAATACTTTAGGCAGTTTGGGAACTGAGGCCAAAAGTTTGGTGGGCTAGTTGGGGTTAGTACCTGGCCCTCTGGTGCAAAGGCAGTAACGCGATTCAGCGTTGCAATGCGTTGAATATAATCAATGACGTTTAGTTTCTACATCATCTCTATATATAAAAATGTTTTGTTGGTTTGTGTACGCTCAAAAACTCAAAAAGTTTTGCACCGATCGAGCTGAAATTTTAGAATGATGTATAATTTGCATCAAGGATTGTTTTTTTAAATCTAATTTTTGCATACACCACACACAAACCCACAGCAAACCGTGGCAGGGTACAGCTAGTTGAGTATAATTATGGTCACTTTTGGACCGGGTGTCTTTCGGGGTGGGTTAGTAGGTAGATGGTTTATGAGTAATTTTCTATATTAAGTTATTTTAATTATAAATCAAACTCTAGCTCAAGTAAAAATAGATTTAATTAGGGTCATCAAATTATCATTACATCATGATAGGTACTCACAAACTATTCTTATCTATATTATGTAACTAAAGGGGGTTTAATTATGAATGTACCAATTCTACTTAAACTTGTGGCACTTTGTACCCTAAACAAATTAGAAAAGGTAGTTAAGTCGTTATGTTTGAAGAGTTTTTCGCAATAATATTAATTCAATAATAGGTTGTCAATGTGAAAAGCAAATTTTTCTGTAATGATGGACCTTTACCGGTGTAGCGTATTCGTATATTACATTATGTAACCATTGTCCAAAAGCAGCCTTTTCAGGATGCAAATGTATCCGTCAAAGATAGTTCTCAAATACACAAAACTTAGCGCCAACGTTCCATACATTCCATATTGAAAAAAAATTAAACATTAGCGTATGGTAAAATTGAAATCTATTTTTGACAGGTCTATTTGCATATCGATGACGCCTCATTAGGCAAATCGAATAATAAAAGCATAAATGATGCATACCATTTGTTATGTGTGGATGTAAATTTTTTATTTGCCGAATGCCACAAACCGCTTCACCAAATGAAAGGCCAGCTCTACACTCTGGTTTGTCATGACAAATAGATAGAGCCGTTAAGCTAATCAGATGCTTACAAATCATTTATTCAGAATACAAGTGCTGATTTTCATATATTGAAACAAATAATAATAGTTAAGCTAATAAGCCGCTTTCAAGACGCAAATAGAGATGCTAAATATATATATATATATATAGTTCTAAAATTTTCCCAAGTGTGGCGCCAACGTCATTTTTTTCAATTTCTTGAAATTTCTCTAACAAATTAAATCATTGACGCCGTCTATTATACTATAAACTATCTTTGACAGATCTATTTGCATTTTGAGAACTTGATATGTAAATAAACTACTATTTTTTAATTGCTAGCAAAGATGAAACCATAGATTTAGATTTTTTTTCGCTACATCCAAAATCTATGGATGGAGAATCGCATAGAATAACTTAAATGTGCGATGTGAAGTAAAAATGATAAAAGACAGTCAAAAGAGTAGGTTTGAAATTCATGTAACATTTAAAAAGTAGTGATGTTTAAAATACATTTACAATGATTTTAAAGTCTGAAGTATTCAATGAACGAATTGTCGCCACGAATAATATATACCTATGCATAATAATGAATGCAATCACTGAATTATATATTTTACATAAAAAATGGCTATAACATATATATTATGTATTGCTATTAATATTTAATGACAACTCTCACAACGACAACTTTTGATATGACGCTTACATTTACACGTTTAACAATAAAATTGCCGATCCAATACACTGCAAGTATTTTGGGGCATATATGTATATACATTTAATATGCAATTGTTACAAAATCTCAAATCAATAAAATAACTTAGGCCAATATAACAAAACATTTTGGACGGAGAAAATCACATTAAAATACAATAGAAAAGCATACAAATATTACAAATAAAAGCAATGTTAAGCAAACGTAACACACTGAATTTACGGGACCCAAATATAGAAAACATTTTTTTTTTGTTAAAACGAATAAGTGATCAAAACAGAAATTGAACATGTTATAGGTACATGTTAGCAAACCCGAAATAATTTAAGAGTAAGTTGGTTTATCCGCAACTGTCGGATCCAGTCGAAAAAATTACGATCGCATCCGACGTTCTTTTTCTAAGAGACCGCCGTAAACGAGATCGCCGTCGGCTTTCTCTAGAAACAGATCGACGGATGCAGTCGAAAGAATGTCCAAGGAAACCGATAGTGGAAAAATTGGAGTACGCGCCACTACCATATTCTAAGTCTGGGGCGAAATTGCTATACAATGCCACTTTCATAGCATAGTTTTCGTTTATCTATGTAAACTACGAAAGTGGCGCCGTTTACCGATGGTCATGATCATAACCAGTGGCGCGATCGAAACAACACTAGTCTTATTTCCGACAAGTCCCTTACTTTAATACTCCAATATTAAATGTTCAACAGCCACTCTAGTTTCCAAAGTAAAGTAATTTATACGCTATTTCACAGTTACACTGAAAGAAGATTAATTAAAGCTAAATACACATTTATAAAATACACCACAACTACGTAACGTAAGCGGCATTCTTAAACATGGCGTATGTTCACTGTAGTAACTTTATTACCCTTTAGATATAAATATAAAAAAATTAATCTGATTCTCGAGTATCTTATTCTGAAACAATAATAAAAATGAGGGCATGAGGGCTTACTTAAAATTAAAAGGTATAGTTTTAAAATTGACGGTAACTACCTAAATATTTTTTATTTTCAAATTACATGAAGGGTACCAAAAAATCCAAAATTATTTCAAATAACAAAAAAACATTTCAAATTTAAATTTAAAAACCCTCTTTAGATCTTCACACAGCTTGTCTATGGTTCCTTTTTTAATTCATTTTGAATTACCTACTAAAAATAATTTCAAATTTAATATTCTCCAAAAAAAAAGAACAGTATTTTTTCAAATTCCTTTATTAACTATTATCATTATCATTGGGGATAATATGTAATGTCAATTACGACATAGATTTTTTTTTCAAGAATAAGGGTCGAGTTCATTAAAAGCCATCAACCAACCAAGGGTCGAGTTAAAAAGACAAAAGTCTTTTGAGAGATAAACGAATTTAAATAATTCCAAATGTAAACATTTTCAGGTTTAACAATGTCGCTCAAACAGTCACACCCATTTATAGTCGATATACTGAGATCACATACTTATGAATATAATACTAATTGTTAATTACTAAACTTCATTTAAATTGTTTTTTATTCTTATATCTAATAACTCATGAAATTATAATTGTTAGGATAATTCTTAATTTTCACAAATTTTATAAATATTCGCAACCGATTGTCGAATCCGATTGGAATATAATTAGGACAGTTTTTAATTTATATTTTCCGATTTTTTTTCTTTGTCAAAGTAGGTATGACGTCCAAAATTAAACAAGAATATATGGTAAGTCAAGTAGATATGTTTGTATGTAGTGTGAAGAGGTAAAAGAAGAACAAATTTTTTTCAAATTTTAGAAGAACAAGAAACAAAAAGAGCTGTTTGTTTCATATAAGAATTGTTTCTTTAGAATAAGCCACCGGGACCGAGCAAGAATTAAATTAAAACAATACCAGGCCATAGGTTCGTAGGCCATAATCACTAAAATCTACAGTTGAAGTCATTTGTATAAATGTATTTTGTTAAGAATATTCTTATTGCGTACTTGATTAAAAGATGTCTATGTAAATTGTTGATTGTTTTATTAAAACATCCTCCAATAATATATTCACGTGCAATTCAATATCAGTTGACGCAGTAAGAAAACAGTGAAACAGTGTAATTATGATAATGTATAAAAAATAATTCTGCACTCGGCTCTCTAGAAAAATAAATCTATTCTAAGTATATCACAATATTAAGAACATTAAACATTAGATATTATGCAATTAAAATATCGTGAAGTTTGTTTGATAAAATTGAACTGTGATATTATCGAGAATAATAAAGCGAAATACACACTTTTTTGCTTTACAATCAAATTTGTGGTGTGCAAGTGGCGAGAGCATCCGATTTGAATCAAATTGAAAATATAAAGTCGTTATGTTCCGTCCAACTTCACCTCTGTTTTTTTAATCAAAGTGCAGACATTCACGTTTCTAATTCAGTAAGCTGGTATTTGCTGTGAATAGTATCGCTAACAAATCGACATGCTCCAAGAAATACTTTTTTCTGAAGCATGTGGCCATTCGCCAGTACATTGGCCAGAGTGGACTATGACCGTGAATCTCTCCTTGTGAGAGAAGATGTTGAGTCCCAGCAATGGGAAAATAAAGCGGCCTCCTTATACTACGCTCAAAAGTTTGGCAACATTCAATTTCAACCGGACACATATTTCATACATCTAATTTACTGTAGAACGTTCGATGTCTGTCAAAAAATAGTGACTTTTATTACTCAAAATAATAGACAACTATTTGGCAGTTATCTCACAAACTAATGTTCTATTTGCTGTAAAAAACAATCTCATTTGTAAAGTATGATCAATTATTGTCTGTCAAAAAATAGTATCCATTCTTTACTTATGTACAATTTACAAAATAATACGTAACTAATGGATAGTCACACTAAAGCGTAAAAATTTGCGAGAATTACAGCATAGCCCGGGTTGAAGACAAATGGGATGCTATTGTTTTATCAGAGTTCATTGTTTTATATTATATTTATTTGGACCCTTGGCGTGTTTTCATATTACAGATAAAATAATTAAATATTTTTTCTGTTAATAGAATTCGATCACGGTGGTAATTTATACAAGAAGCCCAATAAGAATATGATCCGTTGAATCTATGCCCAAACTACACAAAGAAGGATTTAAATACAGTTTAAGCTATCACCGTAGTTCACACCACAATTATCACTAATTAAACTAAATTTCAACGCAAACGTTTGCATGAATTGTATCGAAATACCGGGAACTCATTCCACTATGTAACCACAGAAAACATCCCGTAATCAGTGATATTAGCATTATGGATTTTTTAAATGTTCTTAAATAGGTCTCAATAAAGTGGCAACATATAGAACTTGACACCTATGGAAATCTTAGGTTATGTAGGAGCTAAATAATCGTAAAATATTCCGTCAATTTATACATAGAATAATGGTCACAAATTATGTAGGTTTCATTTAAATATAGTACACATACACACGTAATATATTAAGTTAATTTAACACATCATAAATTACACTTACACTATTAGTTTATGTTGATGCTTAAGACACTAAGATTGCAAAAGTCAAACGTACTTCATCTAGTAACGTCCCAATTTAATGTCGTTTATTTTTTTCTTTCTTTGATTCACTCTTGGAAAGCTTAGTTCACTGTTAGTCTTTATTTAAATGTCGTTTTTAAGTTTTATGCACTGTAGTAAAGTAGAATTAATTATATAATTTCTAGCTTCAACATAAGAGGTACACTCTTGGGCCACTAAAACACTATTAATGGATACGTATCCTTTTTGCGTAGCCACATCAAATAATTTGTTACTGGACCCTTGGTCTCGGAATGTTAAAATTGTTTGAAAATGTTGTTCCAGTTTTTGAAAGCCAGTTTTTTTCTGTGCATTGTACTCTTTTGATTGGCTTGACAAGGTTAACGTAATACGATAATGCATTTATTGCGAATATTACTTCATCAGTGTTGGTCACTATAACGTACTTGAATACAACTTGATACTGTTTGTTATAAGGCTTCACTATAATCGATATAATTATTACTTCTTCATTGGCACTTGTGTCTTAGTAGGTGTTCGTCATGGCGATCCTTTGGGTCCGGACATCTTTAATCTACATCTTTGTATTATATTGCCGTAATTATGAGTAACTCTTAGTTGTATTTTTGTACTAATGATTTAGTATTATTTTATTGGATGTTCGTTTGCACAGTTTTACAACTTGGTATGTTTGACGGTGTCGGTCCAGTAGTTTTGGATAGTCATCGCTTCCAGAGAGTTGAGGAACGAATCGTTATCCAGACTATACATCTCTTCGGAATTATCCTGAAATTAGACAAAAAGAGAAATGTTAATAAATTAAAACAAACAACAACAAAAAGGGTCACTTGGCGGTATCGTTAGGAGAACAATAAAACGACAAAGCAATCACTTAATCGATTGTCTTTTATTGGCTATAATAAATGATTTCATAACTGTCCTTTTTATTCTCACCAATTGTGTTATATTCTATTACTTACAAAACGATTACCTACACATAGCTTTCAGTAGGTAAAAATAGTTTTTTTTTAAAGTCCTCAGTCGAAGAACACTAGTTCCCCGCGGTTTCACTCGCGTAGTTCTCGATCACGCTACTTTCCCCGGGATAACACTTTACCTTTGTATTATTCCAGACTATTATCTACCTATTATTTATAGAAGAGATATTAGCGATAAGGTCGCCATCTGTCGCACTAACTTTAAGTGCTTAACCAATTTTAATTTGTGAATTATTGTTATTTTGGTGTGTTTAATCAAGTGTATCTATCTGCATATTCCTACACACAAACTGACATCCAGATCCCTTCAGCAGTTTTTGCGTGACAGAGTAACAAACATCCATACATACTTACAAACTTTCGACTACCACTTATAACTTATAAAAACCACTTATAATTAATATAAGTGGTTTAATATTTTCAGGTTGCAGTTGGTCTAATCGGGAGAACGGCGACTGCCGATCCGAAGCCCCGCGTTCAAATTGTGGAATTTGAACGTGGTGTCACGTATAATGCCGCTAACCTAAAAAACGGCGAAGGAAAACATCGCAAAGAAACCGGCGTATACCTAAAATCTTTCGAAGTCATGTGTCATCCACCAACCCGCACTGGGCCAGCGTGAAAGATTATAGCCTTGACTCTCTCTTTGCCGCGAATTCAAGCAGCCCATTATATGTTCCCATTTGGATTGATAGATAAACTCTTTATTGCATTTAAATAATAAAACAAAATACAGTAACACCTCATAACAAAGTAACATTTAGTGGGCTGCTTATAAATAAATAAAATTATTAAATCTTCTTAGGATTGAAATAATATTTAAGGCTTTATAAACATACCCTGATGGTGCTGTCGTCCAAGTATCCACTCGAATCTGGATTCGAACACTTATCGTTCAGCGTCTGTGGCTTGTTCAAGTACCTTCGTCTGTACATCACGAACGCGGTGCTGCCTGCCAGCGCTACCAGCACTAAAGCAGCGAAGGATATGCCGGCAATAGCCCCCGTGTCCATCCCCCCATCACCCTGGTCTATGACCCTTCTCGAGGATTCTATATTCGGAGGAATTCTCGTCTGCAAGAACGTCGTCTCCAATGATAACGGCTTTTCTGTTACGATTCTGCTTTCGGCCACTCCGTCCACCGTGTCATCTTTGACATACACCGGCCTCGTTAGGTTGCGTTTCTTAGTTGGCAATGTTGTATTTTGTACTTCTGTGACGTTTGCCGTCGCCGTGTCATTTGATGATGTCACGTTTTCTATGTCTGAGGCATTGATTGCCGTCCAAACCAGCGAAGGATGAACTAAGTCTGTTGCGTTCGCTGTATTATTAAGATCTGGCGTGTGATCGGTGTGGTCTACGTGTTCCGTCTTCTCCGTTTGGTTTTCTGTAACGTTGGAGGGTGGAAGAGTGGTTGGGGCGGGAGTTTTGGTGTAGTACATGGCTCGGCCTTGTCTTTCCAATTGTTTTGGTTCGATATATGTGTCGGTTGTGACATGAGGAACCTCTTCTGACTGCGGCGCGGCGACGGTCCAGGAACTCACTGGAAGGATAAATAAAATTGCGTTAGATGTGATTTATTTATTACGATATTTACAGTTTTTAATTCTATTGTTTTTAAACTTTCGCGATTTGAACACATAATGCTTACATAGTACCTACGGGGCTTAATCAGAAATAATTCACTGTTTAAATACCTCGATGTTTCGCCAGCGTTACAACCGCCGCCCGTGGTCACGAGAAGACTGGCTTATATTTCACTGCAATATTTTACAGATAACAAACTAACTAGCTATAGCTAAAAAATACGTAGCGTTTTTCAAAATGTTTTTGAAAATATAGTTTCTATCACAATTGGCGCATTTTTTTGTTTCATACCTCTTTGTTTTTATCATTTCCTAGCTATAAATGCTCGTCTGGACGAAATAGATGTCAGCGATAAGATGTCAATTTATGAGACTCGGATTTCTTTGTTGTTACTACTGTATACATTAAAATATATATATCCGTCTGTCTGTGTTGTGACTGCGTCGTGCATTGTTCTCGTTATCTATCTCAATTTCCAATTATAAATCATATATCGGTAATTGCTGAGTAGAGATTTCGTTCGCATGTTGTATACAGGTATAAAGTATAACAATCGGCGCAGTAGCCGCGTGTTATGAACAGTTTATTACGCCTCAAAGGTAAACAAACACCGAGCGGTTCGCCGGCACATTGTAAACACGAGAAACCGTATTTGATATTCAAGTTAATTTGCGATTCAAGGAACTTGCCGTTATTAGAATAGAGTGCGAAAATTAATGTTTGCGAATCTAAAACACTCATCAGTTTGCGAATCGAGTTAGGATAATTAGCGGCCTCATAGATAGTCCGTTGGTCTGTTTTGTAGATAATTAGCTAAATTCTTCTTATAAGTATTGTTCAATTTTACAACTCCATAGTCTCCTTGGTCCATGGCCTTTGTCAATTGAGTTCTTTTTACATTAATCTTAGATTGGAGAAGAAAAGAAAAATATCATTTTCATCCCAATTCTAGTGAGTCCGGTTTTTCTAAACCGCCTCTTCCCGGCCCAGAGCCTCCTTATCTGCAATTCTTATTATTCAACTTAGATAGAAAAGCTATTTCATTAAACATATCAAAATATTCATTTTTGTTTGTTCTCTATCTGGATCATTCTATGTATCGTAAATATGTATTTAAAATGGAATATCTACCTGTTACATAAATAATAATCGATTGGCACAGGACCGCAACAAATAATAACGTAAGACTGTAAGAGAGAGGCCTGAATGATCCAGCAGTGGCTAGACACGGCTTTGGATGATGATATATTGTTGGGACATAAGCTATCTGGCATCTATAGCACTCGTAGGTATAAGAACAGTCTAATAAATCACTTTATACCGTGATATAATGCATCGTTTGGGACTAGATAGTGTCAAAGAAGTTCACGTGCCTTTTCAATATTTCTTATTAGGTATTGATCGGCCATACCCAATAGAAACAGCTATTTTATTTGCACTTAACTCAAAGGTAACTTAAAAGTTATAAGTATATACTGAATAGCAAACGAAACTTTCGGCAGAATGCCGATGTTAAGCAAACTTTTCGGCATAAATGGGTGATACGCGAACCTTTTGGCATAAAATAGGTGTTACGCAAAATTTTCAGCGTAAAACGAGTGTTACGCGAACTTTTCGACATAATACGGTGCTCCACGTAATTTAATCATAAAACTATTTAACCTGACGCGTCGATGACATTATTTCAACAATTGTAGGTCAACCTCAGGTCGAGGTTAAAACTGCGGAAAATAGGACGAAGGGTTCAAGTTATTATTTAACGCAATAAATCGAACAGTTCATAACATATACATACAGAGATACAGCTTTGGCGAAAAGTATTAGGCACCTAACAATTTCTTTGGTAAATACCAAAAATAAAGGGCATAATCATACATACTTATTTGTCTAACATACTTATTTTATCATTTATTTAAATAGCAAATAACTATATTATGTATACGGTAGTGAGCCTAAGGTGGCATTTACTGTAACTCAGAGCTAGCGCAGAATGAGCAAAGCTTCTTTATTCACTTTTTTTTTCATAGAGTAACGAAACGAGCATTACTTAGCGCCTGATGGTCAGCAACATCCCTGCCTATAACAGCACAGTGACATACAGCTATGGAAACATGGAGAGTCCAAATCATCACCTAGCACAGCACTGCGCTCGTCACCTAGAGAAATAAGGTGTTTTATCTCTATGCCATGTAATCTCACGGGAAACATTGCTTTCAAACCCGAAAACAGTGTTATTCTAATCTAAATATGACTGAACATTGTGCATAATTGTTCAAACTATTGTTTGTAGATTGTTTTGTAAATCTTTATGTAAATAAATAAATTATTTTCACATTAATGCTTGGCGGTAGCTTGGCATAATTTTACTAACTAAGTGTAACTCTAAGTAGGCACACACACGTGAAGTATGCGTGAAAGCATGCTATGCTATGCTATCTACAAATACTCACTATATTGAAGCTACATCACGAATGTTAATTTATGCAGTGCAGGCTTTTTGCAGAGTGTGACTGCGAAAGTGAGTAGGTACAACAATTTGCTAGTTATTCTACCGCCAAGCCCAATTTTGCAAGCATTTACTATTTGTTTATTTCAATCGCTGAAATATGTTTCAAACAACACATACAGCCAGCCAAAATACAAACATTTACATTATTAGATAGGTACATTTACACTAAACAATAACACATTGGAAGAACATATCATGGTTCAGCTTAAAGCGTAAATTGTTAGATAATTTTAAAACTTCAAATTTATTGTTTTTAACCCCCGGCAAAAAAGGGGTGTTATAAGTTTGACGTCGATGTCTGTCTGTCTGTCTGTGTGTGTGTCTGTCTGTGGCACCGTAGAGCTCAAACGGATGGGCCGATTTCAATGCGGTTTTTTTATTTGAAGGTTAATATCCGTGCGGGTGTTCTTAGCTATGTTTGGTTAATATTGATTCAAGATGGCCGCCTCCACAAAATGGCGGACAAAATATTTCTTCACAACCTACCTCAATATGGGTATCAAATGAAAGGACTTGATTAGTAGAATACTATAAACTATAACAAATTTCAAATCCAAGATGGCCGCCACCACAAAATGGCGAATTATATTATTTTTTTCACTATTACCTCAATATGGGTATCAAACGAAAGGGCTTGACTAGTAGAATACTTTGCACTATGACAAATTTCAAATCCAAGATGGCCACTACCACAAAATGGCGAAATACATTTCGTTTTCCACAACTTTCTTAATATGGGTATCAAATGAAAGGGCTTGACTAGTAGAATGTTGTACAGATAACAAATCCGAGGTAGTCGGGGGTTAATCAAAATTTTTAATTTTGTTCTTGTTAATGGAATAACATTGATTATACCTGTGAGTGTGGTGATCTGAATACATAATATGATCTAATTCCACATAACACTTTTTTATCGAACTGCTCCAAGTTAAAAAGCCATTCACTCAGGCACTTTCGAGATCAATGTTCCATAGACACAAACGAAAACTTTTGATACCAGAACGTCTACGATTTTTCTACTCTAATTAGAGTAGGCTTAGAACATTTAAACGTCAAACAAAGTACGATCGGACGAAACGATACCTTGCCCTTTCTTCTATCGGACTTCTCGTTCCACAAAAGGGCGACATCGTTTCGTTTCATGGTTGATGTTCCAAAAACGCAAATGAAGAGATTTATCTCCACGTCTAGGTTGTGGAATGCGTTGCCTGAGTGGGGTTTCCCCGATGGTTACAATCTTGGTGTCTTCAAATCGAGAGTGGATCGGTTTGTTCCAGGTAAGCACGCTCCGTCGTATATCGCATCATCGCTTGACATCAGGCGAGATGGTGGTCAAGTGCGAACCTATTATAGTTAAAAAACAAAAGAAGTAGCACCGGAGCCGCGAGTTTATTTCGAAATTACGTTTTTCGTATAAAGAGAGTAGACGCCCAGTTTTGTCATATGAACAGCTAAGCTGTGGAAAACATTGCCCGAGTGGATTTTCCCATCCAAGTTTTTCTATTCAATTGCAATAGATTAAATATATAAGCGTGGAAACGTTTTACCCCAGCTGCGACCAACGCTATCCGTACTTACATCGGAGCCCTATGCAAATGTCCTGAGCCCCTCCCTATTTATGAAGGTCCTGCCCGGCCGAATTCAAACCCTTTTTATTTCCATTTTACATAGCATACATCATACATATTGCACACTGGATATATATTATTGTTTGTGCATTTATTAGGTTTTATTATTTATTTATATTATTTATTATTTAGGTTGTTTGTGCATGTTTTAGGTAGGAGGAAAAGTGACATTTGATATTTTAAATTTTTACCTAATATCAAAATACTTTATCTAAGGCTAATAGACTAATATACATCTTGATTTTAGTTGCTCTTTGCACATTGTAGCCTTTTGTAATGGCCTTACTACACTACCAAACACACGCAAATGTTTTGTTTGTTACTTTACCGTTGCAAATCTATACTAATAATATTATCAAGCTAAATTTTACCACGGGCGAAGCCGGGCGGACTGCTAGTAATTTAATAAGTGATACACCAACCCAGGACTAGGTAGTAGATAATAAAATATTAAATACATAGAACATATATTAAGTTTCTTTTAAAGGGGCAGAGGCTTTATTAACAAAACTAAATTACAATTAGAACTACACAACGCTACATACCTAACTACTTACACTAAGCACACCTTATTATATATATATATAATTATACATAGAACAATGAAGGATCTACAGATAATCAAGATTTTCAAGCCCACTACCAATCGGAAGCGTACCGCGGCGGCAATACCACGCTGAATTGCAATGCTTACGCGTAAGGCCAAATAAACGCCAGCATTTTGGTCACGCGTCGCGTCGACTAAGCGCTCGGAAAGGCTTTTGAAGATGAGGTGAGATCCCGGCCCCCACGGGCCCAATGTCTCAATAACAAATTAAGTTAAATTCCTTGTTGATTACTAAGTGTACCTCTAAGACATACCAATTACAGTAATTGGCATTAATAACTACATTTTAACGGTAGACCCTGCATCCAACCCCAGTAATGGCCTTGTTATTCAATCTATAATAATATTTTAAAACTACTATAATATGTATTTCATATTCAGCTTTATCAGTCTAATTCGCGGTTTTATTTATGCGGAAACTAACAATGGGTCGGTACCGGCTTACAAATTAGGGACGCACAGGTTATTATGTACATACCGGTTATTATATATCCGGATAATGGCCGCGGCAGGGCCTTGGTCATTGTTCGAACATATGATTTATGTTTTATAGCTTCAGACGGTCCTCTGACAAAAGCACCGTTGAAGAATAATGACGTTAGAGGCAAATTGATTAGACTTCGTATAGATACTATGTTCTATACGGGTCCGTAAATATTGTTAAAGGCATATGGAGTGAAGTTCATGTAATTTTGTCTTCAGAGATCTTACTTTTATGTCTTTATATTCTATTTAAAGTAAATTTGCTATGTGCTAAGTCTTCGGTACAATATAAGGATAGTAAATCTATTAGCAACATTTTTAGCTTTTTTTTAACAATGGTAGGTTTGCTCTTGACCGCGATTTTACCTAATGTTAAGCGTTGAAGCGGTCTACTGTAGAGAGTGCTTACCTAGAAAGAACCGTCATACTTTGGACTTGAAAACATCAAGATTGTAACCATCGGAAATATTAGTGAATAAACTACAGCACTGCCTATACTATTCGGAAATTCTCCTAAGGAATAAAAAGTTACATGAAAAAGATATCTCCTGTATTGGAAACGTTCAAATGTAAAGTTTTTAAAATTTATACAATCTTGTGTTAGTTGATATCTAAAATGGCACGTAATGATCAATTTTAGCAGGTAATAAAAACAATTTCTGCATGAAAAACTACATTCTTATAATTATAAATTACGCTAGAAGGCGGTTTACCTTTAAAACGGTATTTTTTTCACGTTATTCAACAACAGCCTACGCCTCCCATTCCATTACGGAAAGTTATATTTTTCATTTCCTAAAATAATAAATGTAATCATTTAAACTCCTACGTATTTTAAGCCAAGTAAACATTACAATAAGCTCCGGGAATAAAACACCCCCTGGTCTTTAACAAACCGGTAGTGACGTAGGCGTGGATGACGTCAGCGAATACTTCCCGAACAGAGCTAGAATAACGACGTATTGTAATCCAGTTAAGTGCAAGAAGTGAGCTATTACACTAACTGGATTATACTACATTATTTACTAGATGTTCGCCCCGGCTTCGCTCGTGGTATATTATATACCACTTATCGAGATCCTGTACATATCCAACAATGAAAAAATGACTAAAATCGGTTCAGTCATTCCTGAGAATATCGCTTTCAAACAAAAAACTTCTTTAGCTACCTGCTACGCCACCTGTCGGAAATTGGTCGTACCAACTCAATCGTAATTCGTTCATAAATCGTAATCGGTCGTACAAATTAGCAAAGGTTTATATTCAATGACGCCATCTTAGACACATGTCAGATGCTGTCATGGTGTCATGTCAAAGCACGAAAACTCTCAAAAAGGAATATTTTTTCCCGTTTTCGTTACATTCTTGATTCATGCTCCGCTTCTATTGATAGTAGCGTTATGTTCTATAGCCTATAGCCTTCCTCGATAAATGGACTATCCAATAGAAAAAGAATCTTTCAATTCGGAGCTGTACTTCCCGAGATCCTAGCGTTCAAACAAACAAACAAACTCTTCAACTTTATAATATTAGTATAGATAGATCGCATGTATAGATCGCTGTCGGTAAACTTTTAATATTGAATTATAAAATATTTGCACAAGTAGGTACACATGTAATGTGTTACATAGAATAGTATTACAAAGACAGTTTCATACTTGGTAAGTACCTATTTTTTATAAGGTACCGCCTAACTAAAACTGTCTTAGCTTCGATATTGCTCTGTCTTTTCTTTTCGCTTGAAATGACAGAGACAGCAATAGCAAATCCATAGCCGATTTATGTAGTTAGGCGGTAGACGATATAACAAATTGTCGGAAAATTTCAACAAAACTTGCGTAAGTATTCGAATTTCGAAAGTCTTGTTTTTTTTTATATACGCATGCGGACGTGCATGTTTTACATTGATTTAGTTATTATTTATTGTACTATGAGAACCAAAACGTTCGGTTCTAATTTAAAATAATGTTACAAAAATAACAATACACGCGCATTATGACGGTTAAATTCGACGGAATTAAATCGTACTGGTCAAAGATTGGTCAAATCTATTGATCTATAATGAGCATTGCAAAAAAAGGATTTACCAGAACACCTCAGCAGGCAAAATAACCTGCTTTTTGGAGCCGTTTAAAAATAGAAACTTATTCGTCAACCCGCTTGAACGTATAAACAGGAAACTGCTACAACCGTCAACACAAAAACTGACGGCAAAATAATACTTGACAGAGTTTTCTCGCCAACGCACCAACTGTCGTAAAAAAAAAACAATATGAGGAAACAGAATCAAACAAAGAACATATACCTTCAAATGTACTCGTAAGTCATAAGACACTGTGAAAATCATTCGAGAATCCTACTAATATTATACATGCGAAAATTTGGATGTTTGTAGCTCAATCACGTCGGATAGGCTGCAGGGATCGGGTTAAAATATGGAAAATAGATTACCGTCTGGCATAGCGCACAAGCTACTCTTTATCGCGAGAAAATCAATGGAATGGGAACTACGCTTCTAGTTATTGATTTATACGAGTATATGGTGCTCATTGTGTCCTGGTAGTGCGCAAAGATAATCTTAGACATTTTCTATTAGCAAAAAAATAGACCAATTTTTAATATTTGTAATTCCTGAGATCGACGTGCCATTATTTTTATCCTGGGTGTTTCTTTTTAACCCCCGACCAAAAAAAGGGGTGTTATAAGTTTGACGTCGATGTCTGTCTGTCTGCCTATCTGTCTGTCTGTCTGTCTGTCTGTCTGTCTGTGTGTGTGTCTGTCTGTGTGTGTGTCTGTCCGTGGCACCGTAGAGGTCAAACGGATGGGCCGATTTCGATGCGGTTTTTTTTATTTGAAGGTTAATATCCGTGCGGGTGTTCTTAACTATGTTTGGTTAATATCGATTCAAAATGGCCGCCTCCACAAAATGGCGGACAAAATATTTCTTCACAACCTACCTCAGTATGGGTATCAAATGAAAGGGCTTGACTAGTAGAATACTATGCACTATAACAAATTTCAAATCCAAGATGGCCGCCACCACAAAATGCCAAATTGTATTATTTTTTTCACTACTACCTCAATATGGGTATCAAATGAAAGGGCTTGCCTAGTAGAACATTGTATAGATGATGCGAGATCCGAGGTAGTCGGGGGTTAATAAAAAAATTTAATTTTGTTCTTGTTCTAATAAGTGTTTAATAACTACATTGGCTTTTGTGTTGTGTGAAAAAAGTGCCGACCAATATTTATTATTTATCGCTTTTAGGACACTGCATCCCACACATAAACAGTTTCCAGAGAAATTACAGGCCTTAGAGACATAACATCTTAGATCTGTGGGTGACGAGCGCAGTGCAGTGCTAGGTAATGATTTGGACTTTTCATGTTCCAATAGGTGCGTGTCACTGTGCTGTTATGTGGCAGGCATGTTGCTTACCATCAGGCACATGTCCTGCTCGTCACGTCACACTTTATTTAAAAAAAAAACATTTTCACCGTAATGGCGTCCAATCTGGCTGGCGATCTTAACCAAACAGTCATCTGGCCTGCGACAGACATTTCCAGCCTACTCTCACACCAAATTTGGCACCTTTTGGGTATGTGATGGTACCTAATGTAATATTAGTGTCTTGGGAGGACATCAAGGAGTTTCTTACGCGGTCAGTCAGTTTTAAGCCATTCAGTTAAGACTACGTTCTACAGAATGCTATTCCAGAATGATCCTTGAAATCCTTCGTATCCTCATAAATCTTTCCGAGTCCTTTGGTAGCCTGTCGTGACGCTTCGCCTGCGAAGCCTTTCATATTAACGAGGTGCGAAACACGTGTAATGTAAGTGTCTTTTATATGTCAAGGTTGAAAAATGTGCCCTGGTGAAGTTAAACGGGGGTGGAAAGAGTTTAATCTCTTCTTGTGTGCTTGTGACGTCTCTGGTGAATTTAAGATATTCGTAGACAATACAAATTCCAGACTCTTCTGATTTGCATACAAATTCTATAATATTACATTTTTTAAATTTTAGAACTTAACGTCCTTTCTAGTTGAATTCATTTTTCTATTTTAAATTGTGGCTTTAAAATAGCGCTCTTTGTCAAATCGCGAACTTAAAAAGTATTTCTTTACATATCAGATTAATGATAAACTGTAATATTCATGTTGATGGACAATGCACACACAACACCATCTCACCCCAAACTAAGCAAAGCTTGTACTATGGCGGCCAGATAGCTGATATAATACATGTATAGTTTTAAATACATACTTATTATAAATAGAAACGCCCAGGCACAGTGCAAACATTTGGATTCATCACACAAATATTTGCACTGGGTGGGGAATCGAACCCACGACCCTCGGCTTCGCAGGCAGAGTTACTACCCACTAAGCCACGAGGCCAGTCATGTATTGTAGTTCTAAAGTCGGACTGGGGAAGTACCAAGCACTTGACAGTTATTCTATCGCCAATCACTGATGTGCTAATATTACTGTTTTCCAGTTTGAAGCGCAGTGTCTCCAAAGAAATTACAGGGCATAGAAATATGTAAATCATCGTATATATCTTGGGGGATGAGCTCAGTATAATGTTAGGTAGTGATTAGGATTCTTCAAGTTCCAATAGCTATGCTGTTATGGGCAGGCCCGTCGCTTACCATCAGCTCTAGTCTAGCTCGTACTGTGTATAAAAAATTGCGTGTTTTTAGAAAACTTTTAATAAATTTATGCAAAAATATCAGATTGGCAGTATAATTTACTATTTGATAAACTACTAAACTTTTATTGTGAAAATAAAACAGACCGTAATATTAGACAATTTTTACAGATACTCGTAAGAACCCCATCTTACGTCCATGCTTTAAAGGCGTATTACACATGTCTAAATTTATTCGACTGAATTCAGAAGCCAGCAATTCAGTCCTCTTCACTGAAGTCAGTAGCGACTAAATTAAGCCAAGTGTAAATAAATCCTTTTAACATGGACAAGAAATATAATATGTGTTACGTACGAGTATATTATATCTAGGGTTGCCATCTCTACACATTGGGAACCAGGACAAAACTCGTGAAAACCCCGGATTTTAGAGCCGAACCCGGACATGTCAACATGTCCGGGTTCTTAAACATAATAATCATTGTTATTAAAATAATTGAAAACGTATTAAATCATTATATTATGTATTTTCATTTTTTAAATTAAATTAAAATCTTTAAAAATTAAATGTGCTTAACTAAGCAGTTATGTTTTTATCATCATTTTAATTAGAATTTTAGTATTAGTATCATTTTAGTCGATTCGTCGGTTGATCGCGGCATGCAGGCCCAGTACGTGAGTTGCAGGCGGCCCAAGACTTTGAAATTTTGACCCCGGACTACAAATGAAGTCCGGCCCGACCGCTCCCCCGGACGTCCTCTAAACTAGGACAAATCCGGGGAAAGCCGGACGGATGGCAACCCTAATTATATCTAACAACGCTCTATTTACTTAGGCGCTTAAATATACTTGGCAAGTTTATATTAGCAGAGTCCTGCGCCTTCTACACCAGTTCAAAGTTCGGTAGACAGTACAGGCTATCTGATACCAACTGTCATAGTTCCCTTTACAAAACGAGTTACAACCACAGTCAGAAAATATAAAACTAGGTAAGCCCTGACACAAATTTTATCAAAGGACTTTCACTTCAGGGCGTCTACTCTCTTTCTCCGCATCCGCACTTCGCAAACGGCCGTAAACGAAAACGAAATATTGCCTGTAACCTTACTCTATTTCTCTTGCGGATCGGGCTACGGACTTTCAAATCCATAGAGTCTCATCGTGAACGATGTAATTGAATGAAAAACAAAAGGTTCCACAGACTAAGTAGAGAGGTTATTTTCATTGCCATTGCGGTAATTTACGGTTTTATCTTTAACATCATATTTATGATCCGTTATGCCGTATTTTTTAAATTTAACTATAAAATACGATATCTGATCTATTTGTTTTAAAATTATAGCAATTGGTTCAATGAAACGAGTGCAAATCATATTATTTACTCAATTAGAATCGAGGCACTAGAATAGACCTTATTATGCGGCTAAATATAGGAGTTATACAGCAAGCACTCGTTTGGACTACAACTTGTGACAGTCAAACATATCCGCTTAATACTTAAAACCGTGTTGCCCTTCGTACAATTTAAGTCGTACTTATACGGCTTTTTTTACCTCATGTACGATCGAGAAGCCGAAATCGTACGCATATGATCTTTTGAAAGGAATCTTGCGAATTACTTAAATAAATAACAGTATGATCATATTTTTAAATTATTTTTTTGGTGTAAAAAAAACAAGCAGAAAAGTTGAAGGAACTTGAAATTCTTCAATGTATTTTCTTTATATATCTAGTTTATCCTGTGGTATTAGCCTCTCAATGTGGCCCACTTCAAATTGGGAATCCTCTCACAATCAACATTTTTTTATGTCATTTTAAACCAATCGATTACACTACGTACGTAAGGCGCTGAGAACTTTGTTATATTTTAATTTCTTTCATGTAGCTTGATAAATAATTGTATTATCACTAGCATTATTATTAGTCTTACTAGCATCATTATTACTAGCATCACCCCGTGGTTTTCCCATGTAGATCTCTTCTCCTTCATATTCCCGTTATAAAAAAAACTATTTTTGAAGTGAAACTTCTTTATCGGCGTTGGAAAAAATTTACCGTCACATTTTTCGGTTACGCGTCACATTTTTCCGTTACGCGCCATCTTTTTTATTTCTGAAACACAATAGCGACGTGATAAATAATATATCAATACTAAAGTGATCAACAAAATCAAAGGCTTTATTTTAATTCTAATTCCAGTGGATTTTTAACAAAAGTAAGTAATTATATCTCTTTTTCTAATACCCGCTTGCTTGCCCGTGTCAACTAGTAGTTAACAAATCTCAAATGCTAAAATGCCCGTGTCAACTAGTAGTTAACATCGCGATTCAGTCTAAAATGCCCGTGTTAACTAGTAGTTGACATGGCGCCGCACTCCAAAATGCCCGTGTCAACCTGTAGTTAACATGGCTCCCGCGGTCGAAAAAGTTTAATTTACTCGTCTTTATTCCTCTAGGGTTTAGTTTGTATTATTTATCTCGTTCTATGTTAAAGTTCCCGTCATATTAATTCCAGTAGAGTATCTAAGCCATAGAAAAAAGAAAAGAAATTTGAAAAAAACGTTCCTTGTCAATCTTGTCATTGAGGGCTGTGTATGTTAGTTTTTCTGATTTTACTATTAAATTTAGTTTCAACAAACAAATGACAGATAATACACGTAATCAAAGATTAAAACCCATATGTCATCGCTTCAATTTTAGAGGTACTTATGAGCTTTTAAAAAGACGAGCTTTAAAACGCGCTATCTCAATTTCAACATATCATAACTCTTCACCAGAATCGTAAACGGAGAAACAAAAGACAACATTGTATAGCTAGTTTCATATTAAATATAAAAAATATAACACTTTATAATCTTTCAAAACAAATTGATCCACAAGGAACGATTGCGTGAATCTCGACTCGCGCGCCGCAAGCGTAAAATCCGCGGGGCATAGCGAGGTGCGCAAGTATTTTTTGCCGGGCATTTTGGGTAGCAACGCTACAGGGGGCGGGGCATAGTGCGTCGCGCGGTTTGCAGCGACGGGCAAGCGAGTGGATACTTGGGTGGGATTGTGGTATTTAATTTTTTAAATTTAAGATATTTAAGGTTAACCTCAGTTTCTGATTATAACTATCGGTCAATGTATATGATTTCATTAAAATGGTATTTATTAATTAATACGACTGCTAATTTAATGAACATCAATTAATTGGCATAAAGTATAAATTCTGAAATATGTTATATAATTTTGTAAATCAATTAACTAATTTTGTAGATTCAATGATGGAAGAATCCACAAATCCTGAGGAATCTTCGAATGCAATTACTATACAAGTTGATGTCCATCATCGGCATTATTCACAACTCAGTGCATCAATCGCTACCACAAGCCATGACTGTGTGAATGAACCTGAAACAACGAGTGATCTTCCTTCAATCCACCTTCATCTAATTTAACTTTATTTAACCAATTTCTAGAAAGTTGCATGTAGATCATTTTTCGAAAAATAAGGCCATAAAGAAGTTTCACTTCTTACGTGTGTACACTAGTACACGCACATATTTTTTAATATTCCTTAATCATGTCGTAACATCTGAACGGCCGAGCTGAAATTTGAAACACATTATTTTAGATTACAATCTGGACTATTACACAGGCTACTCTTCATTCTGAGAAAATAATGGAAACGGCAACTACGCAGGTAAAACCCCAGGGCGCTGCTAGTTTATTATATTAATAATATACGTATTGGTGTGCTTAATTCCTAGGTTTTATTACAAAGTTTGCCATATTTTTGTGTTTAAACGGTTTAAAAGAGCCGCCGTAAAATAATGACAGTTTCTCTTGTATGACGAGGTAAAATAAAACTTTTTACAGTGAAAACTTCATTTGGGGCGCCTAGATAGATTTTTCGTGGGCTGTGAATTGAATTCTAGCGTCACGCTCGGGTAAGATAAAAATTTTCGGGTGAACTCAGATGCTCCAGCGACAATTAAAATATAGTGAACAAGTACGTCAGACGGAGAAAAATGATATGGTCAACTGCTCGTCGCTGTTATGTCCTTGTGTTAATACATTATTCATGTTATTTTGTCGCAACATTAACTTCTAGGTACTAATTACTACCACATTAATTGAACCTGTCATGAAATATTAAATTTGCATTTCACAACCATTGCAAAAAAGTTTTGGTTGTAATATTAATTACTGTTTTATCACAACACGTAAGCACACAATATGACACCTAGGTATTTTCATCGCAGTACTTACACGTACACTATAACACAACATAATTATCGAGCCTATTGCGGAAGACCATCGTCAGCGACAAAATGTAGGGTATTTCACTTTTTATCGTAACGTTCAGCTAAAACCAACAAACTGATACCAACAGAATTAACAAAACTGTAAATAATGTGAAAACCATTGAATCATTTCCAATCTGAGGTGGGATGAAAGTTACATAATTATTATTATAAATATATTTTATGCCCGAGCGCAAAGATAAGATACGATAAGAGAGATAAAAACTCTTTATTAACAGCCATAATACAAAAAAAAACAATTAACTAAATATAAAAAATTACATTTCAATTGGCGGCCTTATCGCTTAGAGCGATCTCTTCCAGGCAACCGTGCACGGATTAGAAACAAAAGATAGTAACATGGCCTGTTTAATTAATACATTTCATTTATCAACACCATTATGAGTACTAATCACAACAGAAAATAAATAATAACATACTACATATTTACAACATAAATAAACTCACACATACTAATTGAAATATAATAAAAATACACATTAACCTAATATGTTATATAATAATATACCACATATACATACATGAAATAAAAATCATAAATGTACCAATGAATCAATCGATGTACTTAACTGGACCACCAAAATTGGTAATCATTTACCTAATTAACATATTTTATCCATAATATTGGAAGCCCTAGTCTTGAATTCACACTATTGTTCAAGTTTATGGTACGGATTTTGAAAATAAAGGTGGCAACACTACGATACGAGATACTATCGAAATCGAAAGTTCTAATTACATATAAACAAAATAAAACAAAAAAGGCCTTGCAAGTATTTCGTGCAGTTTTCGTTATTTTTCTTAACATAAACATGTGTTTATGCATAATAATTGCTGTATAAAAGTGATGGGAGATGGATTTGGTGAATGGCAAACCGGACCCAGATTTCCAGACATTCCGAGTTATAAATAGGTGGTTCGAGTGCAAGCTTTGTGTGAATGATACATGCATATTTTCATTACAACATGGATGAAGCCATTGGGCTGAGCCACTATTATTATTATGCATTATTTCTAACGTACAAATATTCTTTACATTCAGCACCGGCAGCTTGAGTTGTTACCTACTGATCAACAAACACGGACCACTCTTGCAGTCCGACTGCAAGATGAAATTTCACAGTGCTGTTAACTATCCGAAGCAGATGCAACTGCTTGAGTGGTTTGTGTGTGTACATACATAGTACCTAGTATGTAGTTCACTATGCAGTTATAGCATGAAGCAGTCGATGCTGACTGCTTCAAGATGCCGTGTACGACCGGCCTAAGAGATATATTATGTACCTACAAAATTGAATTAGAGTGTTAAACCTACTTGGTCAAAACCAATAGTCAGATACAAAGTTTGTTAGTAACTTGTCATAATGATGATTTAAATAAGAATATTCATTGTTCTTTTACAGACCCACAATCCATTGCAGAAGGCTGTGTGCTGCGGGCTGTCCGACTAGAAGTAGTTGAGAGAGAGAGAGAGGGGAACACTGAATTTCCTGGCGGCACTACTCTACATGTGTGGGGTTTTCAAAGAATATTCTAGAAGATGTACTTAATAAATTTTAATATACTTTCTAGATAAAATAGTATTTTATTTAATTTCCTAGATAAAATGTTATTTTAAAGTAAACAAAAACCCCCCAGTACTAATTTCCAAATGGCTGGATGGATTTTTATGATATTTGGATAAGATAACTCTACAAGTTACATATTTGTATACTATTATAGGTTTACAGTTGCAGTAAGTTTTTTCAGAGAAGATTGAAAGCAGCTGGAATTGGCCTGTGTTTTTTAAATCTAAGTATGAAATTTAAATTATTGTAAAATTAATTCCAGCTATAAAGGCTTAATAATAATAGGTTTACAGTTGACCACCATTTGAGCATTTGACTGATGTTAAACGACGATAGTCTATGGTGGAGCGTGCTAACCCAGAAGAAAACACTTCACTTTTGATTTGTAGATATCTACAAAAGCTTATTTTGAAATACCTAGCTGGAATGATTTTAGTAAAATGGTCATGAAAAACTACAATGAAAATTGAAATAAATCATTATATTGCATTATCATTGCACACAATGAGGTACATCAAAATTGGCTTACTTTGATAGTTATGACACTAAAGAGAGCTTGGCACATACATTTATAAAATCCCTCTTTTTTCCGGTGGGTTTATCATACATAAAGTTAGAAGCAGACTCGATTCTGTGATGCAGGCATTTTCCCAGGCATAAACAACCCACTAAATGTTTCCACAGCTAGGACTCGAGGCCTTCTACTTCAAGGGTAGAGCCCCTTGCGAGAGAAGGCCATAATCCACCACGCTAGCCCAGTTCGGATTGGTGGATGACACATGACTTCAAATGATTTTAGGTAAATGTCGGTTTCTTCACATTGACCTTCACCATTTTAAGTTAGGGGTATTCAAGGGTGTCGCCAGCTATCTAAGAGGAAGGCAATGGGTCAATATTATGGAGTTGACGGCATGAAGTGTTACATTTTGGAAGTCTTTGCCTCGATGACAATTGCAACAAGTATTAGTTCTAGTATCAATGTATAAAACTTCACAAGCCCTCGACAGCATAACAACTAAATCAAACTTTTAAACAAAGCAATAATTATTTATTCAAAAATAATATTCAACTAACACATAACTTTCAGGGATTTTTGAAAAACTTTCAACCACTTTATCATTAAAATTATTTAGGTTTTTATTTATTATAGCTCGGTGTACTCTTATCATGGCCCATGGACCATAAGGCAATCTTCTGCTATGGTGCTTCTTAGCCATGTTTTTAGTCTTCTAAGGCTACTAAAGGATTGCTGTACTGTACAGATGGTAAAGCGATCAAAATTTTCAATGTTTTTTCCGTTTCGGGAAAGAAGGAATTTGTTTGTCCTAGGACATCAACCGGCATTACGCAGATGAGACTTCGAGAAGACTATGGGGCGCGTGGTTTTGGACCCATGGTCTCCGGACTCCGGATTAACAGTCGCAGTCTCCCATCTAGACCAGCCGTAACTTTGTAGGTTTCTAGGCACAACAAAGTCATCAAACAATTCCCGGCTAAACATATAATTTCCTACAAATTCTAAGTCGGAAATTTGAATTATGTTAAGATCACTGCGCAGGCGACACCGGCTCTTTCTACGCTCCAAACGGTCTTCACGTACAGCAGCATCAATTAACATAACTTTTACAACCATATTATGTTATATTTTCCCAAAAAAATCTAAATCCGCAAATCAAAAAGTAACACTTTTCATTTCGTTGATTTTGAGGTTAAAACTAAGAAAATTGATCTGTCAAATTAGAATCTTCGTTGCGACTTTCGTGAATTAGAGTAGGCTTAGAACATGTAACGGTCAAAAAATGTTCGGTCGGGCTAAACGACGGAACGAAAAAGAACGGGAGTAAGAATGTCGCGAAACTTAGGTCGAAATTTCGTTTTCGATAGAAAGAGAGTAGACCTCCTGTTTTCAATCGAACACTTTCATGAAAATCAGTCGAGCCGTTAGAAACTATGATGCATATAGAATACTAGCGGCCCGCTCTGGCTTCGCCCGTGGTACGTCTAAATTGTCTTTATCTTCAAAAATTATGTTGGGGTTTCTGTTATTTTTTTTTCTAAAATGAATACTTTTCGCGAGAGACACTTCTAAAGTGCTAAAATGTGTCCCCTGTAACTCTAACTTTTAAACTTACCATACTTTTATAAATATATACTATTATAAATTACTAGCTGTACCCTGCCTCGCTTCGCTGTGGCACATTGTGATGCAAAAATTAGATAAAAACAATCCTTGATGCGGATTATATATCATTGTAAAATTTCAGCTCGATCGGTGCAGAACTTATTGAATTTTTGAAGCATACACAAACCAACATAACATTTTTATACATAGAGAATACTTATATAAACTTTTTAAACTTACCCCCCTGTAACTTTTACAATAAGAGAAAGATAAAACTAAAAAAAATATATGATATACATGACCATGCAATCTTCCAACCAAAATTGGGTTGAATTAGATCTAGTGAGTAGTGTTTTTTAATACGCCATAAAACTATTATTAAAACATCGATCAAAGTTACACCGAACTACAAAAGCTTATGTATTATGTTACTTGCTGCTTCGGAACCCTTTATGTGCGAGTCCGACTCGCACTTGCCGGTTTTATTTGTAGTAGGAGGAAAGCCCGTCTGCCCATAACAGCACAATGAGTATTACGCAGCTATTACAATATGTATATAAATAAATAATAAATATTGACAATTTTGGTATTAAAATTAACGTTATTGTCACACATATTTAATTGGATAACGGGACACTCACATACGGTCGGTCAATCCGACTCGAGTTTCGGCCGCGTCCTGCCAAACTGACAGTGCCAAAAGGCAGGGCAGCCATCGCGCGCACTCTCCTTGAAAAAGTCTTGCACTGAAGTCAGCACTGTACTGAACAAACACGGGCAGTGTTTTGGTCTCTTCAGTCTGGCACTGAAGTCAGCACAGTACTGACCAAACACGGGCAGTGTTTTGGTCTCTTCAGTCTTGCACTGAAGTCAGCACTGTACTGAACAAACACGGGCAGTGTTTTGGTCTCTTCAGTCTTGCACTGAAGTCAGCACTGTACTGAACAAACACGGGCAGTGTTTTGGTCTCTTCAGTCTTGCACTGAAGTCAGCACTGTACTGAACAAACACGGGCAGTGTTTTGGTCTCTTCAGTCTTGCACTGAAGTCAGCACTGTACTGAACAAACACGGGCAGTGTTTTGGTCTCTTCAGTCTTGCACTGAAGTCAGCACTGTACTGAACAAACACGGGCAGTGTTTTGGTCTCTTCAGTCTTGCACTGAAGTCAGCACTGTACTGAACAAACACGGGCAGTGTTTTGGTCTCTTCAGTCTTGCACTGAAGTCAGCACTGTACTGAACAAACACGGGCAGTGTTTTGGTCTCTTCAGTCTTGCTCTGAAGTCAGCACTGTATTCATCACCCAGTGATTTAAGATGATTCATCTGATAGGCTGTAATTAGTCTGGTAACATTACCTTTCAAACAGGTTCATAGTGAAATTTGTGCATTATTCTTTGGCGGCTAACGACAACAAAAACTCTTTTTACGGCGTTGAAAAATTAAATAGAATTAAATGGAATGATGCTCCTTTGTCTTAATTTAATTAATGAATTCCAGACCTCAGCAATTTTCTTTGTCATTGTTTGTTGAATAATACTTCTAACTCGGAAGCTTGAAAGGTCTTTTCGTGGTTTCCAAAGTTTCGAACATTTTCAGCGAAAATAAAAGATCCGGCTTTTATCTCCCTTGTACCGGAGGATAGAGAAGTTTTTGTTTGTGAAGTGACGGCAGCCAGTGGAGTGCTTTTATGGATAGGACCAAGATATCTAACTAGAGGTATTATAACAAAAGTGTATAAATATATTATACTCTGGTCTTGGTGGCTTAGTCGGTAGTAAGTCGGGTGTTGGTATGTGTGTCAAGTATGTACAAATTTACAATTTCATAAGTATTATGTAATTATTATCTATAGATCATATTGTTATTATTAGAGGCAATGCGGCCAGTATAATGGGCACTTTTGCACCAGGTGCTGCTCGGGGTGGGTTATATTAGTAGATTAATGATGCATACTTTTTGTATTAATTATAATGTAATTTTCTTTTAATTGTTTATTTTAATTGTTAAGTTTAGTTTCATTTGACATGTAAATTATAGTATTATTTTCTATGTTTTCTTATTAACTATCTGCATTCCAGAGCTTCTAAGCTTTGCTTAGTTTGTTTGACTAGATGGTGTATTTGAGACATGTCTACCAATAATTTTTTTTCTGGCACAAACAGGACACTTGCAGGAGTGAGGCTTGCGGTTGATGACAAGTAATATGCCTGTCCTCATAAATTAAATAAAGATTAGGCTTTACGTTAGACCTTAGAGTGGAATAAGTTACCGGCTATAGTGTCCCCTGAGACATACAATCTAGAACTTTTCAAGGTCCGAGTGTATAGGTTTTCTTTAGGAGCATCGGTCGTAATCTTCGACAACACCGTCGCTTACTGTCAGGCGAGTTGGTGGTCAAATACGGACCTAGGCTCGATAAAATATGTTTACTCTTATTTTACAATGCAAACGTTCTTTTAATCATTGATAGGTTTAAGTTTCGCGGCTTTCTCACCTGGCGTTAAGCTACCATGCGGTCGACGATGGAGCACGTTTACTAAAATACTTTATTTGTATACTTCAAATTTTATTTGATATAAACTTGTTATAAAAAATGCTGACCTTTTAAACTAACTGTGTATTGAAAATACGCGGCGATTGTTGAAAAACAACACAGACGTTTTAAATCAAGAGGCGAGTTTATCAAACACTCTCATCGAAACAAGTCACGATGAAGGCTTATTTGAGACGAAATGGTATAAATATATAGCATCGGAGGTTGGGAGCTCTTGACTCCCAACCGACAATGGTAGTATTGTTAGTGTGTGCATTTTAAATATTTGTATTACTTTTTTCGAAACTGTATTTTTTGTTGTGGTAGGACTCTTTGTCGGGTCCGCCTGTGTTACATACCAAATGCTATATACCTCTGCCAGTTATTCTATCGCCAAGCAGTATTGTGCAGATATTATTGTATTCCAGTTTAAAGGGTAATGTTTTCAGACAAGTTACTGGGCTAAAGAGATAAATCATCTTATATCTGTGGAGTACGAGCGTAGTGCAATGCCAGGCTTGAATTGTTTATGTTTAAATAGCAGTGTCGCACTTAATTTGGTTGTTATGGGCGGACTTGTTAATAGTTACGGCTGGTCTATGTTACGGCTGGTCTGAAGTTACGGCTGGTCTATGTTACGGCTGGTCTGAAGTTACGGCTGGTCTAGTCGGGAGAACGGCGACTGCCGATCCGGAGCCCCCGGGTTCGAATCCCACCACGCGCACCACTGTCTTTTCGAAGTCACGTGCGTAATGCCGCTAACTTAAAAACGGTGAAGGAAAACATCGTGAGGAAACCGACATGTACCTAGAATCTTTCGAGATCATGTGTCATCCACCAACCCGCACTTGGCCAGCGTAGTGGATTATGGCCTTGAACTCTTTCCTTGCGAGAGAAGGCCCCGAGGCCCAGCAGTCGGAACGTGCTTATGAGTTGATAGTAAGCTAGAGATTAGTAGACTTGTAAAGATTAAAGATTTTAATCTTACGCATTAGATTATAGTCTGGCAGTGTAGACAATCTTACGGTGACACATACATTTACAGAAGATTTGCTCGTTTCTTTTATCTAATACATTTGTATTAGATTAAAGAATAGCAAAGCAAACATTCAAGCATCGTGGACACAAAATTTAGAGCAGTAGGTATCTACGTGATACTCGTATAGCGTGGTGTTCCGTGTTGAGACGTGACGATCTTTACAATCCAAAGAATCGTAACTCAGTTTCACTAACTCCCCAAGGTCCCAAGTGAATTTACACGTAGCATGTAGTATCTATGAATTAAGAGTCTCACCCATTAGTTACTAAGTTAATTTTTTGTTATGTTTTTCCTTTTTTCTGTGTGGTCTTTTAATAAAGAGTTTATTATTATTCAGTAATTTATTTATTTCTCTTAATTTCTAAGTTATTATTATTATTATCTAGCTACAAGTTTCTACAGATGACACTGTACCTATAAATATATTTGTGTGTTGTAAACGCGATCAAGGGTGTGTGTGTGTGTGTGTGTGTGTGTGAGAGAGAGAGAGAGAGTAAGATCCAACACGTACGATAAAATGAAAATGATAAAAAGTATTTCTTGACATATTCAGTTCATAAGTTTTTTTAAATATGACGAGCAGGACATGTGCCTGATGGTACGCAACTTGACTGCGACATAACAGCACAGTGACACGCAGCTATTGGAACACGAAGAGTCCAAATCATTACCTAGCACTGCACTGCGCTCATCACCCAGAGATCTAAGATGTTACATCTCTAAGCCCTGTAATTTCTCTGCAAACATTGCCCTTCAAACCGGAACTCAGTAATGTTTTCACATTACTGTTTGGCGGTAGAATAGCTGGGAAAGGTGTGGTACTTCCACCGGCGGACTCTGCTAGGGAGTCCAACCACTACAACTACTTCACTGATAAGTAATGTAACATCATTCTCGTAGGATCCAGAGATTAGCACTTACTAAGTACCAATTCCCAGATATAGCCGTCCTAAGTAGAGGTATGTACCGGCCATTGCTGTGTCCAAGCTCTCATCCAAGCACTGCCTAAGCACCGAGACGAGACAAGCACCATGGAAATCTTTAGTCAGCGTGCACTGGATACTAGGGCTACATATACAGGGCTACTGGTAATCAGTCTGCATCTGTCTAAGGGCTTATTCTGTATATTTAAACAAACAACTTTTATTAAAGCTCAATACATATACCAACAACAACAAAAAAAATTGGTAGTCTGTAATGTCGGTTGGTTTACGGCCGATAGTTTAATGTGACAACGACATAAAAAACATTCACAGATGCGGCGCAAGCGTACAGTTAACGTAACGGGACATAACGGGACACTTTTTCGTGCATGCAGCCTGCGTTCATCGATTTATGAGACGTCGTCACGTCAAAACATTGTGTTCGCGTGCTCTTGTTACGAATGTTACGAAGATTTCGATGCTTTTAGACCGGGCAAATACACTTTTTAGGGTTCCGTAGCCAAATGGCAGAATACGGGACCCTTATAGATTCGTCATGTCTGTATGTCTGTCCGTCCGTATGTCACAACCATTTTTCTCCGAAGCTATAAAAGCTATACTATTGAAACTTGGTACGTAGATGTAATCTGCGAACCGCATTAAGATTTTGATACAAAAAATAGAAAAAAACAATTTTTTTAGAGGTGTCCTTATACATAGAACTGAAACTAAAAATATTTTGACTGTCTCTCTCGCTCTTAGGCGGGCTAACCATGCCCGAGTGGAAGGGACGCGTGCCTCTCACTCGCTCTCGTTGTGAGCGCATAACGTGAGCGGAGCGTAACGCAGTTTCTTGAAGTGTCACCCGGCAAACCAATTTATAAGACGTTGTCACGTCAAAAGTGAAAGGCACGCGTCCCTTCCGTAAAATTATTTTACCACTCAAAGTCGTTGTCACGTAAAACTTTCGCCCGTATACCGACTTTACAGGCAACCAATTTTTTTTAATCAATATCATACGTGTGGGGTATCTATAGATAGGTAATCAAAAATGATATTGAGGTTTCTAACATATTTTTATTCTAAACTGAATAGTTTGCGCGAGGGACTCTTCCAAAGTGGTAAAAAGCGTCCCCGCCCCGTAACTTCTAAAATAAGAGAATGACAAAAATAAAAAAATTAAAAATGTATGATGTACATTACCATGTAAACTATCAACGAAAATGGGTTTGAATGAGATCTAGTAAGAAGTTTTATTTTAATACGTCATAAATTGACTATTGTTAAAACACTGATTAAAGTAACAACGAACTACATGAACTTTTATATTATGTGTACTTGCTGCTACGGAAGCCTTCATGAGCGAGTCCGACTCGCACTTGACCACTTTTATTTTTATACAGTGGAACAAAACTTGACGTATTGAATGTAATCAACATCCCCTTAATTAAAAGGATGCAGGCAGATTATGAATAACCCTGTATAACAAAGGCGTTAAATCTGGTTAACGTGTTATTGTCGGATTTGCTCATTTCTTGAAGGCATCGGCATTGAAACTATGACTTGTGTAATGAACAAACGGATTACAGATGCTTTGGGACGCGTTGATATTTGCATACCGTGACTCAGGTGCCGTGTTCCGTGCTTAGGCAATCGTAAGAGACAGTGATTGTTACAGTACCATTTAGCACAGGCTGAGAACGTAATGTCAGCTATTTCTAAACACCTTGTTGACGAATGAACGTATGTACTCGTAGTCTATATTTATCAAAGATATCAATACACAGATGTGCCCTCCCAAACTTCAGGGCGCACGGAATCATATCATTGACTTATTCTGTTCCAGTCGGTTGCAGGAAGCGGTGAACGCCGGACGTTTTTACTAATCACTATTCGTTGTCAACAACCAAAATAAGTAGAACCACAGCGTATCGCGCCGCTAGCGATTCTAGGGGTCAAGTAGATTGGTTATGTGTAAACTACTTACGACACATATAGAGACGCAGTTTATTACCAATTTCAAGTTACTCAGGGCACATCCGTTGGTTTATATCGATGATATTTATCATATTTCCAGAAATAGTTTTCACTAAAACAATTAAATAATTTCTAATCATCACAAAGTTTAATTTAATTTCACCTATCCGGAAGTTTGGTTTCAAATCTTGCAAATTAAATAATATCCACCTTCCGGTTACCGTTTGAGCTGAGATTTTGCATACACGTGTAAATTGTGTGAAAATGTCTTATAATGATGACATGGTGCTGATCTGATGATAAAACTGAAAGGTGGCCAATGGCTGTTCGCACTGAAACGACACAACTTCGTGGAATCTGAGCTCATTTGAACCGTCTTGACGAGTAGTTTGTCTTTCAATGGTAACCAGGGTGTGACGATGCAGATGGATAAGTTTTTATTTATTTAACAAGTTATAAAAGCTGGTTTTTAAAACGTTTTTTTTTAAATTAAATAAAGCTGTGTACCTATTGTATATGTGTATTGACAAACTTTGCTAAATATAAATAAATATTCGTGGACAATTCACACACAACACCATCTGACCCCAAACTAAGCAAGCAAGCAAGGTTGTAAGATAGCTGATATAATACTTATATAGTTCTAAATACATACTTACTATACATAGAAACACCCAGACACAGTACAAATATTTGAATTCATCACACATATATTTGCACTGGGTGGTCTGGGTGGGAATCGAACCCACAACCCTCGGCATCGCAGGTAGTAGAGTTACTACCCACTGAGCCAGGAGGCCAGTCAAACTCCCACAAACAGTTACACGTGAAGTAATCCTGCTAAGTAGAATGTTTCAGTTTTATCCAAGCAAGCACTCTTTCATGGTAGATTGCATCGTCTCTTACCATCAGGCGAGATGACGGTCAACTGCAATCCTAATATCAATTAAAGAAGGAAACTATATCAATAAATTTGAAATCATGAAAGATATTGAGCCTAACGAATAAGGTCGAGATATAAATAGTATGTAGTATAAAATTTAGAAGGATCAAATTACGACATACATTTATAAGAGCACTGGGAAATTATATTTGAAACCCTTTAAGGGGGGGGGGGGGTTTGGGGGATAATAAGGGATTAACATCCCGCCGAGGCCGTCTCGTAAATTCGTAATTATTAATAATAATAGATAACGGTACCGAGTACTATTATTTCATCACTCAAATAATTGGGCCATGAGTCCGTTGAGGTACAGATATAACATTCTCTAATATACTTTTTTTTTTGTTATCACTTTGACCACCATTTTTTCACTTTTTTTATGAGCTCTATTTTCCTAAATAGCTATTTATACAAAGATATTCTGAATTACTCGTATTTAATTTAATTTATTTCGTGTTTAATAGATCAACGGAGCTCTGGTGAGAATCAAGACGAATAAGCTCACTACTAGTTGAACCCGTACCCAGCATAGAATTACCATACTGAATGACAATGTACTTATAAATTACCAATATCAGAATCACATATTACATGCATGTGTATGTTATCATACAAGTTTAAATAAACGGCTAATAGGTCTAGAATATAGGAATCATTTATCACATTTCCGTAGGTAATTAAACACGTTTTAGTTTTACTTTAACATCGCCTTTTAAAATACAATATCCGCCTTAGACCTCATCAATGTCTTTCACAAATGGCGCCGGAAATTGTGGCATCTTTAGATTAAACTGTCTGCGACTAAACAGCGGTCTGTGACATGAGATCAAGTAATTTATACATTCCACGAGCCAGAAATATATAACAGTAAGTAATAATCCCACTGTCATGCCCTGCGCAATTATCTGCGACAATAATCGTGGGGGCCATTCCCATCCAAATCATCATTTGTTTGCAATACCGAAAAAGAAGACAATTCCCCACTTTTATATTCAAAATATTGACGTAAAACACAATACACTTTTTTTTAAATCAGATTTAAATTGGGGATATATTGGGCACATATGAATCATGTTTGATTAAACCAGACACATAGTTAATACGGAAATTACACGATAGCAATTAAATAATTAGATAATAGAAATGCTATCTTAGATCAGTCTACGGGCCGGCCTATACAATTTTAGAAGCGTCCGACACAGGCACCGCTAAAATGCTTTCGATCAGTCCTACATCTAGGCTGTTTGCTGTTCGGTTGAAAATAAATTTGACTGATCGTGCACAACTAATAACCAAGTAGCGTCTAATGAGGCTAATATATGCAGTGTCAATTGGGACGGTGCATTCGTGACAACGTAGTATAGCCATGTGCAATGTAAAGTGTACTTAGCGAGATCATTAGTACTTTTAGAACAGAATAATGTAAGTAATTTAATTTACGCTTCACGACCGACGTGACTCGATGGTATAAGTGATATTTGTTTGTAGTAAGAAATGATACAATTACAAGTTTATCTGACTTTATTCGAACTCTGACTTTTGTGCAGGTGGTCTATAGGTACGATCTAATGCCACCTCACTGCGAAATGCGACCGCGTTTCATGGTTGACGTTTGAATAATTTAACTTGAAGAGGTTTGACTGCACTTTTGTAGTAAGAACAGTACAAAATAAAGCTATTATTATTATCAATAAAAAAATTAGAAGTAGAGAAGCGGACTACACGTATCTATACTAATATTTTAAAGCTGAAGAGTTTGTTTGTTTGAACGCTAGGATCTCGGGAAGTACTGATCTGAATTGAAAGATTCTTTTTCTATTGGATAGTCCATCTATCGAGAAAGGCTATAGACTATAGAACATAACGCTATTATCAATAGAAGCGGAGCATGAATCAAGAATGTAACAAAAACGGGGAAAAAATTATTCCCTTTTGAAAGTTTTCGTAGCGTGCTTTGACATGACAGCATGTGTCTTAGATTGCGTCATTGAATAAACCTTTGCTAATCAATTTTTTCTAAATTTGAGTTGTACGACCAATTTCCGACAGGTGGCGTAAGCAGGTTAGCTGAAGAGGTTTTTTGTTTGAAACCGATATTATCAGGAATGACTGAACCGATTTCAGTCATTCTTTCACCGTTGGATATGTACGGGATCCCGATGAGTGCTATAGGTATAATGTACCACGGGCGAAGCCGGGCGGACATCTAGTTATACATATAAGTAGACTTCTGTAGACTGTGTATTTGTGTGAAACAAGTACATAGATTATATTTTTATTGGGCATAAAACAAATTGGAGAAATTATTTGGTACTCGTATTTATTTTACAGACATTTTCGAACTTTTGGCACAACTACAAGCATTACTTTCACAAGTATGAGTGTTATCATAGATTAGCAACTCATTGTAGTTTGAAATCATCAACCAACATATTAGATCAGTTACACGAACAATGTTCACGGTGCGAGTTCGACTATAAATATGCAATGATACTCGCACACAATGGAAGAGCTACACAAGCCTACTTCCTCATTTACACGGGTCCCTAAAGGAGTGATACAGCAGCGAATAGAAACACAAAAATAACATTCTCCCTTGAGACGAATTCGGGTAAAAAGTCCTTCAACGTTTTTTCTTTCAATTACGTTGATGGAGGAGTTTAAAAATGTAAACTCTTAAAAGGTATTTTTCGCTTTCTTTTTAAATAAAAGTGGCCATTTATAATGGGGCAAGAGACGCGAACGTAAGGTTTTTCATAATTTACGACTCCGGAGGGCGGGAAGACACGCAGCTAATTTTAAATGCGGTGAAAATGTATAAAATATGTATCTAACATTACACTAATGTCGGAGTTCCATTGTTTTCTTTTATTTCTGCTAGGACGACCAACCTGAAGCGTACCAGTTTTAACTGATGATGTATGGTAGACGCAAATAAGTATTAAGTTGCTTTAAGTTTTAGGTTGCCATCTACTCGTATCATTATGCGGTTGATCCCACGGGGGTATGAGTGGTTATGAGGACCATGCTGAAGACACATTTTGAGGTGTGATCTGTAACATTTGTTTGAATTTAACTGAGATTTGTAACTAGGCTATATATGGCGAACATTATACACAAAAAAGGCTGAAGTTGGTCTAAGTTTTAGGCTGCCGTCTGGATGTTTATGAAGACCACGTTATTGAGGTGTGATTTTAAGTACGTGGGTCACAGACGGAACGATCGGCATCTATTTTTATGTTCTGGTCTGTCACGAAAGTATTGGTGGATGTCATCAATTAACTTAATGCCCTACTATGGTGGCTGCCGCATGTTGACGTCGGAAAATCAAATTTAATGTGAACGGATGTGTATTATTGCATATTTATTTAAATTTAATGGGTCATGTCGAGTTATTTACGTACTGAAAATGTATGGAAGGTCAATACATTAGTGAAATGAAAACTTCTTTAGGTGCTTTTCTTTTGGAACTGTCAATTGTAGGCCGCCGGATGCGGTTGAAACTTAAGTCGACCTGAACTGACAACGTCAGACGTGAGTAACCTTTGAGTTAATTCAAGAAATATGTGTATAACTATGCATTATTTTAGCTACGTAAATTTAATTAACTGTTACATGAATATATAAATAACCATTCAAAGTTACGAAAGCCGATAAGGCTTTCGGATAACTCTCTCTAAAAAACGAAGATTTATATTTGCGTAAAAAAATTGGTAATTTTACTATTATAAATATTATAACACATAAAAAAGACATAAACAGGAACAAAAGACGGGCTATGTCTATTTTGAATAACCCAAAAGGTAATATCAGCTAAGGTATAATTAAAAACAAAATTTATTTATATAAATTTATAGAGTTGTGTACTCGACCGTATGTACATGTTTAAAAACTTGTACAAACACTTATATCGTAAATACTACTGTAAACGATAGATCTTTATTAGATACACACGGAATAAATGCTTATACTTAATAGCAGCTACATGAAAATTATAACCTTCAAATATTTGCAATTACATAATCGTATGTTTGACATCAAAGCTATCGATTTGTCATGAAAGCTTCGTAGAAGTACTTACTACATACTCGGTTCGTCTGGCCACTTGACCTAATTACTCTGTTATATGGTCATACGTAATAATTGGGCCGATTTTATGTCTGTCTTTATGTTAATTATTAATTGAATTCATGGAGGACGTTCGGGATTTTTTATGTTCATCGATTATTCGAAGACGCCATTCGTTATTTGTTCCCAAGGTTACAAATCCTTCCTACTGACGTGTTTTATTGAAATTTTATCGAAATGGGTCGAACGGTTTCGGAACAATCAGAAAAATATGAAAATTGTATGTTTCGAAAATAATTAAGTTTACGGATTCTACAGAGTGAATGAGTTCTACATCGGTCAGTCGACCTCAGAGTTGTACTCCAACGCGATGTAAGGACGACTTGGACGATGGAAGCTCAGGATCGGATAAAGTGGAGGGAATTGGGGGAGACCAGCAGTGGGGAAACTGAGGTTAATAAAAAAAATAATCTGAAACTTCGTTGTCTCATTGGAGTGTCAGTACGTTGAGTTGGTACCCATAAAGTTGGTGCCGAGACATTTTGTTAAAATTATTTGAGCATGCGTCTTATTTTGAAACTGGAGTCAGATTTGAATACCAGAGGGATTCTAGAAAAGCTAGTTAGTATTGTTGTATTGTGTAAGTCGTTTATCATCAATTAAAATAAACTCACCGTGAAGGGTGATGAGCGTCGTCACCCAGAACCAGTGCATCCACCAGTGCAGCGTCATGATAGCAGGGTCACAGGCTCCAGCTCAACCGACTACCTGCGAACAATACAGAAAATACACTTTACGGCATAATTTTTAACTATTTAAACTCAAACTCTAGGCTCTACGACTGGTCTAGTCGGGAGATCGGCATCAGCCGATCCGGAGCCCCTAGCTAAATTTCCACACACATTACTGTATTTTCTAAGTCATGTGCGTAATACTGCTAACTTAAAAATAGTGAAGGAAAACATCGTAAGGAATTGCTTTTAGGTCATGCATCATCCACTTACCCGTACTGGGCCAGCGAGGTGGATTATGGCCTTGACTCTCCCCTTGCAAAATTATTTTTCACCGTTAAAACTAAACCACAAAAAAAACTCAAAAATTTAGACGGGATTCGAATTTAAAACTTTGGTATTCGTTATTGGAGATAATATTTTAAGAAAAGATTACGTACAAACAACAACTCGTAAAGTTATGAATAAAAAAGGTGAAAATACGACAAAGGTACTGAACTTGCGAAAGATCCAACCACCTCTCGCGTTCATAAAGAAGTCTTAATTTATACCAAGATAGATGAAGACTCCTTAAAAAATACGCGAGGACATAATGACTCCTCAGTTTCTGGGGTCATCTGATCTTTGGCTATTCAGCATAATTTGTCGATGGCCCTTTAGGAAGCTGGAGAGGAGACGAGAGACACTCGGGCCGGCCTTGGCGCGACCTCTCTGACGTCGACGGTTTCCTAATTAGTTTCCAAACAAATTCAAGGGCATAAGATTGAGTCAGTGTTGCGGATAAACTAATCTGACACTTCGATAAATGTTAATAAAGGTGAACATAATTAAATATCTTTAACTAGCTAACAACCTTACATAAACGTGACAAAGCAGATGATACTAAAATACAATTGATACTATATCTTAAAGGCTTCAATATTAGTCCGAAACACGAAATAGATGAATTCATATTGTAGACTTGGACAATGCCTTTGTTAAACATTGTTTTAATCTATCTGTACACTACCGGTACACTAATATAGTATTATTATTAATTATGGCATATTCACCGTGGTTAGTAGTAGTGTTCGAGTAAGACCACGATTTTTCGATGCCGTATGTTCGTCAGAATATGGACATTGGACAAAAAATGACATTGAAATATCGGAGACTCGTTTCACCGCATTGATGGTAAATATTATCCCATAATTAATAATAATAATACTCGTGATTCTATAATTTGGTTGTTTTTAATATCAAACATATATATTCGATGTGGCCTTGTACTTTTATGTAATTCTACTCATATACTCGTAGTAGGTATGTCTACACTGTAAAATTGCAAATGACCTTTTTCAATACACATCAAAATACGAAGTGGAAGAACCTAAATAGTAGACATATTAAACAAAGCTATTGTTTTCTACAATTTGCCTTTGTTATGCCAAACGTATTGTACATATATGACCCGATTCATATGTGTATTAACTTGCACGTTTAGATTAACTATACATGATAATAGATAAAAACACACACGAAACCAATACTTGACTTTTTTTAATGGTGAACATTTACAAATGGGAAAATATTCAGGGTGGCAGGCAGAATTAGAACTTATAAGAAGATGAGACAGGACGTTTTAAGTGTTAGCGGGATCAAAACCCATTAGAAGTTGAAATAGAACGATCACTACTGAACGATCACAGCTCAATTAATGGAATAAGAACTTTCCTTAATTGATGTGAAATTACTCGTAGTATTTTCCATGGTAAATTGTTAATTAACGAAATAGCGAGATAAGAGCCGCAGTATTAAGTAAATTTAAAAAGAAGATTAGAGATAGGAAGCTGTGTGTGTGATGTTCGACCCACCGGTAACTTCTTAGAAAAGTGAAATACCCGAAAATTTCAAAGCGATGAATTTACAAATTGGTATTATATAAAATCCAACATCTTATTTGTACCATACATATTAACTGAAAAGTTTGTTCATTTGTTTGTTAGCTTGAACACACAAGTATCTGCTACGAGACCGATTTAAAAAAATGTATTACCATAATTTACGAGTAACAACTTATAAGGAAGTCTAAGCAAATAAACATCTCACCAACAACAAAACAACATCAACAGCTCTGATCTTGCAGATCAATAAACGTTTACCATCAGCCACACCATCTGCTTCTGCTATTTTTACGAAAACCCAAACAGACTATGTACAAAAGAAACGAAATACCGAAATGGCGACGCGACGCGCTACGGAAACACATCTTACCGAAAAGAGGCGAAGTATCATCCCGCGTTATTTCGGTGTAGGTTACTTACAAAAAGGCTACAGAGAGTAGGTACATTGCAAAAAAGCAAGACTTTTTCGCAATGTAATGTTTTTGCTTTTTTTGAAATCGCAGGATACGTTAAATTATATTATATTTACAGGTGAACTGAAACGTTAAATTATATTCGAGAAATTATTATGAATTGAGATTGATGTTGAATATTCGGTCCAAAGTTGAAGGGATTCCTGAAACATGTTACGCGAAAATTATTGGGAAAACGTGAAATTTCAGTAATTCGGTTTCTAATTCGCGGGAATTTCGTGTTCTTAGGAAAGTTTCGCGAGCTTACGGAGCTGAGCCATTTTGGCTTCCATTAGGTAATTTCTCAGAGATTTAGAGAATTTTCGAGGACTTATTTGAGAAGTTGAGTTTCATCAGTGTTTTAGATATTACTTAGAAAACCAGTAATTAGAGGTATTCAAAGAACTCATATTTATTATTTTGAACTTATTAAACCAGCATCGCCCGCGATTTTCCCGCGCAGTTCACAATCCCATAATTTTCCCGCAATGAAACACGCCTATGTATTGTTTTAAGCCCTAAATTAACTATGTTTTAAATTTCGAACCGATCCGTGCAGCCCATGCGACGTAATTGAGCAACAAGCATCCAACCTTTCGCATTTATAATATTACTAGCAGCGCCTCGCGGTTTTACTCGCGCAGTAATAGGTACCCGTTCTCTTTATTTTCCCGGGATAAGATGTAGCCTATGCTCTGCCTGACTATAATCTAACTACCTACTCGTATGTGCCAAATTTCAGCTCAATCCGTTGATACGTTACGACGTTATTGAGCAAGAAACATACAATTTTAGAAGACATGTATTCTACTAGTCAAGCCCTTTCGTTTGGTACCCATATTAAGACAGTACTGAAAAATAATATAATTCGCCATTTTGTGGTGGCGGCCATCTTGGATTTGATTTTTTTATAGTGTATAGTATTCTACTGGTCAAGCCCTTTCATTTGATACCCATATTGAGGTAGGTTGTGAAGAAATATTTTGTCCGCCATTTTGTGGCGGCGGCCATCTTGAATTTACATTAACCAAACATAGCTAATAGCATCCGCACGGATATTAACTTTCAAATAAAAGAAACCGCATCGAAATCGGCCCTTCCGTTTGAGCTCTACGGTGCCACAGACAGACAGACAGACACACACACACACACACAGACAGACAGACAGACAGACAGACAGACATCGACGTCAAACTTTTTTTGGTCGGGGGTTAAAAACGATAGAGATATAAAAAATATTTTCATTATTTTTGGCATAGTAATATCCAGGGCTTTTTTATGGCTGCACGTCACCACGCACTCGCACTCTGCAATAATTATCGAGTTAGGTACAACCGTTGCGAATTAGCGTGCCCGAAAAAAGAATTGTCGAAATAACCTCTAAGTGATATCTAAGTAGACAAATATCGTTGTGATTTGTTTTTGACGTTTTTGTGTTGCGTCGAGATAGTGGTCAAATACAAACCTATCAATTATTGTTTACAAAAAAGTGTGTACGTTCCTTCAGCAGCTACGATGCCGCAGACAGATACACAGACACAGATCGATACGCCAAACTTAAAACACCCCACTTTTCAAGTCGGAGACTTAGAGTTAAGACCTAACAAGATGAGCTGATGGTGATTCTGAAACTTTGCCAGTTATTCTACCGCCAAGCAGTAGGTAATGTGCAAATGTCACTGTGTTCCGGTTTGAAGGGCAATGTTTCCAGAGAAATTAAAGGGCTTAGAGATATAAGATCCTAGATCTCTGGGTGACGAGCGCAGTGCAGTGCTAGGTAATGATTTGGACTCTTCATGTTCACTGTACTGTTGTGTCAGGCATGTTGCTTACCATCAGGGACATGTCCAGATTGTCTCGTCACTTTAAAAAAAAAACTTTCTCAAATTGTTTTTTTGCGTGTTCCACAAACGTAAAGACAAAATAATAAATGAATACGGAGAATTTCCGACAAATTACTTCCGCTTTCACGATTGGAGTTTTGAAATGTGTAATGAATGTCCTTTGATTACTAGTATGGTTGCGTATGAAAATTAGTTTTTAATAGAGCAATAAACGAAATGAAAACCTGAACCACTTCGTTCGGGTAAAACTGATTCTTTAAAGCAAAATTACATTTCATCGTTTTGATAACAACAACGATACAACAAAGATGACGTGACTCAATCTTGTTGTTGATTAAACGTAAAAAAAATTATTGAATAATTAGACATTTTTTAGCTTTCGTTTGCTTTGATTTTTTTTTACTTTTTTTAGACTAAAAAAATTTTTTCTTTATCATTTTAAAAACGACTTGTTTTTAGATCGTTTGATGTCGAAAACTAGTTTCGTTATCTTTTTTATTTAAGACGCTTCAGATATGTCAATCTTAGCAATATTATAAGCGTGAATGTTTGTATGTTCAGATGTCAGAATACCTATTTGTTGTTCCATTAAGTTGTATGAACTGTACGGATCATATTCACATACACAATAGAAGTTCGATGCGTACTTCGTATACTGACGTAATTTATCTGATTACCAGTCATATACAACCTGTTTGATTTGCCATTACTGTACCATGCCGCATAAAAGCTATTAGTGTTGTGTAAATTCGTCAATTTTCGCCTAATGGTTTACGTACGGTTATTGTATTTTGTTTTTACAAGAATAATGGACGGAACGGCTAGTCCTTACACCCTCTACACACGAGTCCTAAAATCAGAGGAAATGACGTAAAAGTAGTGGGGAGGACCCTACATCGCACCATATGATTGGTGATTTATGGTGCGACGTAGGCTCCGCCCTGCTACTTTTACGTCATTTCCTCTGGTTTAGGGCTCGTGTGTAGAGGGTTTAAGCGTTCAAGCAACAAAGCTGTCCGTATAACCCAGTGTCACAGAGCTATTACATGAAGTGTTCAAATCAGTAAGTACCCTAACGTTGCCTACCGCTCGTTGCTCGGAGATTTTTCTCTATGTCCTTTTAAAGTGAAACTTTTCAATATTTTATTGGGTAAACGGGGCACTCGCGTGTAATATCGCGGTCGAAACTCGAGTCGGATTGACCGACCATATTACAGGTGAGTTACACTTTTACCCAATGAAATATGTGTAACAACCACGTTAATTTGAATACTAAACTTTCCAATGTTTGTGAATAGTCCCACCACTAATACGGTATTTGACTAAATTTGTAAAACCGTTTAAATGATTTTTGATTACATAATATACATACTACATGAATATTTCCGCAAGATCCTCTGTTTTAACATTATAAATAAATGTTTAAAGTATAAAGTTCGGAAAGCCCGCCAAAAACGCTGTGTCGTGTCATGTGACGCGCGTGACGTCGCACGCCAGTAAATAAATCACTGTTCTTAAAAAAACCGTTTGCTATAGATGGCGTATTTACTGGCGTGTGACGTCACCAGCGTTGCCATCCTTAACAGTGCGTTTACGTCTAAGATAAAAATTCAGTATTTTTTAAATTTTCATTGGCGTATTTCACAATAAACACACACTATATCTTCCGAAATAGAGTGAAATATGTCGCCTGATGTTAAGCGATGATGCGATCTACGATGGAGCATGCTTACCTAGAAGAAACCGATTCACTCTCGATTTGAAGACACCAAGATTGTAACTATCGGGGAAAACCTACTATAGCAATATCACAAGAAATAGGAGAGTTCACAAGCAACCCACTAAATGTTCCCACTGGGGCCTTCTCTCGCAAGGAGAGATAAGACCATAATTCACCACGCTGGCCCAGTGCGGTTTAGTTGACGACACGTGGCATAGAAAGATTCTAGATAGGTAGGTACATGTTGGTTTCATCATGATATTATCCTTCATTGTTTTATCATCGTCATTTGATATAGACTGAAAATGATGTTGGTGATTGTTTGTGTATTAGAAATTTGTGTATGTAATAGGTGATTTGATTTCATTACTGTCGACGAGCGATTAACACGAAAACTCGTAATTACCACCTCACACGCTTTTGTTCATTCAATTACTTTACATTTAATGGTTTGGGGAATAAATGTCCCAACGTGTGCTGTTATGATTTACATTGCTTTCTAACGTTAATTACAACCCAAAATGCTATCAAATGGGATTGATCAGTTTATTACCTACATTTTTTTGAAGAGTAGAGTGAAGAGACGAGCATTTCATTTGCCTGATAGCAAGCAACAGCCCATAACAGCAGAGTGATACGCAGCTGTTGGAACATGAAGAATACAAGTAATTACTCTTCACCACACACCAAAATACAATAGTTATAAGTAAAGTAATAATTACGACCAAGAGTAATAGTTATAAGTAAGACCGAGGATCGGGCTGAGTGGCATATTATAGGAGAGGCCTATGTCCAGCAGTGGACGAACACGGGCTGATGATGATGAAGTAAAGTATATTCTACAAGTTTAATCCTACGGTAGTTCGGCAGTACGGCAGTTTATCCGATGGGTACCAAACTAGGCTGCACGTAGCCCTATTTGGTTCCGTTTTGTTCTTGTCTTATTAATTGTCAAATTTTAGGTTTAATACGAACACAACTTAATTTCGTAGAATTCACCCATTCATTTTCCACGCTAATGGAATATACTTGAAGTAAATTGCTATCGCGACAGCTGATTGCTCGTGAACACCGTGTTAATTTCGGAACACAACGCGGATAATTACGCGAGGATGAGGCGTTTCGGAACGCTTTACGAGGTACATCAAGTCATGTGTATGGCGCACTCTAGTCAATGAATAGGGTTGGCTGTGTACAGGGTCGACATAGCTGATACTATGCTTAAACTTTTTCGATATTGAAACTCATGTCAATAATACACAGGAGGCAGGCGCGGTCCGAATTGAGGGATCACAGGGGATATAACTGTGATCAAAATATTGGCAAGTAATATCACATTATAACTACATACTTAATGTTTCCACTGCTGGAATTCGGGACCTTCTCTTACAAAGAGAGAATTAAGGCCAAATCAAACAAGTTGACCAAGTGCGGTATTGCTGATGACACATGTCTCTGAAAGATGTATTTCTTGGAATACATCGGTTTCAGAGCAGTTTACATTCCGATTCCTAATATTTATGGCAAAAATCAAATGGGATTCTAAAATCAAAGATCATTTGGTGGAACTTTCTACCAGCCACATTCATATATAGTATCTACATCTAGTCCACACTGAGGGATTCATTTTGCCCCGCTACTCACCAGCTAGGTGTTGGGGTATATAATAGAAGAGGTATGTGACAAGTTTACAAATAACAAAAATCTTGATTGCTGTTTGCAGGTAAGATAAGGTGATACAAAACATTTTAAAAGTTGACCCATACAAACTAGCCTCTTCTGTCTGTCAACACAGTTGTCTGTCAACACAGTTGTCTGCCATTGCCATTGGTTTGAATTTATACAATGATGATAATATTCAGCCGATAAAGTCTCCTTCTTCTTTTTAAGTGTGATATGTTTGGTGAGCACAATTACGCGAACGTCTTGTGCTTCAGCAGGATGTTGTTATGGACAAGTATGTAGTTTAAATCCAAGGTCTTGCAGTAGGAACTCTTGCAGTTCAGTTTTTAGCTTGCCTCAAACACCTACCCAAAATTTGCTGTCAGCTCTCAAAATATACGAGTCAATGAAAACCACGGAGGCTAATACAAAGTCCGTGATGCTAACATAATTGTACATATGGACTTAGCAAAATGCAATCGGAATATGAACCTACCAACAACCTTACGCTTGTGCAATGAGATATTCTAATTCTAACCACTACGTCACAACAGTTTACAAACGAAAATATCGTTATGTATTTAAATAATTTGAACAAAATTCTAACATTACTTATTACGTTATTACTACACATATTATATTACAATAAAAGTAACCATAAAAATATATTTGAAGTTGATTCTTAATAATAATAAAATATCACTACGATGTTCTACAGAAGGGCTGTTTATTCGCAAAGTTGGTGGTAAAATAAATATAAACCAGCCACAACCCGTCATGAAACCAATTTTCTCTTCATTGGATCCCGTGGAACTGCAAAGACTATAATTTATTTAATAAAAACGCGGCAACCCTAATAAAATCAAGCGAGCTCTCGAGTGGTAACGAAGCGTGGGTAGATTCAGTGGAGAAATAACAAATTTAATCAGAAGAAAACATGAGGGTGTGTTGTAAAAACAATTTTCAATTAAAGACCTACGAATGAGTAATGATCTCGTGTATAAGCCTGGCCTTGGCTTAGGTGTAGTAAACTTAGGAAAATAGGATTGAAAAACTTTTATCGAAAGAACTTCTGATCTGCCAAAACTTCTATAGCACAAACAGATTTGTTTTTATGATATAAAGGTATGTCACGAACAAATTATGCGTCCATGTAAAAAAACCCTACCCATAACAGCGCAAAAACCACGGAGCTATGTAAGTTACAATAAATTGTACGTGTAATTGTATGTAAATAATTGTTATTGTGCTACCATTTATTGTAGCACAACAACAATAGAGATCATTTATTTCCTCAGAAAAAAAACAAGCCGTTTCCAATCTAAAATTAAAATCAAACATTCGACCAAATTTAATAAGAAGCCATGAAACGAAAGCAAATTTTAGTTATTTGTTGGTATTTTAAAAACCACCACCCCGTTTTCGTTTAAATTTATATGGGACTACCTATGAACTATGATGTATTGAACAAAAAAAAACCACGAAAATCGATTCACAAACGGCGGAGCTACCAAGTAACACACTTTAATATTAACTTCAGTTGTCCCACTGCTGGGCAAAGGTCTCTTCCAGTTCCGCCCACTTTTTCCGGTCCTGAGCTGGCATCGTACATTCAAAAAAAACATACAGCCGAATTGAGAAACTCCTCCATTTTGAATACTGTTACAAAACGTAAAGTTGTGACGTCTTCAAGTTCTTGACATTATATGGGGCTCCACATTAGTCTCAAACCCTGCGTCGGCTGAGAGATGACGAAACTATACTATCGAAAATATGTTGGTGGGGTAAACGTATTATTAATATCTATACCTATGTGAAAACATAACTATTGTTGCCAAAATAGTTTAGCGCATTAGCAAGCTGAAGTGGCAATACATAACTAACATTAAATGGTCATAACTGTAGCAGAATCCATAACATTTGGGGTAGAGAGGATCTGATTAGAGACCGCGAGTTGATAAACGTAGTGTAGGATGCCCTGGAGTGACGATTTACGAGAGGCTACAGATGGCGACTGGCAACGTAAAGCTGAGGATCTGATTGAGTGGCGTATTATTGAAGATGCTTCTGTCTAGCAGTGGTCAAGTATGTGCTGATTATGATGATTGTGGAAACATAAGTGCTCATTAATACAATAAACTAAATTAGATCGGTGACCGCGGTTTTTTATCACAAGCAACCTCGCTCCAGGTTGAGGTCACGTATAAATTGAAATGATTAGTACAATAATCCATTCAACAATATTATAAAATACCTTAATTCTCTTACAACAAAATCATTTGATCCAAAATGTTTTCAGACAATACCTCCATTGACACGTTCCCTCAATTCTCAATCGGCTTTGTTACTATACAATGAAGGGAAAATACCTCATCAATTGGAAATACGTAAAACTGAACCTACGCTTCCTTCCCAAAATAGCCACGTACAATCATATTAAGGCGGTGCCTCACTGGAACCATTCACTTGACCTGTTGTGTAGTATAAACACGGTCTACTTCATGTTCCCACTGCTGAGACATGAGACCTTCTATAACAAGGAGAGAGTCAAGCCAATAGTCCACCACACCGGCCAAGTAAGGGCTGCTGAATGTCACAAGTTTTTAAAAGATTTTAGCATGAAAAGTAACGCGGTTGTTAGTTATTTTTAATTAATTCACTGGTAACATTAAATATTTACAACCATATAAGTATTATATCTGCTATCGGGTACCAATAGTATAACCTTTGCTTAGTTTAGGGCGAGATGGCGTTGTGTGAGAAATAGCATAAGGCATAAGCAGCCCACAAAATGTTTTCACTGCTGGGATTCAGAGCTTTCTCTCCCCAGTATAGAATCAAGGCAAATAGTCCACCACGCAGGCCCAGTGTGGATTGACAGACGATGCATGATCTCGAAAGGATCTTGGAATATGACGGCTTCCTGACCAGGTTTCATTAGTCGTTAAGCCTAGTGGTATCAAATCTGCTTTTAGAAAATTGGATTGATGAACCACTACACCACAGAGCTTTTTTGCCGTTCAAACACTGTTATACTGTTACGAAAGGAAACGTCCTTAAGATGCTCACAAATACTGCTTGAGGTTAATTGCCTTGAGGTATAACAAATTTGTTAAATATATATGTAATGATCATTTGAAACCTATGGGTTTGACGAATGTAGGTTTTCACACCGATTAAAAAAAAAAGACTTCGAAAAGAACGAATTCCCTACGGTTTATTAGTAGTTCGCAATAAGGAATGTTTAGTGGACTGTTCAAGCGGACTGCTTTCAGTGAGAACTAGCCTTTACAAACAAAATAAAGGTACGGTAGGTACGAGAATTCTAATTCAAGAATATATCACGCTCTTTGAGTGTTACGACTGTGACTAAATTTAGGTAGATTTGGGACGCATTAGGAATTACTTCGTGCAGAATTTAGCGTTACATTATTTAACAGCCTGAAATACGAGTGTGAAAATAATTTTGATCGAATATCCGACGTAAAGGGATTTTTATATAGGTACTTACTTATGGCAGTAGCACTAAAGTTGCCTCTATGGCTTCCCAAACTGTAAGTATGGTAAAACTATCAGAGCCCTGCGGAGTTACCCGCGTAGTTCCCGTTACTTTGCCAGGATAAAAAGTAGGTATGTGTTCTTCCATATTATAATCTACTTGTATTCCAAATTTCAGCCCAATCCGTTCATACGTTACGACGTTATTGAGCAACAAACATACAAACATTGACATTTATAATATTATATAGATAGATTGATAGATTAACTCTTTCTTGCACTTAATATAAAAACAAACAAAAGTTACTTATAACAAACAAAATAAAGTAGCAATTGGCGACCTTATCACTAAAAGCGATCTCTTCCAGGCAACCATAGGATGGAAAGAGAGATTTGAGAATAAGGAGGAGGGGAAGTACAAAAATCTATACTAATATTATAAAGCTGAAGAGTTTGTTTGTTTGTTTGTTTGTTTGTTTGTTTGCTTGAACGCTAGGATCTCGGGAAGTACTGGTCCGAATTGAAAGATTCAATTCAATTCAATTCAATTTATTTCTTCGAACCATTATTTTACAAAGAAAACTTGGTAACGTCAAATACAAAATAATAAAAGAGTTTCATAAACAAGTGACAATATTTAACAGTAAGCGGCTGTAAAGAGGCCTTGTCCAACGGATTCAACTATTTTAATTAGCTAAATCCTTTGTCAATTCTTTTTCTATTGGATAGTCCATTTATCGAGGAAGGCTTTAGGCTATAGAAAATAACTCTACTATTAATTGAAGCGGAGCATGAAACAAGAATGTAACAAAATCGGGAAAAAATATTCCCCTTTTGAGAGCTTTTGTACGTTTCGTGCTTTGACATGACACATGACAGCATGTGTCAAAGATTGCGTCATTGAATTTCAGTAATCTGTGCATTGAATATAAACCTTTGCTATTTTTTTTTCTAAATCTGTGTTGGTACGACCAATTTCCGACAGGTGGCGTAGCATGTTGCTGAAGAGGTTTTTTGTTTGAAATCGATATTCTCAGGAATGAGTGAACCGATTTCAGTCATTCTTTCATCGTTGGATATGTACGGGATCCCGATGAGTGCTATATAATATACCACGGGCGAAGCCGGGGCGGGCATCTAGTTTATTATATTAGTAGGATTAATCTCAAGTTGTACCTAGTTCCCGTAATTTTCCAGCTTTAGAAACCTACAATATAGGAGACAATAATAATCAATATCTGTTACAAATTCTATTCACTCTCTCTTTGTTGTGAAATTTAACGTACATACTAAATGTTCCCACTCCTGGGATTCGGGGCCTTCTCTCGCTAGGAGAGAGGCCATAATTCGCCACGCTGGTCCAGTGCGGGTTTGTGGATGACGCATGACCTCGAGATTCTAGAAACATGTCGGTTTCCTCACGACGTTTTCCTTTACCGTTTTAAATTATTTTTTTTTGAGAGATAAAACATTTTATATCTCAGAGTGACGAGCGCAATACTTTGTTAGGTATTTGGATTATTAATGCTTCAATAGCTACGTGTCATTGGGCTGTTACGGGCAGGCATGTTGCTTACGATCAGGCACATGCCCTGCTCGTCTCGTCACTTTATAGGTACTATAAAAAAGGAAGCATCTCTTTGAATATAGACAACAATGTCTAATACTAAACTCATCGCATTTCTTTCATTTCGTATACTTTTATCGCCGTATCACAAAGCTTCCATTAGGAGTTCGTTTGTTTGTTTTCTTGAATACTGGCTTACGTTTGACGTCACAAACGTCGGCGTTGAGAGGGTTTGGCTCTTGAGTGACCCTTGACTAAAGGTCGACAGCTTCGTGGGTCACCTCAACTGATCCTCTACACGGCGAAATAGCCTTTTTAGTGCCTGTTAAACTAACAATGTCAAATTGTAATAAATGTCGGGACTGTCATATGACATGTCCTAAAAGTCCCATGAAAAAGAAAATGAACACTTAACACCACACGGACAATTAATAACAACAATAATGAGCGTGACGGGCCAGGCACAGACTACGAAAAAATCTGTATGCGCCAAAGATATTCACTTCAAAAAAATAACCTTTTCTCAACGTTAGCAATACAGCAGCCAATATAGTGAGGTAAAAAAAACAAAGCTTACCTACGTAACTCGTGCGCGAAATTGGCCCTATTGTCTACCAGAAATCGTAGATCATCATAATTACCCAACAAAACCTGACAATGCCTGCAGCAATTCATCTCCGCACAATCTTCATGTTCATATACCTCGGTCTCGCCGCGGTCTCGTTCACCCGATAATTACGTATCTTGAACCGTGATCGTCATGGTTTCTGATTTGAACTTTGCCCGTCATAATGTCTGTCAAAATTAAAAAAAATAGAAACTCGGTCTCATCTGGCTCGTTTCTGAGTTTCTAAAGAAAATAGTCGTGTTTGAATTCGTAGTTTAAGTAAAAGTATCCGCTGTTACGACTTTCCTTTTCATTATCTATTTAAAAATGCTGTCCTTTTAGTTAGTGGAATTAGGTTAGTACGGCTCTGAGCCCTCTGCGCTAGCTCAAAGTGCGGTTAGTTTTATAGGACAACTGAGACCCAATTTCATAGGTTTTTTTTAAAACAAAAAAACAAATGTCACCTCTCGTTTTGACGTGACAACGTCTTATAAATTGGTTTGCCGGGTGACACTTCAAGAAACTGCGTTACGCTCCGCTCACGTTATGCGCTCACAACGAGAGCGAGTGAGAGGCACGCGTCCCTTCCACTCGGGCATGGTTAGCCCGCCTAAGAGCGAGAGAGACAGACATAAAAATTGAAAGGCACGCGTCCCTTCCGTAAAATTATTTTACCACTCAAAGTCGTTGTCACGTAAAACTTTCGCCCGTATACTGACTTTACAGGCAACCAATTTTTTAACTCGTGTTCTCGTTCCCCTAGTTTTCCCCACGATAAAAGTAAACTATGTGCTATTCCAGATCTAATATATTTACAGATGTAATCTAACCACGTTTAAAACTTTAACGCGATCCGTGCAGCAGTTCCGACGTCATTGAGCACTATACATAAAAAAATTTCGCATTTACGATATTAGTAGGATGCCTATCCTTGTGTACAAAAAAAGGTGTGAACCGAAGTGAAAACTATACATATTACATGTTTATGCAACGCAATAAATGTAGGTAACAGCGTTGCGAGTTCAATTGTTTTATCCCATACCAAAAAAAATTGGTTGCCTGTAAAGTCGGTATACGGGCGAAAGTTTTACGTGACAACGACTTTGAGTGGTAAAATAATTTTACGGAAGGGACGCGTGCCTTTCACTTTTTATGTCTGTCTCTCTCGCTCTTAGGCGGGCTAACCATGCCCGAGTGGAAGGGACGCGTGCCTCTCACTCGCTCTCGTTGTGAGCGCATAACGTGAGCGGAGCGTAACGCAGTTTCTTGAAGTGTCACCCGGCAAACCAATTTATAAGATGTTGTCACGTCAAAAATGGCAACATGGAAATATTTTTACACACTTATTAGGTGTGGATGACGGTATAAGTGTCGCGATTTACATTGTTATCTGCTAAAAAATGCTCAAAGCGCCCAAGTAAGTTTTCAATTCAAATAAAATAACGTCGAAAGATGATCTACACAGGGCTTTAACTAAGAAAATAGGGACGACTCGTCATCAACCCTTCTTTATGCGTCATCACGAACCCTTTCGAGACATTAAGCAATGATATGACGTAATACTTGAAATATAAATTGCCCGGCCTTAAAATTTCCCAAGTATCTCGGGGCATTTTCGCATTAGGTTTTCTAGATCGCTAAACTTGGGTCGTATCAAATTCAATTTGACTTCTTAAAGAGGTCGAGGAATACTTGATTGTTCAGTATTTAAAGAACCTTATTGTGTGGAGTCTGAAGCGTGAAGAAGCCATTGTGCATTTCGTCTGGGTACGAGTAGGTCGCGGTCCGATACACTTGACATGTTGTACTCGCACAACGAGATTGAAGGAAGTAACTAAGTCTAATATATAAAATTCTCGTGTCACAGTTTTTGTTGCCATACTCCTCCGAAACGGCTTGACCGATTTTGATGAATTTTTTTGTACTTATCCGGTATCTATGAGAATCGGCCAACATCTATTTTTCATCCCCCTAAATGTTAGGGGTAGTCCACCCCTAAATTTTTTATTTTATTTTTTAGACAAAATTTTTAATTTCTATTATTTTATGATACAACATACAAAAATACATACAATGCTCAATTTTTACCATTCTACGATCAACCCTTATTTTTTAATAGCCATTTTAGTAATTTAATAATTTTTCCTCTCCGGTCGAAAACTGATCAATCGTCATTTAATTAGTCATCCCCGCCAGTTGTCTACAGGTGTCACTTCTGACCCAGTAAACAGCACGATAATTTGGGGATCAAAAGTAGTCTATAGCATATATATAGTTAGTACACGGTAATCTCGGGAACTATCGGACCGATTTAAAAAAATCATTCACCGTTCTTTCATATGTACGTAATCCTTGAATGATGTAGGTTATATATATGTACCACGGGCGAAGCCGGGGCGGGCCGCTAGTTTTTAATATAGTTCTTCGAAAACTTTTTTTTAATTATTTTAACAGTAATTCATATCTTAGCGTAAAAAATTTAGGGTAAAGACCAGACCTAAACTCCTTGTTCGATAGAAGTTACAAGGCGAACAGTGGGACGTGTTGCGTAAGATCCACTACATACTACATCTATTCATCATCTATCATTGGAATTTACTTGCTTGGAAGTGAATTTATTTTAGCAATAAGGTTGTCACTCGTTTATATGTATTTTTACAGCCGTTATCTATAGTTTCTTTAAATTCTGTTCACCAAAGTGAAGAGTTTAAAAAAAGAAGTGTTTTTACGATAAAGTTGGTGCCAATTAACACACACAACATATTAATGATGTAGTTTTGATAATTTGATAATATATTTTCAAATATGTGTATTTTTAATTATATCGATGCATAAGAATCAAACATTCAATTCTCATATCTTTTATACATACTATCCTACGGCCTTAAAGGAATCTCTCGTAGTGTGATGAACTCGCCAATCTCTACTTTACTTTTGTTAATTTAAGTACAGTAAAAAGTGAATTAGTATTTAACTAAGAAAATACTGACAGCAGATTTAAATCGTTCAATCTCTGTATTTCTATAGCTTTCACAAATAGGTAGCCGTAAATCACTAAGAATTTATCAAGGCACAAATCAAAACGTCCGCAACAGTAAAAGCGGTTGATGAATAGCTCGGTCTGCGACAGTCTATACGGACCTTCGTTAGGCCCGTCAGTTGGAACCTAAATCAACGTTGGAGCTCACTCCGAGGCTTAACAAAGGCATCTGTCGTCAAAGAAGGCAAAGGCGCAAAAATAGAAGGCGCTATTCATACGTCACCGCAGAAAGCAAAAACATGCCGCC